>JAIGNY010000186.1:870000-1022500 GCA_020152595.1 Chiridota heheva | reverse complement strand
GGGCGGCGGCGCATCAGTTATTGGCTGGACCGACTGGCCAGTCCTCCCTTGGCCATGATTACATTGTAACTTAGGGACAACAATCCTTTCGGGGGATACAATCCTTTCGGGGGTGAGGAATCCTTTCTAGCGAGCAAAACTATAAGGGTACAAATTTAAAGCAAAAATGAATATATCAATCAGAGACAGCATAAAAATGACCTCTTAGAGGGTCAGAATCCCCGAAAAATCCCGGTTACCAGTCGCAAAATCGCACTGGTAAATTAAGTTTCCATTAAAGGTTGCTGCTAATCAGCTAATCGGGAAATCTCGTTCAATTTTCAGAAAATTTTCATCCTTTTCGAGAAATTTTCTCAAAATTTAAGACAGGTTACAAGATTTCCCGCATATGGAACCAATTTTATATATTGTTGTGAGGAATTGGCCTGGAGTTTAAAAATTATGTTGGGCAAATTCTTTAGGGTCAGCTAAACCACGACCACAGCAAATATATCCATCAAAATTGACAAGTTGACCATTTTTGAGCCTTTGAATTTGTAATTTCATTTTTTGGTTCTGAAATCATGTATGGCTTATCAAAACTTAAAGGGTTTTTACGCCAAATTTTGTGATGTGTGAATGGGCTAAAGGGCTCAAAATATCAGAGATGTAAAATTGTCATTTTTGTGATCCATTTCCGTTGAAGCTTTTGGTATTTTCATGGGTTTAATTGATTTTAAAACATTTTGTCAAATGGTCACTGTGTTCTCTACGCGTCCATAGATCTTTAAAGTTTCAAAAGCCCAATTGCTTATTTTTTTTGCTGGAGAAATTAAAAGGAGATGGTGGCGGAAATTAAGGGCATTTTTTTTTTTTGGTGCTAAGTCAGGGAAATTTTGAAATAGCGCTGCAGGTATATTTAATACTCGTGACGTTGAAAAATTACAACAAAAATTCATAAAAAATATCTTTTTTATAAAATTTCCGTGTAAGATTGCTTAAAAAAAAAAAAAAAAAACTAACAAGGATAAAAAACGATAAAAGTTTACATACATTTTTCACTTTACTAAGAAATTCACCTGTTGTAAACATGGAATAAAAAAATCAAGGCATTGCATTACATTACCAGAATTTAATGCACTGGTAATGACAATGCAAGGTATTTGCATACCATCAGACCATTATGTACACGAAAAGTGTGTTTGAATATTCTTGAACTCAAGAAAAATCCAAGTACACGCTTATGAGGGAGGGGGACTGATAGGGTCTAGGTGACGAAACTCCTCGAAGCTTTGAAGATTCCTTACTTTTGACTGTTTGATGCCTCCAATAGGCTAAAAATGAAGCAAACAAATTCAATGAGGAAATTTGTGAGTACAGTACAACAGCTGAATTGATGAAAATAAAAAAAAACAATATTTTAAAACTTAAAATTAATTCAGATAAAAAGCATTTGGCATTTGGGTTTCCTGTTCTAAACAGATAAGGAACAAATTACCCCAACTGTAATAATAAACGAGAAACTTCAGGTGAAATTAATAGACATATTTGGCCCAAAAAGTAGTAGTAAACAGTCATAAACGCGTGAAAAGCAAATAAGTCATCTGCATGTTTTGCTGGATGATTTTCGTTCCAAAATGCAACGAAAATTGGCCAGTCTCACAAGAAAGAGTTGCACTGCTCCAAGGTCCAATCCCCGAATGGATATATTTTCTTAATTTCGAAATACTTTAGCATCCCTGGGCACTCTACAGTCATTTGGGTGGCATAGCCCCCGAAGTATCCCAGTCCAACTATCGCAAGAATAAGATAATCATATTCGGGCAAAACACTCTTTTCCCCACTTGAAAATATTGGACCTGTTACCCGTATACTATATGTCCATGGTTACGTTTGCATATCAAGTTGAATTAGAAGGTTTTTTTAGGAACAGCTTGAAAATCACGGTGCTCCTGTAAATTTGTGTATGGTATTTAAGTAATAAAATTTTGAAACATGGTGTAATCATTTCAAATGTAAGTTTATCGAAGAGATGTGCGGAAACGTTTTCAAAAACTTGGGTTTAATCTTCTATGACTGTCAAAATTAAAACATGAACTAAGTGATCCTTTTGTATCGGGTGGCGGAAAAGGACAGAAGTTTGAAATTGAAGTCATCCGCATGATATGTTGTCCTGTCGGTTTTTCATTTTGAGAACAAAACAAATTGCACGTAATCTATATAGGCCTGATTATTTTAACTCGCGCGATGCGATGAATACCTGACATTTCCTTCGACTCTTATTTGCAAACAGGCGGGATTACGAAAGGAGGGTCACAAGCAAAATTGATTATGTAACTTTGTCTGCACCCTTGGGTAGCAAGATTTGACCAACAAATGAAGTGTGGGCACGACCTTTTAGGAGGCACTTTTAAAGTCATATGTCCCCCATCCCAATCTGTAGATAGAATAAGTGAGCCCAAAACAACATGGTGGGGTCATTTTTAAAAAGGGGAACTTTTCTAATTGGGACAGTAACTGAGGGTCATTTTTCATTTTCAAAAAGGGGCACTTTTGTTATTTTTCGGAAAAGTGTGTGTGTGTGTGGGAGAGGGGAGGGGGGGGCACAATTCCCCCGCTTCCTACACCTATGATCGTCGTACTTATATATTGTGCTGTTTGTAAAATGCAAAACATACAAAATACATATCAGCTATAATTCTAAAAATAAATTTGTTATTAGAATGGTCATGATGAAATATGAATTTGTCACACGTGGATACCCTACAGAGATGGGTGTCATGATCAAGGGAAACAATTTTATACCCCATATTGCTATTATAGGTCTTTAGACAGATACAAAATATGTTCCGTACAGAGCATTAACTTCTAACTTCAATAGTTTTTAAAGTTTGAAAATAGTATGTGTAGTTTTCAAGTTATGAGTAATCCAAGTTTGATTTTTTTTTTGATATATTGAAAAAATGTGATGTATGAACAGGAAAGCACCCCGTCCTCAAAATTCTTTAAACAAAATATATATTTCTTCCCTTAATTTTAGACCAAGTCAAAAATTCCTTCTCCAGCTTGAGGTTGATTGGGGGTAAGGAAAAGATCAAATCCTCTTAATTAAAATTATCTTTCCTTTTCTAAAGAGAAATGGCAGAGGGTTAAAACAATGGATTTTACATAAGAAAATAGTAAATATTTCCTGTTCATACATCACAAGAGTAACACAAACATTTGCATAAAAAAATCTTTAAATGCTAGGGAATAAAATTTCGAAATATCAGAATTTTTTTAAACAGGATTTAGAGGAATCAAAAAATTAAGGATCTAGATTCGGAAAAATTGAGAAACTTAAGGATCATGATTTGTAAACAACTATACTACAGAAAACTTTTTAAGTGAGAGATGAGGTGAGACTTATATAAACCAAAAGAAAAGCAGTGTTAGATTAAAGAATGGCATCTCTTTTTGCAGTTTCGCAAAAAAGCTTGTACATCACTCTTCCTCTTTAAATTTGCTGACTTGTAAATGGTAAGTTTTAATCGATATTGATGGGTGTTGTTATTTGCAAAGATTTTGATAAGATTCAAAACCTTTACCTTTGGATTAAACATAAATGCAGAGACTACTTGTCATTAAAAACTATAAAGAATATTATGTTTTGTTGAACAACGTTCTGTGAAAAGCAGGGTGAAAATTCTGTAGGCTGAAAACCCTTTTGAGAATTTAAGAATAGGACTCGGAAGGCATTCCCTCTTGATTGAAAATTACAGGGATCTTCCTTGCATCCCTTGCTGGCTGTTGTAAAGGTGAGAAAAAAAGATTAAAAAAAAGAAATAACATACTGATATTCCTTGATGTTAAGAATTTGCATGTTAATAATCTCACTGTACAAACTATTCTTATAACTCACAAAGACATCAAATGACACATTTCATATTAATTTCTTAGCTTAATGAATGGCTCTTTTTTGAAAAGGATACATTATAGTATTAAAGTACATTTTAATACCCTAGTTTAGAAATGGCACTCCAGTGGTTTCTAAGGTTAGCAAAAAAAAAAACCCCAAAACACGTTTTCTGACAATAATAAGAGATAGAAAGATTTTTGAAGTGTAATGTAAATTAGAAAAATGTATATACAAAATTTAAAAAAACTGATCGAATGATATAACATTTGCTGGATGTCCATAGTTCATTAAAGACCTTATGAGAAAATTACATGTCAATACTAGAGCATGCATCTTGTGCATTATGAAGGAGGAGCTTAGGTAAAACTTGAATACAATTATTTGGGTGATACTCAATCCCATATGTGGCAATACAAATTGGTGGTAGATTTAGGAAAGGGGAGGGGAGTTGTCGCATTGGTAACGGAAAACATGATTTGTACACCAATTTGTTTCTTTCATAGTCCTCTATAATATATATGAAAATAAAAAATCACGGGATATTCCTTTATTTTTTCCAGTAAAAAATACAAATACCATCACCTTCATACATTAGTGGAAAAGGTGAAAATGATTGCTTTTGTGTCATATATAGCACTTCTTTGGTCAATTTTGACTAAAAGTTATGGTTCTAACATTTCTGGCTGGTCAGTATTTGGCAACATTTTATGAGCTCTGGCTACTCAGTGTGCCTAATAAACATCAAAACAGAGATTTGTTTGTCAGAAGTGCCCCTTTCATACAAAGATACGTGTTGTAACTACAAACTAGCTGTGGAATCATATACCATTGTTCTTCTGGCATTTCAGCTTGTTCCCTTTTGATGAGGATCTGTGATTTCTGTCGTTTATTCATTAGCTGGATGCAGCATGCATGCCCTCAATAAGTGTGTTGTGGATATATGACTGATAATTACTTATCACCATGTAGATTAAAAGGCTGAATGCTATTACCTATGAAATGTTTGTTTAGCTCACAAGACCCTTACTGTCAGGTCAAGTGCCTTTAAAAAATGACATTTAGCTTTACACTCCAGATTGATGCTAATAAAAATTAAGTGAAAGCTGTCTAGAATGGCAATAAGGCATGATAACATAAGAACATATTTAACATTGTGCTGCATCGATGGAGACAATGGTTAATGTCCTGTTAATATTAACTCATGAGTACCATCCCAATCAATTAAGCGATACCTATTATTGAAATAATTTATCAAAAATCATCATTTTCAAATCATCAAGTTAAAGTACATATACCCTTATAAAATATTTAAATTTTCATACTGAAACAAATAGTCAAATACTCAAAATCCTGATAAATGTTATATTACTAATCTTATATTACTAATGTTACATTACTAATCTTATATTACTAATCTTATATTACTAATGTTACATTACTAATCTTATATTACTAATATTACATTACTAATCTTATATTACTAATCTTATATTACTAATGTTACATTACTAATCTTATATTACTAATCTTATATTACTAATGTTACATTACTAATCTTATATTACTAATGTTACATTACTAATCTGATATTACTAATCTTATATTACTAATGTTACATTACTAATCTTATATTACTAATCTTATATTACTAATGTTACATTACTAATCTTATATTACTAATCTTATATTACTAATGTTACATTACTAATCTTATATTACTAATCTTATATTACTAATGTTACATTACTAATGTTACATTACTAATCTTATATTACTAATCTTATATTACTAATGTTACATTACTAATCTTATGTTACTTATCTTATATGAGTCTTAAATCCCTTGTTGTTAATGGCAAATGACAATAAATTTAAAGTTGAATGATAATCTAAAGTACTATCCCAATTCAATTGAACAGTCCTGATTTTTTATCTCACATATTTTGTTATTTTTCACCATCAAATCAAAGTATACGGTGTATTAAAATATAATAGAATAGTTTCACAGTCACAACTGTGGCAATGACACAATTACTCTGATCATTTTGAAATCACTGAATAAAACAAAAGTTTGCATATATCAAAATGTCAATCTTGCTATCAGTAATGAATCACCAGTAAAAACTGTTGGATATGAAAGAAGCGGCAGTGCTGAGCCAGCCCCCAGATGACCTCTCTTCCTCTGTTTCACCTGGCCGGGTCATAGCTTTATCGAGTCCTCTCATTGGACTGTTGTCTTCTGGCAGGTAATCTGGGGGATTTGAATTTTCTTTATTGGCCATAGCAGGGTTGGCACCAAAAGATAAAATTATCTGAAAATGAAGAATGGAAACAAACAGCATGAGAATAGAAGCAATCCTGTTATTTTTGTTCATCAATCTTGAAATTTAAGAGGTGATAATCTTCAAACAGCATATAAAGAAAAGAGTACATGACATGTACCTCCGCTTTCCGTTTAGTATGCACTGCAACCGTCAATTTTGGCTAAAATTGACGGTTGCACATCACACGCCTCGCCAGAGCAAGTGCAACCTAATATGATATCATTATTTGCTTGTCCTGGCACAGCTACGATCTAATAACATTGCCAACACGTGCGAGTGTAATATGATGCCTCTATCTGATGCACATTGAGCATATTATTAATGCCCCTATGATAGCATACTGAAAGGAAAGAGCTTGCACACTTAATGAAATATATGCATAATGCATTCATATACTATGCCTTACATATACGGCCATTAAACTAGCACTGGTGATGTTTGAATGGACATGACATCATGATCACAATCTTGCATAGGTAGTGGTAGTTGAATTTGTACCTCCACACAGGGCAAGAGGATTATGATTTTACTCCATAACACACATGCTTAGAAGATGAACACTACATCCAGATCCGGAGAAGTTGACTATGAATAATCCAACTGTGGAACAATGTAATGCATTGTGATAACTGCCATTGAAAAAAAAACACTACTTTGCCAGCAACTAGTGTATTTGAAAGTCCTTCACAAAACAGCATGTACTATTGTTATTATTTGTTTTTTTCTGGCCTTATTGCATATAAAAAAAGTCATTATAGTCAGGATTTTTCTGCAGTTATACCTCTTCACCCTGTTCATCCTTCAGCACCTGGACGGCTGTCATAATCCTTGTTTTCTCTATTGCAGCAACCAAAACCTGTAAGGAATATTGAACAATAAATAATGATGAAGTAATTGTTAAAACGGTGCAAGAAAATTTTACCTGGGAATAATAATAATAACAATAAATGTTACTTAAATACCCCATTCACAAAAGTACCATGGCGCTTACAAAGTAAAATAAAACAAAATGAAAAATATCAAAATAAGTGGGTCTTTAAGAGTTTTTTAAATACTGTGGTGGATGGAGAAGTTCTCATGTGGGTGGGTAAAGTGTTCCAGGATCTGGATGCAAGTATTTCAAATCTTTTGTCACCTATGGCAGAATTGGATATGGGTATGTGAAGTCGGGTGGAGTCATTACTCGATCTGAGTTTACGTGTGGATTTCCTTATCTTAATCATATCTTTTAAATACCAAGGCGCCTCACCATTCAGGATTTTGTAGATAAAGAGTAGTGTTTTGTAGGTGACCCATTTTGTAAGTTTCAGGAAAGAAATAAGTTCAGGAAAGTAAGTATGTGATGTCACATGAATTTTGTTGTAATTTCTTAAAACCAGTCAAGACAGATACATCACAGCTTCAAACTTCATTTCTCATTCATTTCTCAAGATATTTGAAGGCTTATTTCATCAACCTGTTCTCATACATTCCTTCATCACACAACACCAACTTTTACAGTGATTATCACTAAAATAATTAATAGTGTAGTTCAACCACATCAGCACTTATCATCACTTTTGCCTCTGAAGCATCATGGCTAATTATAGAGTTGTTACCAGTCCATAAAATTAGATTTAGATATATGGCAGAAATTACAGATAAGTTTGAAATAAATATGTCAAAGTAGACACATTGTTCTTGAAATCTGGTCCTGTGACTACAATCATTAGTGTTTCAATGATACACAGTGCCAACTCCAATAACCAGCATTGAAGTTGAGTCTACCCCACTGACGTTGAGTCTACCCCACTGAAGTTGAGTCTACCCCACTGAAGTTGAGTCTACCCCACTGAAGTTGAGTCTACCCCACTGAAGTTGAGTCTACCCCACTGACGTTGAGTCTACCCCACTGAAGTTGAGTCTACCCCACTGAAGTTGAGTCTACCCCACTGAAGTTGAGTCTACCCCACTGAAGTTGAGTCTACCCCACTGAAGTTGAGTCTACCCCACTGAAGTCTGAGTCCAAGTCTGTCAGAGACTAGACTCAAAGCTTACAACACTCTCAATAACCTTAATGTTGGATATTTCTTACTAATGGTAATAACCTTCAAACTTGTGTGTTTATACTACTTTTATCACTAGGACTGATTTTCCAATTGATGTATAGTTGCTGACTATAATTCAAATCATTGCTATGAAGGTATTTCCGCCAGATACTGCTGATGAAGCATGGCTTTGATTCAATAACAAGTGGACATTTGGACCAATATACCAAATATCAAGAAATGTTGCCAAAGCATTCTGCATATTTCATTTATTATAATTCTGTATTGGTTATGTAATTGAAATAAATTATCAATTAGAAAAGCGAAAAAAGAAAGAAAGAAGAGAACACAGACAAATTAGACTGCATTTTGCACAGCAATCAAACCAACATGATTCAATGTGTAGAAATAAGAGATATCATGATTTGGCATCATCATAATATACATCGTTGTGCCAATGATCCAGTGGTTGTAATTCAATTATCTACACTAATGAGTTCCATACAAACATGAAGAAGTAAAATTGATATGCTTAATAACATACCTCTGGTTGGATATCTAGTCTTGTCCTTAGTAAACATCTTTTGTTGATTATATCAAACGTGAAGCTGATGACACCTTTGACTTTCAGAAGTTGCTCCTCACACAACTTTCTGCCAAGCTACATGTACATACGAAACCAAAGTGTTAGCAATTGTCAATGTATTTTATTGACAATTTACTCTTTTTTTTCTTTTATGTTCTTCCAAATGACTTCAAAAGGTAAATCACAGCTTCATTCACTAGATTTATTAGTTTTACTATTTGGGTGACATATCCAATGATTGTGGGTCAAAACATCTCAAAATGATCCAGTGAAATATACTGAAACACAGACCTGGAAAAACCCCATGGTTCTGGCGATTATAAACATGGGAATTTGCGGGAAAATGTTTTTTTCCATAACAAAAATTATTTTATTTTTTCTTATTTCATGAGTCAGCAACAGTATATGTGGTAAAAATGGAAGGTTTTGTCTTTACTGTTTGTGGTTCATTGCTCCATGAACATCCCCACTTAATTGTGCGATGAATAGTACATGAATTTGTGAAAGAGGGAACATATGTGGAACATATGTGGGAACATATGTAACGTGTGAGCATACAAATATGCATTTACTACCTTAATATCATTTCTGTTATAATTTTTTTGTGGGAAGACTTTTAATACCTTTATTTAGAGCAGTGGGATATTTTATAATTCCAACTCTGCTGAAATGTTTTGGGAATGCGAGGCTGTGATGTTAGTTCTAGTCTGATTTCAAACAATTTCTCCATAAATATGAAAAAGTTCTAAAGGAGACAAAGTCTCATGCAATCCTTACTTCATATGATATAGGATTAAAATCTAAATTAAGTACAAAAAAACTGCAAGTCAAAATCTTATTCTCATCTCAAGTTATTCATGTTTGAAAATTGACACAAGGAGGATGCTATTTTATTCAATTCTGTTTGAAAGATTTTAATAATTTCTCCATCATTATGTTCCTATATTTAGTTAGAGATGAAAAATGCAAATTATTTGTTGGAAGGACTCTTATAAATTTAAATCAGAAAACTGCAGTTATTTTCTTAAATATTGTTGTACTGGCAATATTGTTGTACTGGCAATATTGTTGTACTCGCAACAGCATCGTTCCAACAAGTTACTTTCTACGTTACTTCAATCCAACTTTGTTCCCTCTTACCTGATCATTTAAACCATCAATTTGCAAGGTCAAGACTTTACTTTTTCTGTTGTTTGTTCCAAGGAAAAAAGTGTTGGATCTTCGAGACTTGCTCTTCCTGCCACCTCCTCCACAGCTCTTCCTTGCTGTGTTCTGAGTTTCCTCAGAGGACTTGGAGCTGTTTGAGCAGTCAGTTTCTGATACACTTGCCTGGCTAAGGATTTGGCACGAAGGTTTTGATTTGGTCTGATTAGAAATTTCAGAGAGTGACATCAAAATATAAATACTATTTCTCATAACATTCGGTAATGCACTGGTCCCTTAAATATATCATGCACTAGTCCCTCAAACATATTATGCATCTTTAGAACTTGAAGAGGCATAATATGAAAAGTACTGGAATTTCTTAAGTTCAGGCCTCCCAGGGGCACAAAATAAAGGTTGTTAAAGGCTTCAAACAGTTTAATAAAGATTTTTCAAGGCTTCAAATGGTAAAATAAAGGTTTACAAAGGCTTCAAATGGTAAAATAAAGATTTTCACAGGCTTCAAATGGTAAACTAAAGATTTTTAAAGGCTTCAAATAGTAAAATAAAGGTTTCTGAATGCTTCAAATGGTAAATAAGGTTTTTAAGGCTTCAAATGGTAAAACAAAGTTAGCTTTCAAAAAAAAAAAAAAGGTTTTTAAAGGCTTTAAATGGTAAAATAAAGGTTTTGAAAGGGTTCGAATGGTAGAATAAATGTTTTTAAAAGGCTTCAAATGGTGAAATAAAGGTTTTTAAAGGCCTCAAATGGTAAAATAAAGGTTTTAAAGGCTTCAAACAGAAAATTAAAGGTTTTTGAAGGCTTCAAATGATAAGATAAATATTTGTAAAGGTTTTAAATGGTAAAATAAAGGTTTTTAAAGGGTTCAAATGGTAAAACAAAGGTTTTTAAAGGCTTCAGGTGGTAAAATAAAGGTTTTTAAAGGCTTCAAACAGTAAAATAAAGGTCAACAAATATAAGTTAATACATAACATATTTACCATCTAAGCTCAATTTTGAATTATCTGTGGCCCTAATTTCAATTTCCTGACTTAAATTTCAATGTTTTCTGAGCTCCAGTGGGAACTCCTCAAATTTAGACCAAACTTAGATGCACTGCCATTTTGAAGGAAATCCACAACATGACTTCCTTCAACATCCAGCTCCCTGCAGAGCATAAATAGAAGACATACGAGACAAAACACAGGAACGTTCCCATATAATAACTACTCCATCTTTCAAACAATTTATGCTCTTTATACCCCAGATCAATCAGAGCATGGAACTTGCTTCCGTCACACATCTGCAGAATAACTGACATTAAGGTATATATTCGAATCAAGTCTAGCAGACATAAATCTCCAGAAATTAGTTTGAAAGGCACACTGTAGAGTTTAGATGCATGGCGCTGCACTTCCACACTGACCTGTGTGTGATAACCATCAAAGGTGTTTGCAGTTTCAACCAGAAGTGCTATTTGTGAGTCTGTTTCAGGCCAGTTACCAGCCACCAACAACTAGATGCATGGCACTGCACTTCTACTCTGTCCGTGTGTGATAACTATCAAAGGTGTTTGCAGTTTCAACCAGAAACAGAACTGCTATTTGTGAATGTTTCAGGGCAGTTGCCAGCTACCAAAAACTGGAGGGGGAGGGGTGGTGGGGGTGACCAGTCAGTTAGAGGCTCATTATGCCAATAATTTCTGACCCCCCAAGGCATTTAAAATACCCTCAAATCATGTTCAGAAACACAGGTTCATGTTTTTATGCTGGAGATTATTAGAGGGTTGGCTTAAGAGCCTGTGGTGGCACGGGCCTTTTTTTGTTAAATGATTGATTGATTGGTTAATTGATGAGGTCTTAACGGCACCACGACAACAAGGGTCAAATTGTGGCTGAGAGGTCAGATCATTTTAGAGGTAGGAAGGAAAAAAAACAGGGGGAGAATGAGAGAAATTCAAGAACAAAAGGTCAAAAAGCTGTGATCAAGAGGAGGTGCAATGAGTGAAACAAAAAACAAAGTAGAGAGGGGGTGGAAGAGGAGAATTAAATATGGTTGTAGTGGAAAGCATGACGAAGGAAGGAGATAATTTTATCCGGATCATTTTCTGAAAGAACTCAGCAATTGAGTTGTGGGGAGCGAGGGAAGCTCTGGGAAGGTTGTACAGGGGGCAAGCAAGGAGAACGTGATGGATAGTGGGGATGCAGTGGCAATTGTTACAGAGGGGCTTGGGAGAACCAATAAGGAGGTGGGAGTGAGTGAGGTGGGTGTGACTAGTGCTGTCCACAGACGTACCATACAATTTCACAAATGACCTTAGCCCCACCATGGTTGGGGCTGAGGTTTAAAGATTTTATCATGTTTGACCCTCTAGATGCTCATAAATTGTACTTTTGATTTGAGACAATCAATATGTTCAAAATAGCATACCACAAATGTATATTTATCGAAGCAGTGTAATTTTGTTCAAGATGTCATATAAACATGAACTTAAATTTCATCAATACCTAGATTGACCTAATGATGGATGATGGAATACTGCTCTTCTTTTTGGAGACCGGTGTTTATGTAAAAATAGGCCTTTTGCTTCCTGGACCACATAATGTATTTATTGTCAAAAATTACTTCAAATCATATTTTGAAAAGGGGATCTCATTACACAGTGTTCATTCAATGTAAAAAAAATCATCAGGAGGCATATGTGACCATTGACTGGTTGTCTATAGTCAACTTATCAAAAAGTAGCAGTGTTTGCGACTTACAAATCAAAGGGGTAACGACCCTAATCTGTAATTAGCTTTTATTCTTACATGGTGCACCAATTTTTTGTTGCAGCATCAGCATCAATGGAAAGGAAATGAAGCCTTAATACCAGAAGAAAAAAAACTTCTCATCTTGTGCCTAATTAACCTTCTCCTCTTATCAGTCTTATCTATATGAGATTAAACACTTCCTGATTTTATCATCAGATTTTTGTAATTAAAAAGTTACAATATCAGTGACTGGGGAACTTGTCCCCCAGTCCACCCAGTGGTGATGGCCACATGTGGTCTGTTTTGTATTATGAATCATGCCTGGGTATCCACATCAAATATGCAATATGGTTAGTTCGAATAAAATGTCTAGTATGAAACACTGTAAATGAAATTTGTAAACATTTTTGGTGATTCATGATATAAAACAAAAAACAAAAAAGGTTTTATAGACCATTTTTAAGAAATAAAGAGCCACTTTTGCAATAAAGGTTTTAAAGGTTTTAAAGATTTAGCTAGGTGCCCTGCAAGTAGTTTGAATAAGACATTTTTTTTCTTTTCAGTCTTTTGGAAAAGGTCAAAATACAAGTGGACTCCCATGAGTTGTCTACTACCTACACTGCCAATTGATTCATAAGGTTAAGGTCCAGATATTCAAAAAACAAACAAGCAAATGTGATGAAACCAGCAAAAACAAAGGCACACACATTAACAAGAGAGATTTGATGGCTACGTTAAAACACTTTTTATTGATATATAAATATACTAATTGCTTTTAAAAAATCTTTCAATCATCCTGCACATATGAAAGATATAAAAGCAAACATGGCTTGTATATTTTACAACAATCCTGGTGAGAAACATTGATTGAGAACAAATGAGCTCAAAATTTGTGTTTTACTGCATAGAATGTTTGTGATTTGTTTTCAATAAATCTATTGGGTTATAATATAAATCAATCCCTCTAAGATTTAAAAAAATTCCTGAACCAGGTTTGTATAGTTTGCAGGGGCTTCTAACTTTGTAAGAAACACATAAACTTACTTGTGAATGATTGTTTCAAGGCTGTAGGTCATGCCCAATTCTTTCA
Organism: Chiridota heheva; assembly: GCA_020152595.1. Classification (NCBI taxonomy): domain Eukaryota; kingdom Metazoa; phylum Echinodermata; class Holothuroidea; order Apodida; family Chiridotidae; genus Chiridota; species Chiridota heheva. The sequence goes on along the minus strand of JAIGNY010000186.1, from coordinate 1,008,703 downwards.
TCATGATGGGACGGTTACTGGGAGATTCAACCAAATACCTCAATGCCTGAATGAAAAAAACAAAAAAGGAATGCAAAATGATTGGGGTGCTGTTTCAAAGTGTTAATTATTTCATACAAAGATTCACAAAAAACTTAAAATTAGAGGACAAATGCAACAAACCTTTGTTTGTTTATTTGATGAAGGCTTAACAACACCACCAGGGTCAAATTGTGCCTTAGAGGTTAGATCATTTCAGAGGTAGGAAGAAAATAAAATAGGAGAACTCTGAGAGAAATACGGAGACTTAAAGCCAGGAAGTTTGGATCGAGAGAGGAAGTGCAGGGGTGCTAAGAAAGGCAAACTTTTTGTGCCTTTAGATTTGTTGGTGAGGTGAGGTGGCAGGAATTGTAAGCATTACTATAAAAACATCTTGGAAGGTGCTTCTGACATAAAAGAAATAAACAGCTTTACATCCTCAACATGTTAACAACGATAATTTTAATCAAAAAAACAATAAACACTTTTATAGTGGGTTGAGAGTGCCATACAATGACAAACCATGGTGAATTGGCTAACTATGCCACTAGGCAGGGCATTTCTTCTGGAAGACAGCATAAATTGGTCAAAAATATAAAAATCCTATCTGCATATGTGTAAGATCATATTTTCCTTGAATTTTAGAGATGAAGGAAGAAGGGGGAGGGGGAAGGGATGAGGGAAGTGGGCATATATTTCACTGATCCAGAGTTGGAATTAGTTAACAAATTGTCCCACGGATCTAAATAAAGGTGTCAAAAGTCATCCAGCAAAATATCGGACAAAATGATATTAAGGTAGTAAATACATCATTATCTGGTTCCTCTTTTGCAATTGAATGTACTATCCATTGCACATTTACATAAGGGATGTTTTCAGAGCAAATATTTACTCAAGAAATAAAAATAATAATATTTATATATATATATATATATATATATATATATATATATATATATATATATATATATATATATATATATATATCTATATATATATATATATATATATATATATATATATATATATATATATATATATATATATATGAAAGAAAAAAATTCTTTTCCTTGAATTCCTGTTTTCCCTGTGGTTATAGCTGCCGCAGCCATATATTTTTCCAGGTCTGCCCTCTGTCTTGAGTGCTTAGGGGGCTACATTAATTTTTTTAATTGAGGTAAATACTCAAGCTTTTTTGTAAAGAATGTAGATATAGGTCAACTTATCAAAACAAGATAATACAAATGGTTGCACCAATTTATGATATTTCACAAGCTTCCCACATGGGCCTACTGTCTTGTCCTGAAGGTTCAGACAACCATATTGGTCATAAAACTAGCTTAATAGCCCAAAATTCCCAGGCAGACAGACATGAAAGATGACACAATGATACACTCACCTCTAATGCTGTAACCACAACATTGATATCATTGTGGTCAAGAAACAACACCAATCCTGGAAGGCAGCCCTGGTCCTGTGGACAGAAAAATAAAACAATATGAGTACATGTGGTAAGTGGCTCAGTAGTCAAGCTTGAACCTTCCATTTATGAAGTTGTAGGCTTCAGCTCGGTTTGAGTCAAGCTCCAAATTTAAAATTTGTCATCTGTTTTAAGGATAATCATACAACTATATTACTTTCAAGCTTGGCTTCTGCATCGGATGGTTGGTGAGTTTCTACTTGCAGGAGGATCCAGTGGTGGTTCCAGGGGGACGTAGTCCAAAGGGTCCATTGCCCACCTGTCAGGGAGGCCTGGACCACCCATTAGGGTCATTGTATTGAAATTCGTCTGGAAGTCCTAATGAAGTATTTTATTCCCCAACAAAAAAACCGTGAGCAGGGTTCCCACAATTTTTGGTGAATGAAATTCAAGACCTTTAACGATACATTAAATGAGTTAGATTCGGGTAGAGTTGTTTTACTTGTACTTCTAGATATGTGTGCAGCCTTTGATACCATTGACCACACTATTCTTATAAATAGGCTTCAGTGTGAGTATGGTATCGGAGGTTGTGTTTTAAACTGGTTTAGATCTTATCTTAGTGATCGCAAGAGTTCAGTTTGTATCTCTGGTAGTTATTCTACAACCCATCCTCTGGAATATGGTGTTCTCCAAGGATCTGTTGCAGGTCCTCCGATATTCAATGCCTATTCGCAGCCTGTTACCGGCATTATCGAACTCTTCAGTGTTGCTTACCATATATATGCTGATGACACTCAGCTATATGTTAGCTTCAATCCTAAAAAGCCGGGTGATAGGAAAGCTGCCCAAGCTCGTTTGTCAAATTGCATTGCAGCGGTTAAAGACTGGATGCTTCATAACAAACTTAGACTTAATTACACCAAAACTGAGTTTTTGATCATTTCATCAAAAAAACAAATGCATTCCACTAAGTCCATTGATTTGAGGATCGGTGGGTCTGTGATTGTTCCTTCATCATCCGTTAAAAATTTAGGTATCATGTTTGAACCTTTTCTAAAATAAATAATTTTTCAATCTTATTTTCTCATTTGCCACAAAAAAAGAGGAAGATTTCTCTGCAACAGGTAACCCTAAAAACCCTCTTTATATTAAATGAAACACCTCTTTTAGTTCTATCCATTGATTCACAAATGTACTGTATACTGTATTTGCCATTTCTTTTACAAAAAACAACAACATGGAGGCTGTAGAATCTTTGAAAGTGACTTCAAGTGCATATTAAACTCTACAGTGGGTTCATTTAATACTCTCCCAGACACATACCTGAACAATTGTTTCCCTGTTCTGTGGATCAGCTGCCAGGTCTCTGAGTTGACGAACAACAGCACTCACAGCCATGATTGCAGTGAACAAAATTAAGAATCAAAGAGAATGGATGTACCAGACAATTGCTGAAGAAGTCACCGTAGCTGCTGCCTTTGTATGCTGAACTTCACTAACAATGAATTGAAATTCAAGTGTATCTTCTTTCACAAGTGTTGCTGTAAGATAGAAAAAAAATGAACACAAAATTTCACCCTCATTGCTTTAAAAAAAAAAAAAAAAACTCTTGGGATAATATACACACTGCTGTACTCTCTCTGCAAGATGTCCTGTCTGTCTCTAACTGTAGCATCCATACCCTTGTTCAGGTACATACATGTGATCAAATGTGATCATTCTTTCAACCTTCATATGAGCTATCAGACAAATTGTTCAGATTAACACACAAAATTGTACTCCTAATCATGGAAGCTGAGTGCATTCAATAACTAATGTATAAGTGATTTCCCATAACTCAGCATACACTTGTTTTAAAAGTCAAAACCAATCTAAACCCCAAATTCATGGACCCCTAATCCCAAATTCACGGACCCCACCACAAATCTCAATTCCAAATTCACGCCCCCCCCACCCCACTGAGTATGAATCTTCATACTAGAACTCATTCGCTCTGAATCTCTGATTTAGAGTATGAATGATTACCCATTTACACACTTAAGCAAAGTTAATAAGCTTCAACGTGTTTTCATTGATTTTCGATTTGAAGACTTCCATATTTTAACCTGAAATCAGCCCACTGAACCTTGAATGTTTTAAACATTGTGAATATCATAATAACTCAATTGCTATCCCAAAAGAATACACATTTTTCGTTCAAAACTAAAGTTTTTACACATTTTTTGCAAGCGCCTTGACAAAAATGTAACATTCACAAAATCATTATTTTCAACCAATAAGAAGATAGAACGCTTGAGCAAAGAAATTATTGACATATTTTGAGTGCATATCTACATCCTCTGTGCAGCCTTTCGAGCATATAAATGTACCATTGTGCATCCTACTGTATATACATGCATGTATGACGTGTACAATGTACTATGTATCAATATTAACAAAAGAACTAAGGGCATTGAAGTAGTCGAATTCGAATAATTATGATAGTGCCCAACAACGCAATTGTCGCGTCTTGCAACAAATGCTCAGTGTGTTTTTTTTTTTGTATCTGCGCCCGTTTTGGCCCCTCCCCCTTTCAACTTGTTTGCACACGTTGGCAACATTATGTACTTGTCAATTGCATTACTCACCCTACCCTGTACAAGGCGAGTCATTGCACCAAGGTGGGGAAGGGGGTGGGACAAAACATATGTACATTGACGCACCCCTCAATCACATAGTGACTGACATTTTCTGTGAAATGACTTACCCAAATCACTTACCTTTCTACAAAGTCAATGGGACTGGAGTAAATTGACCCATCCCAGAGTCACTCTAGTGACTGAAAATTTGGTACAATGACACACATGTGAGTCACTTTTTCATATGTTAATGACTCACCTTTGACTGACATTGCCGGGGTAGTGAGTCATAAAACTGACAAGTACATTAGTTGCAATGCTATCATCCTGTGCACAAGACACTAAATTTCTTCCATAGAAGTGACAATTTGTATCCATATATAAAAACAATTCGAGGAAATCTACCAAAATGTATGTTAAAATAAGTTTCTTACTTAATCTTAGGGGTTTATGTTACATTTGGGGACCACACTGGAAATAAATCATTTGACTTTTGGGTGCTCTATCCCTCCCACCCTAAAATGTACCTAAACAATCAACATCAGGCAAATTTTGAGGGCGTCGGTGATGCACTGTAGGAGAGGTTATGTATTAGCAATAGTATCTACTACAGTACTAGCCCCCTCCCCGTCCACCTATTAGTCATATCCCACAATACACTTTTTGACATACTAAGTGGCGTGTACAGTGCAACCGCAAATCAGTAAACAACAGCAATGGGCAGTTCCAGAAAATATGTGTAGATGGCAGGTCGGTGACATCTCCTCCAAATACCCGCCGGAATCCCAATCTCGCTAACCCCTTCCCTCCCTCCCTTCCGACCACAGGTGTTCCTAGCGTTATGGCAACTCACTACATATATATATATGTGTAGTAAATATATAGGTTGCCATAACGCTAGGAACACCTGTGCCCCTGATCCCCAAATGTTAATCGTCACTGACCCCCCAGCCTAGGCCTGTACACTTAATTTCTGGAACTCCCCATTATCACACGTCAGCATACACAAATGGGCTACAAATTACGGCCAAACGATGGTAAATGGTTCCATTCGCCTCCCCCTCCAAATATCACTGACCCCTGAAACTGCCCATAAAGTTTACAAGCAAGCACACATGCTGATGTACTATCAGACATCAAAATAGGGCTTATTTATTTAACTTTGTTGCATAGGGCAAGTGCCTAAACTCTTTGGGCTTGGGTCCACGCCTATGTTATGATTAACATTATGGTTTCAAAGCTAAACTTACTAACACCTGTATTGCTAACTAGTTTTTTTATTTTATTTTTTACTCATACTTTTTACGCTCGGTTGGCGTTCATGTCCTCTTGAAGGATTTTTGCCGACTTAACCGTTTCAGATTCAGATTCAGATGGTGGCCTAGTTACATTTTTGTTTAGGCCTAGCCTACACTGTAGGCCTACTTAAACTCCCGTCAGGCTAGCCTATAAATACAATTGTACAAAGTACCACTACCAGTACTCGTTCTAAAAATACACTCAAAACGGTCACAAGTTGCAAAAATTTCAAAACTTACCATTCGCCTGACTTTAAATTTAGTACGGTGTACAGAAATATCATTGAGAAAAGAAAGTAACGTGGGCCTAACTCGGCAAAATTTCTTCAAACTTTTCAATTTCAAGGTTTGCTGTAACTGAATAATGAGATGCATATGTGACCATTTAAAAATGGTGGCTCAAATTAACTAGCTGTGTGATTGGTGAATATAGGCTAAGCCTATTATAAACTTGTGGTTTCATTGGTTCTTGAAAACATCACTTTAATGTGATTGGTCGGTCTCGAAAAATTGACATGGAAAAACTTTTTTCAATCGTACAAGGTGTTGCGGAAAATTGGAAATTGAAAAACTACAAGATCCTGTAAAGATTTCGCTGGAAAATACTCTTGTGTTTGGTAAGAATATTAAAAAGAAATTTATGGAACTTCTGTGTGGTAATTTTAGTTTGTGATCCAAAGATATTTTCCGTTGCAAATTGCATAGGCCTATCTTTGTCGTAGTACGGTTAGGCTTAACGTTAATAATAATAGTTCCAGTTTCACGATTATTCGTGCTTCCGCTTAAATTCCACTTACCTTGAAAAACTTACTTTTTTCACTTAATATTTTAAGAAACTGAAAAATTAGGACTACGGAATGAGTTTTATTGAACTTGAATTAGTCTAGGCTAAGTCTGTAAACATTAAAAGAGATAGCCTAGACCGTCACAACCACAGGTGTTCCTAACGTTATGGCAACCTATACGCTTACTAGTAATTTGAGTATATATATAAAAAAAGGTAGGACTCTTTTTAACGCAACTTTCAAACCGTATACAAAAATTCCTTTTTTTTGACCACTCACGAATCTTAATTACATTTTTTTACTCTACTCACATTTGCTGTAGACTCCCTTCTTCATGTATAACTATAAGCCACGGTATTTGTTAATTTTTTACGATTAGGTGTACAAACGATGAATTTTCTACCAAATTACCATCAGGACAATCTATCCGACCAACAATTTGCTGCAAACCAAAGAAACGTTGTGATGACGTCATGAAGAAGCAGCACTTCAATTTCTTTATATATATATATATATATATATATATATTAGTAAGCATATAGGTTGCCATAACGTTAGGAACACCTGTGGTCACAACCACAGGTGTTCCTAGTGAGTAGTGTTATCAGTTATGGCAACATAGGCCGTGCCTATATGCTATACGCTTACTTGTAATTTTTGTATATATATAAAGACTGGTTTTAAATTGGTTTGCAGCAAATTGTTGGGCTTTTACACTGTCATGACTGTAATATTCGTAGAGAATCCATCTTTTGTGCATCTCATCAGAAAAATAGAACAAATACTGTGGCTTATAAACGAAGAAGGGAGTCTCCAGCAAATGTGAGTCGAGTCAAAAAATGTAATTAAGATTCGTGAGTGGTTCGAAAGTTGCGTTAGAAATTGACCTATCTTTTTACATAAATGTATTTAAGCATATAGGTTGCCATAATGCTAGTATTGAAGTAACTTTGTTGTTGTTATCCCTTTTTATTTTATAGGTGGGGCATTCGCAGGGCATCACTGTAAATTTTATTACTTGTAGACTATGTCTTATTAACTTATTCGCAGGGTAGCCTTGCGAATTGTATTAGGCCTACACGTATGTGTTATTCGCAGGGCAGTCCTGTAAATTGTATTACATGTATGTCTTTCGCAGCCCTGTGAATTGTACTGCCCTCCCTGCGAATTGTATCACTAGACCTAGCTGTTACATCTTATTCGCAAGGCAGCCCTGCGAATTGTATAACACATAGGCCTAATTCTTATTCCCAACGAGGGCAGCCCTGTGAATTGTACTAGACTTATGTCTTATTCACAAGGCAACCGTATGAATAAGAATTGTATAACTTACAGGTAGGCCTACTTCTTATTTGTTGCTTGATGACCATTTTTCTTTTTTTTTTGCTTTTCAGAATTTTGGGCCCCCAAAATACATACATAGGCCTAAAGGATTTAGACCCATGTATGCTTGATGACCATTTTTTTTTGCTCTTCAGATAATTGAGGCCCAAAGCGTGACTTGGCCCTAAAGTCCACACATTCCTCAGGTTCTTGGTGGCTCTGCAAGACCATAAGAAGGCAAGTAAGTCCATGACCAACTCCCCAACTGAAAAATCTTTTTGGCAACTACTAAAAGGATCCCTTTGGAATTTTTCAAAGGGATTTTTAATGGGTCTCGAAGAGACCTGATGTGTCTCTCAAAGGGATTTTTAAATGTTTCTTATTGGAAAATTGGACTACCTCAAAGTGATTGACCTAAAGGGTTTCTTAAAGGATCCAAAATGATTTATAAAAGGCTCCTAATGGAAATTTGGACCTAACTCTAAGGGATCTTCAAATGAACCACAGGGAGTAATTGTTTAATACTCTGCAGTCTGAAAAGTGTCCCCTTTTTTTAAGAAATAGGCTTCACAGTGAAAGTGGAAGAAAGTCTTTTTCGTTTTAGACTTGAATATCATAAATAAAATCATAGCACAACGAAATTAGCCTTTTAAAATTTTCTTGTTAGTTTCTAAGTAAAAGTGGGATACAGATTACACAGTCTGTTTTGTCGTTTCCTGTCAACTTTAGAGGCCTAAATCTCTGTGTTGCCTTTTTTTTGGTATTGTGCAAGAAATCTGTTAACACTTATCAAGTGATAGTCAACAACCTTCAACTTTTATTTTGGCCTTTCTCAATAGCTGCAATTTCAGATGTAACCTACAGTGTAGGATATATCACCCACAGTGTTCTTTTCAAGAGGTCATTTGATGAGCAGAAGAATTTCCAAGGGTCCTAATGTCCATAGTCCTTGAAATTTGCACTGAAAAGTAGTTTATATATTTCCCTTCATCACCCTAGATTGCCAAAGCCGAGCTTCTATTCAAGATTCGTTTGGAGCAATTTTCTGAACAAGCATTTTGATCATCGCTGAAGAATGGGTGATCTGGAAGATATCATCCGAATCATCATCGAATTAATTCAAGGGGGTATCCAAATCATTGTAAGTTTAAAATGTTGATGATTAAACAAGTTTTATATATACACTTGTGACATCAGGAAGAGAAAACCCATATATTACTGTAGCTTATCATTTTCAACCCTACCCTTCACCAACATTCTTTGAATGGGAGCAGTTGAATATAATTAAGAGGTTTTGAATCCCCATTATACCCTCCATCAAAATTTAGCAGGAATTTTTTCTTGTGAATATCTCTACTTTGTTTACATCACCATTTTGTAGGTAGACTGTTATCTGTTGTACACTGAGATACGTTTGCATGTTGTTATATAAGATTACTTTTGTTAATAGTATGTTGCAATCTTGCTGTGCTGTTCATTGCACTAACTATTAGACATGTTTACAATCCACTTATTAAAATTACTTGGAAGTATTTGGAGGGTAAATTTTTCTTTAAAATATTATTTCATATTTTAAAATTAATTCATCTGGGCAGTTCATTTTAACCGATGCGTTTTTACATGCCCAGCCAAGTTTTACATGCACAGCGTGTGTTTTCATCACCAGCGCGTGTTAGCGCATGTTTTAGACAAGTCTGTTTGTTTTACGTGTGATGTGACTGCGCTGTTTGAAGATCAGACGCATGAAATACTCAACGTGCAAAGCTCTGCCTTGCAAAATGGCTCCCAGTTGAGTTCCATCTTGATGTATTCTATCATATTTTGTCTTGTGATTTTGTGGCTTAGAAACTATGGGATATGTCAAAAAAGTAGTAAAACTGAATCTAGGAAGGGTATTTATAATATACCTGAAGAAAGTTTGAGGAAAATTAATTCAAATAGTGAAAACATTCTATAAACTTTCTTTAAATAACATATAGACTTTGAGGAATTTGAGGCTATGACATCACAACTAGTCTAATTTCAGTCATTTCTACAGAAATGATACCAAAGTTTAAACTTGAATATCTCCTTAACGGAATAGGATTTCGCAATGCTTTCATCACCATTTTGTTTCTTTTGAAGTCCTTTTTCATATAAGATGGACATGCTTGACCACTGAACTAATCCTTTAAATTAGATTTCAATTCAAGTTTTGCCTAAGTCTTAAAGGATTCAATTGAAAGCTGAAATATATCAATTGTGTACAGTAGAGAAGCAAAACTGCATATAAACTAACCTCCTATCTTATTCTGTTCAGGAGATATCAAGTTTTAAATATGTAACAGAAGTTTGTTTGAAAAAGACTAGAAAGTGTACTGTAAAAAAGTAATGTAAAACTTTCACTTTCTTTCATTTTCTCACAATTTTTAAATGTTTCTTAAAATGAATATTGATTTAACCCTTTCAGTATTGGAACATATTATGTTTTCAAAATTTTTACTTGTATTGGAATCCCAATCACTTCATTAAAATCTGTTTTAGTAATGATAAAATATAAAGCTTATATAGTGCCACCATCCAGAAAAAGAACTGTTGAAGGCACTGTTCGTAAATGTAAGTAAAGTTACATTAATTAAGTTAAGTTAAGTTAACCTTACTCTACCAGCACTTTTTTGAAAACGTGCTTGGGAGGCGGGGTCAAAGATAGGCCCCCAAAATGGTGATAATATCGCCACTTGGTAGAGTAAGGGTTAAACACAGGCTGATTATTGAAGGGTCCTCTGTCTTCCGAGCAGCAGAGTTGGGCTCATTGCGCTTCAGTGACCCAGTGGGCCGCCCACCGGGACCATGCTGCAAATATTTGTGAGTTAGCATACTTGTTGCTGGTTGATTAATCCTTACTCTACAAGCACTTTTTCGAAAATGCGCATGGGAGGCAGGGTCAAAGATGGGGCACCCAAAACAGGGATAATATCGCCGCATGGTAGAGTAAGGATTAACTAAGTTACATTTACTAATTACTAATAAAGGTAAGTTTGACGTTTTAGTTACTCTCTTGGTATATTCAATGGTTATAAGTCACAAAATTTCGAGAAAATTGTTTCAATGCATTTAATAAGCTGTTGAGGAGTATATTAAAAGAGGCTATAAATTTGAAATCTTTTTAAACTTAAAATGTACTAAATGAGTGCAGATGGTTTGTTCCAAGGATTGGAAAGAAGAACATTGGACCATACAATACAACCTTTGGTCAATTCAATATTCTGTGAACACGATAAAACAATTTTTTTTGAAAATAAATCTCATTTGCAGACTGTCCCTTCACAAGACCTAAAAGGTAGTAAGCGGAGTCTGATCAGGAAGATTGGAAGTATGCTCCCGCTTGCACCAGTTAAAAGAATCAGATTTGAGGTAAGTTGAGTTGGTAGAATGCCAAAGAAAAGCAAATAAAAGGTTGTGTAGACACCTACAATTTATTTTAATTTATTCACCTTTTCCAAAATTTTAATAGCCGTAGAATATTGTTGCAAGATTGTTGTGTTTCAGAATTCTGGATGATCAGTTGTTTGTGATTCATAAAAGTAGCATCTTTATGATTTTTACACACATTTATAGAACAAAAGTATCGTTTGCATTTTTCAGAGGCCTAACTCGGAGGCCTAATTTTCTTTTCTTCTGTCAAATTATTTCACTTTTCTGCCAGCTTTTTCAAGCATACATATTTGTCATACACAAGTCTGATATTGCAATATTTCAATTTCGGAATGCAAGTTGACTCATGTAATACTAAATACAAAATTACAGTATCTAAGATTGCACTTGCCTGAAACAAATCATAAACAGCCTAACCTACAACTTTGATCAAAACTGATGACACAAAACAAATCTGAATCAAAACAATTTGACAGTGCTCCCCCCAGAGTTGGAAGTACTTATGAAATTTCCCACGGGTTTGAGTCAAAAATCACATCACGAAAAATCGTGACAGAAATGATATTAATGTAGTACATATATCTTTATATGCCTCCTTCTTTTGCAATTCAATGTACTTTTCATTGCACAATTACATCAAGGACATTTTTAGGGCACATATACTCTTCTTTACTCAAAAAATCTTTTTAAAAAATGTTTTATTTTTAAATGAAAAAAAAAAGTTTTCTTCCTGCAAATCCTTATTTTCCTGTTGTTATAACCATTAGAACCATAGATTTGTGTCAAGTCTGGTCCTCCCCCCCCCTCCCCCACCCACCTCCTCCTATATATCATTTGAAAGTTGAAAATATTTGTAGCACCTGTTTAAAAACTTGGACCCCAATATTGAAAAGGTGACAGTTTTGTTTTCATTTAATTGGCAGGAATTATATTCAGGAAAATTTATTTGCTTAGACAACATTCTAAGTACCTCACATAAAGTTTCCAGAAATGTATAAAAAATCTTGTATTTTGCAGTTTTTAAAATTCAGATGCTGATGATTTTTTCCATTACAGACAGTGTGCCTTAATTCAAAGAGGAGATCTACTGAATGGAAACCAACCTTCTTTGATGAAGACAGTGAGGAAGCTCTGGTGCTCACGTTAGCAGACATTTGTTGGTTAGATGTGACATTGCCAGAAGTAGATCTCAGGCAAAGGTATTGTGACATGCAGACCTTGTTGATTGAAGAACAACCTACTTTTGATAGTAAAATTATGGCATTTTCGTTATTTTTTTTATGCTTTTGTGGGCATTCTTGTATGTACCTAAAATAAGACAATTTGCTTGAATGAGTGGCAATTGTTGATATTGTAACAGGTTATTCATTATCTGATTCATTGCTACCCATATGTACATATATTTTTATTTACTTAATTTGTTACCCTCTCATTATACAAGCGCTTAATGTACCTAATGTTTGTTTAATATGAATATGTTAAACAGTGGAGGAGGGGGCACACATGCCCCTACTTTCCCCCAAAATGACAAAGTGCTCATTTTGAAACTGAAAAGTGCCCCTCAATTACTTTGGAAAATGAAAAATTCCCCTTAATTACTGCCCCAATAGTAGGAAACTGGCAACTTTTGTCAATCTCATGTACAGGAGGAATATGTCCCCATTGGAAAAGTACCCTTTCTTAAAATAAAGTGCCCCTGTTACTTTACTTCATGTTGTTTTGGACTCACTCATTCTATCTGCACATCGGGATGCGGGAGAGGCATATGACTTGAAAAGTGCCCTGAGTCATGCCCCCACTTTTCAAAAGCTTCATTCACCCCTGACAGTGGCCACACTACATAATTTATCATTTTTAACACTGCTGTACTTTCACTATTTTCAGATGTGAATACTGGAAGCCTAAGAAAACTAAACGCAAGACCATGTACGTAAGACCCTTCATCACACTTGAAACTGAATCGCTTAGACAAAGAAGTATGCTGCCCTTGTTGGATGAAAGCATAGAGAGTATTGATAATTCTGAGGATGAGTATGCAAATCCATGTGCAATGAAAAAGATAAGTGCATTGGAGGAGGAATTGGCCAAATTGAGAGCTCAGATAGCTGCTATTGTTCAGAATCCTACACCAAGTGTTGTCTGTGAGTAATTTCCACTGTTTTTTATTTTCATTTATATGAGGACTATGGAAGAAACAAATTGGTGAAGAAAACATGTTTAAAACATTTCACCAGTTTGTTGAAAAGTGACCTTGCAGTGTAAAGTGTGTTGTCATAATTCCATATCCAAGATAATTAGCTCCGTTGTATGTTTTGGCCTGCGTTTGTCTGTTTGTTTATTTGTTTGTTTGTTTGTCATCAACATATCTCAAGAAGTGATATTGGATTTTGATTAAATTTAGTGTATGGTTTTGTTACTGCTTCAGAAAAAGGTGATTAAAATTTGGGACATATTGGAATAGGGAAAGGGCAGAAATGGAGGGGTGATATTTTTTAAGGTGAGATCTGCCAAAACTTAGTTGAAACTTTTAGTGGAATGTGCTGAACATTAAATACATTTCATGAAAGGAAATCCACAAACAATTAATTTTCTGGACTGAAGAAAATCAAATGAATTGGTTTCTTGTATCAAAGAGAATCAAAACAATTGATTTCTTGCATAAAGGAAAATGATGGAATGTGAATCTTGCCTGAATGGAACTCAAACAATGAAAATAACCTGAATAAAACTGAAAACAATAATATGGCTTTGAAGGCAATCAATTAGAAGGTAGATCCTAAAGTATTTAGAATTCAAATGGCAATACAGATCAATTTGAACAATAAATTCTTTAGGGATAAAACTTAGTGGGCCTAGGATTTCTGAGGTAGAGTACTGTTTACTGGGGATGGGGAATGTACTGGTGCAGAGGTATACGCTCTACATTAGATGTTCTGCTCCTTAAAATTTCAAACAGTCAGACCCGACCTGATATATAAGCAGGTCACGTCAGACTTTTCCACTTTATTCTCTTTATTCTGAAAACCACAAGTGATTAGAATCAAATTCCCTTATCAATGGCCCCATTGTATTCGTTCTCCTGGTTGAGCAGTTATTCTAAGTAAGATAAGTGGTCTCATTATTTGCTACAGTAAGTTTGTGGTCATAATTTACTGGAACAAATTTTTAAGGAAAAGAACAAGTCATGCTACAGAGGACTAAAATTCTAGTTTTAATATATTTCTATGAAATTTTCTTTTTCTTTTATTTAGAGTGTAAGGTAGATGGCCAAGGTATGTGCTTGTTAACTGCATGTTATACTTCCATCTCAAAACTAAAATAAAAAATGTTTAGAAAGAGGCAATTAATTTTCAAAGAAATGCATAAACATTGTTATTGTATCTGCAATTATGACATCACACTGTACAATGCAAGCTTAACACACTAAGGAAATCTTTGAAATACAATAAGTCTAAAAATGTATCTTCTAGAACTTGATACAAGATATAAGACATGTTCAGCACATTTTGACTGTCATAGATAAACAAGAGGTAGACATATGGATGAGTTTTGGACTTATATTATGAAAGTTATAAGGCTTAAAGAAAAAACATTTATGAAATAGCATATTTTGTTTTCAAGATATGACTTTTAATCAGTTTTTGTTTAAATTTTTTTACTGTATGCAAAAGTTGTTACATGAAATTCAAGAATGAATTTGATTTTTGATTTCAAACCTAAATTCCAACAATTTCAAAAATGAGGGGAATACTTTAAGTTTGATTTAGATTGGACGTTTGGCTAAGAATCAGAAAGTTTTTTTTTACCAGAATAGTTCTTTCTTTTTCAAAGATTTTGGCAGCAGTGTAAAGAATAGTGGTTTTATACAACACAAAATTGTTTAACTATTGCAACGGTTATAGCGAGCAAACCAGAGCATTCAGAAAGTAATTTCTAAAATGTTTTGACACAACGATGTTTTTTACATGAGTTTTAATAGTTTGAAAATGACTAAGTAATATATGTTGTATCTCTGTATTCAAAAATTTCTTGTAAAAATTAAAAAAAATGTTAAGTAAGAAGAGTGCATTGTTGTTTTTTTGCCATTTTTAAGATTCCAATGTTTTTAATTTTGAATAATATATAATTCAACTTGATCATAGCCCAGATGTAAAAGCAGGTCAACTGTACATGACTCTATATCTAGGGCTTGGTATTGTTTTAAAATCAAATTGTACATTGATATTATCACTATCAACTGCTGTCAGCTGATCAAATCAAATGCAAATCCCTAATTTAGCAACTCCTGCTTGCTGAAATTTGTTCAAATTAGTGTAATGAAAAGAGGCCATTATTACATTGTCTGGTAAAATAAGTCAAACATTTAGATTGAGGGGAAAAGATGTAGGAATTTGGTTTGAACCACTTAAAGATGTTTTGTTTTATTTTTGTGGGTAAAGTAACATTGGCAATTTATTTGAACAATGATTTTTTTTTTTAAGGCCAATTTCAGTTTGTCCAAAAGAAACCTGGTTGGTTTGAGATTGGTAACTCTGACAGGATTGATATATGCAGATTACAGAACCTGGTACTGAAAGTTTGTTGGTGGTACAAGGGGAGGTGAGGGAATCTGACTTTGACTTTGTTGTGTGAAATACATGTCTTTTTTATTAAAAAACTTCACTTAAATATAAAATCAGTTTAGGTCTGAGATGGCAAGACACTAGAATAAATCCTTGTTTTTGCATCTACACATGTCACATGTTCCTTATTTCTGACTTCATGTTTTTCAGATTTCTTGAAATAAATTGAAAAATCTAGCAGTTTTATTTTGATAATTTTCTTTCAGCACCTACATATATTGCAACATCAGCAAGCCCTGTGTTACCATCCGCCCCTCCTCCTCCATATGGTGCTCCGCCTCCCCCACCACCCCCACCACCCCCAGTGATGGAAGCAAAGAAGCAACTCAGCCTGCGAGAAATTATTCTACAGGTAAGAGTGCATGTATGAATCAAGGTTGGAATGTTTCTCTTGCAAGCCACCAGTGAGAATGTTATTGTGAATATTAAGCGTGAGCAAATATTGGCTGTCAATTAAGAACATAACAAGATGACAGGCTAAGAAGGGTGAATCACCCCATAAAAAGCCCAAACTAACACCACCACCACCACAAAAAAAAAAAAAATAATTAAATCAAAGATGCCCAGAGATTGTAAAGAACTTATCAATGTTGACTTTGAAATTGTGAACAGAATTGAAGCTAACTACCCACTCAGACAAACCATTCCACTCATTAACAACTTTTTGTGAAAAGCTAAAATGCTAAATATCTATCCGTGAGAACTTTTGGTCAACTTCAAACTGTTACCACAAGTCACATGAGGATTAGCTGAAACATTCAAGAAAATACAGAAAGTCAAAGCATCACTACCAGATAGGAATTTACAAACCTGAATCATATCGCTACATACTCTTCTCAACTCAAGCATGGTCAAACCAAGAATTTGCAACCTAGATTCATAAGAGTGATTACTTACCTCAGAAACAAGTCTAGTGGCTCTTCGCTGAACCTGCTCCAAAATGAACTTATCCTTCTCATAAAAGGACTCTAAGCCTGAATAACATACTGAAGGTGAAGCCTGACTAACTCGCTTAAACAAATTAAGGACAACTTCTATACCAAGAAAACAAAAATTTCTTTAATCAAACCAATCATTGTATTTGCCCTTGCAGCTGCTAAAGCACACTGTTTAGAAGGCTTCAGATTACTAGTAATGACAACACCTAGATCCCTTTCTTGATCGACACAACCAAGATTTGAACCATTCATGCAGTAATCAAAAGCCAAATTGCTCTGACCAAAATAAATAACTTTGCATTTATCAACAATGAATGATATCTGCCACGTTTGGGACCAAGAAACTAATTTATCCAGATCAGTTTGTAACAGTGAAGAATCCGTAGCATCATCAACAATCCTGTACAGCTTAAAGTCATCAGTAAATTTACAAATCCTGGAGCCAAGGGAAACATCAATGTCATTAATGAAGATTAAGAAATGAAGTGGACCCAAAACAGAACCCCGAGGAACACCACTTGTAACCTTCTTCCATGGAGATACTTCACCATTAACAACACTTTGTGACCTGTCAATTAACCAAGAATTGATATAACTGGCACACTTTCCCTCCACACCAAGTGCTCTTGTTTTCAACATAAGCCTGCCTAATGAAACCTTATCAAATGCTTTTTGGAAGTCTAAATAGATAACATCCACATTATGACCAGAATCAACTAGTAACATCATCAAGAAATTCCAATAGATTAGAAACACAAGACCTCTTAGGTAAGAACCCATGCTGTGATAAATCCAACAAACGATTGACCAGTAAATGTTCTAGTACAACATCCATAACAATGGACTCCATGACCTTGCACATAACACTAGTAAAACTCACTGGCCTATAGTTACAGGGCAAACTGTGGTCACCCTTTTTAAAAATAGGAGTGACATTTGTAATTCTCTAATCACTAGGAACAACACAACATCAAAGTACTTTGAAAAGATAATACTCAGGGGAACAGAAAGAACATCAGAACACTCACGTAAGACAGCAGGATGTATACCATTTGGACCGGATGCTTTATTTGAAAACAAACCCTTCAACTTCTTAGTCGCAGCATCAACAGAAAAATCAACATCTTTAATGGATACTGGAGAGTGCACACTAAGATAATCCACAACATCATCAGCAAGAGACTCCTTAGTAAAAACAGAGAAGTAGTCATTCAAAACCTCAGCCATATCCTTACCACTATTAATAGTAACACCATTACCCTGAAGGGGACCAACAGCCTCCTTGGTTTTTTTGCTTTGAGCAAACATAAGAGTAAAATGACTTAGGATTAATCTTAAACTCTGTGGACAAACATCATTCAAAAAGCACTTTAGTATCTCTTATCAAGTCCTTCGTGAACTTTTCATGATTCTTATGCCTAGCAAGCTCCGCAGGACACCCACTGTTTTTATAACAATGCCACAACTACTTTTCCTGAACAGCCCGCAAAACCTCCCGAGACATCCACACTGGCCGATTACGCCTACATACTCTCTTTAATGGGACAATACATACTCTCTTTAATGGGACAATACACACTCAACGAGTGTACACTCAACACAAACTCAATCAGCCTACACTCAACACAAACACCTATACTAAAATTTAAGAAATAACAAAGCCTAACAATACAAAGGACCTAGCTTACAATGACAGCTATAAAATGTGTGTAATAGGATACAGTTAGTAATACCACACAAACCAGTAACAAAAGAAATCAACAAAATATTCAGCTTTCCTATTGTACGAGAGCGACGTTACAACTGCTCCTATTCTCCTAAACTATTTTCGCTCCAATTTCTCTCCAATTTGCACCTTTTTGTTTTATAACTTCATTTTCGGATTTTCTTTTCGGTGGATGGGCTTTTATCCTCGGTGAGATCGTTTCTTTTCTTTTTTTCTATTATATTTTCCCTCGTTCTGTCCCGACTTTTCACGCCCTTCGTTACTAATACAGCGGTCCCCATATAGTGGTTCCGCGATTTTTCTAGCTGCCTCGGTCTCTCGGCCCTTGGTTTTTCTTTCATAATGACAAAGCGCCTATGCAGTGACCTTGACCTTGACCCCCTCCCTCCCGTGACCCACCTGCTACCATCATTGACCATTCTGCAACCCCAATCCCAAAAATCCTTATAATCCATGCCACCAACAAGCAGGAAAGCTTTAAAAGTTTCTCCTTTCCTCATCCATAAAGCCCTCTTTGGCCTTGTCGGTACCCTCCCAAAGTCTCTACCCTTAGATCCGTGATCTCTGGTGCACTGCACCAGGGACACAAAGCCACCACCCTCCTTTCCACCAAAACCCTATCCAACTCTGGTATCGACATCACAGTCACCCCCATCATTCCCTAAACTCCAGCAAAGGCGTCATCGCTGCCCGCGATCTTGCGTACATGACCGATGTGACCTCCAAGAAGAACTAGCTAACCAACATGTAACCAAGCCCGTCGTCTCGTTCTAAAGAGAGACGGAGCCGAAACTCCACCAACACCATATTTCTCACTTTACAACTCCAACTCTCCTCCCACATCATTGCCGGCTACCTGAGAATCCAGGTCGCCCCTATATTCCTAACCCTTTACGTTGCTACAATTGTCAGAGGTATGGCCACGGGAAAAACTCCTGCCACAGCCAAGCGCTGTGGTAACTGCGGAGCCCGGACCATGACAACACCTCCTGCACCAACCCCCACTCTGCACAAATTGTGACGGTAAACACCCAGCAAACCATCCCTCCTTCTCGAAAGACTGTCCCACCTGGCTTCAGGAAAAACAAATAACTAAACTTAAAACCCTTAACCCCAACATAACCTACCCTGAGGCCAGGAAACAATTCCTCGCTTCCCTTAACTCCAAGCCTTCCTACTCAAACGTAGTCTCCTCTAACTCTAATTCCGCCCCCCAAACACAACTAACACAACAAAAAACTAACTCCCATGCCCAAACCGACCTCACCTGGCTCTTCTTACCTTACCTAGTCCTAAGCCCATCACCATTTCCAACAACCCAATCACACCCAATACCCACACCACCTCCACCACCACTCTCTCCTCAACCCCCTTCCTACTCTAAAGCCCTACCGCCCCTACACCAACTCCACTAATACCTTCATACATCAAGCTAAAACCAGCCAAGCAAACAACCAACAAACCAACAAATCAACCAGCAAACAACCAACCAAAAAACAACCAATCAACAAACAACCTATCAACAAACAACCAATCAACAAACAACCCACCTCCCAAACCCACACTGAAGAGAGTATGGATTGTTCGATTGCGAACACACCGATCATACTTCTCGTCCAATTTTCAAAAACAATCGCTCCCAAAGAAACAAATCCAAAGAAAAAACAAGCGAACTCAGACCCAGCAGATCTTCCTCCAGATAACCCCCCGCCTCCTTTATGGCATACACCACAATCAATTACAATAACACCCACAACATCATACAATGGAACATTAGGAGCCTTAAGGCCAATTCTGAAGAAATCGACCTTCTGGCCTCCACCTTCAACCCGTCGTCTTCTGCCTTCAAGAAACTTTCTTGAAAACCACCGACCATTACTCCCTTAACAACTTTGCTTGCTATCACAAACATCAAGTGGATGCTGACAGGGCCTGTGGTGGCGTCTCCATTCTCGTTAGACACGATATCCCACACAGCCCTGTTAGGTGCACACCGACCTTCAGGCCATCTGTATTTCTATCTCCCTCCACAAAACTTTCACTCTCTGCAATATCTATCTCCCTCCCAACACCAACATTCAACCAACCAGCCTTAACAACCTCATCTCTCAGCTTCCCACCCCCTTCATCCTTCTTGGTGACTTCAACGCTCACAACCCTCTGTGGGGCTCTAATACCACCACCCCTAGAGGCAAGTTCATCGAAAACGCTCTCCGTCAGCACAGCCTGTCCTTACTGAACACTAACTCCCGACCTACCTTCATCCTGCCACAGGCTCTCTCACCTGTATTGACCTGTCTATCTGTTCCCCTAACCTCCTCCCTGACTTTAGTTGGAGAGTCACTGCTGACCTCTGTGGTAGTGATCATTACCCTCTTCTTATACACTCCAATCTTCAAATCCCCACTGAGCACACCCCCAACTGGAACCTCGACAAGGCTGACTGGTCCCTTTTTGAAACCCTCTGTGACTCACACCTCTCCCCCATCTTCTCGAGGATGAGGATCCCATGTCTAACTTCAGTAATATCCTTATCAACATCGCCACCTGCTCAATTCCCAAAACCTCCAAACCCCCAAATCATCCCCCAACCCCTGGTTCTCAGATGACTGCAAAACCGCCATCAAGAACAGGAAAAGAGCCCTCAGGAACTTTAAAACTAACCCGACCACCCATAACCTTAACCTCTTTCGCATCAGCCGTGCAAGGCCAGACGCACTATCAAGGACAGTAAAACCAACACTTGGAACAACTTTATCTCTTCTCTCACCACCAACACCCCCACTAAGAAGATTTGGAGAATGGTTAACAGCTTCCACGGCAGAGTAGGCAAATCTTCCATCTCCCATCTCTCTTGGAATGGAGACCTTCTCACCGCAAAAAGACATCGTTGACCACCTCGCCGCCTCTTTCAGCAACATCTCGGCCTCGACCAACTACTCCAATGCTTTCAAAATCAAAAAGCTTGCGATGAAGCCCGGAGAATCACTTTTCCTCTGACAACTCCGAAAGCTACAACACCCCTCTCACCCTTTCTGAATTAAACCAAGCCATCAGCGACGCTGGCTGCACCTCCAAGGGCCCAGATAACATCCCCTATCAGTTTCTGAAACACCTCCCCATCAAAGCCACCACTACCCTACTCACCATCTTCAACCACATTTGGTCCTCACACTCCTTTCCCCTATCTGGAGAACAGCTATTGTCATCCCCGTCCTTAAACCGGGAAGGATAGCACCGACCCCACCAGCTACCGACCCATCGCCCTTACTTGCTGTCTCTGTAAAATTATGGAAAAGATCATTAATCAGAGACTAAACTGGTTCCTCGAGACCAACAGAATCCTCTCTCCTCACCAAAGCGGCTTCCAAAACGTGCAATACCCTAGACCAGTTAATTACGCCGACACCGCTATCCGGGAATCCTTTGCAAAAAGAACACCTCATTGCCATATTTTTGACCTCGAAAAGCTTTCGACACTACTTGGAAATACGGCATTACCCGAAACTTCACACCATTGGCCTCAGAGGCCACCTCCCATCTTTATTCAAAACTTCCTCTCACCCAGGCAGTTCCAAGTTCGTATTGGCCACACCCTCTCAAGCCGTACCCCAAGAAGAGGGCGTCCCCAAGGCAGCATCCTCTCCCCACTCTCTTCAACCTGAGCATTAATGACATCGGGAATGACCTTGGCCCCAGCATCAAACGTACCCTCTACATGGATGACTTCACCATCTTCTACTCCTCCCCTAGCTTTCCTATTGTTGAAAATAGGCTTCAAACCAGCCTCAATCAGCTGCAAGTCTGGAGCAACAATAACGGTTTTAGATTCTCCAAAGACAAGACAGTCTGCATGCACTTTTGTCATTTCAACAACCTCCACCCCAACCCGAACTTTGTGCTCAATGGGAATCGCATCCCTAAAGTTGAAAACAAAGTTCCTTGGTCTAACTCTAGACCCCAAGCTCACCTACAAGCCACACATCACCAACCTGAAACTAAAATGCAATAGCTCCCTCAACCTCCTCCGACTGCTCTCAACACTACTTGGGGAGCGAACCGCCATGCTCTCCTCAAAATTTTCAGGCTCACCATTCGTGCCAAGCTTGACTATGGCAATATTGTTTACTGTGTCGCTCACAACTCATACCTCAACCACATTAACACCATCCAAAATGAAGCCCTCAGGCTTTGTCTAGGAGCCTACAGGACCTCCCCAATCACTAGCCTTCATGTTGAAGCCAACGAACCCCCTTTCTACTTAGATGTAAAAGCTTAGCCTCTCCTATGCTTTTAGAGTCCTCACCAACACTCAGAACCCTGTTTACAACCTCATTAGGTACCCCAATTTCTCCTCCCTCTTTGATAGGACTAAAACCCTATCGCCCCTTCAGCTTACGCATTAAATCAGACCTCTTTCAACTTGGCATCAACCCCGCCACTCTCGGCACCTATTCCTGGCCCACTTTTCCGCCTTGGGCCACCCCCCTTCCTTCTGTCCACCTAGACCTCTCCACTTATAACAAAACTCAAACTCACCCTAATCTCTTCATCAATCTCCACAACCAAATCAAAGACCAACTCTCAAATTACACCTCTATCTATACTGATGGCTCCAAGGAAGGCAACAAGACAGCTGCTGCTGCCATCATCCAAGACATCACCCTCAGTAGCAGACTTCCTGACCACTCATCCATCTTTTCAGCCGAGGCTAAGGCCATTCTCCTCGCCCTCAACTTTATTGAGTACTCTCCTCTTAGTCACTTTGCCATTTTCTCTGACTCTAAGGCTGTTCTTACTTCATTACTCAATCTTAAATGGGATAACCTCACCTGCCACCTCCTCCTCCGGAAACTCTTTTCTCCCACCCTCTGCAGGAAAAGTGTTCTTTTCTTCTGGATACCCAGCCATGTTGGCATCCCTGGCAATGACAGGGCTGATACAGCCGCTAAGCTTGCCCTTAACCTCCTCCTTCCCCTTTTCCCAAAACCCTCTCTGACATCAAACCGCTTATCGCTTCTCTTGTTCGTGACCGCTGGCAAACCTTATGGAACTTCCAAATTGATAACAAACTCCATGTTATCCAGCCCACAATCCCGATCAAATCCACCATCAACAACCTTTCTCAGATCGACAACGCTCATATTACCCGTCTTAGAATTGGTCACACCCACCTCACTCACTCCCACTTCCTTATTGGTTCCCCCCAACCCCTCTGTAACAATTGCCACTGCATCCTTACAATCCAACACGTTCTCCTTGCTTGCCCCCTGTACAACCTTCCCAGAGCTTCTCTCGCTCCCCACAACTCAATTGCTGAGTTCTTCCAAAAAAATCCTCCAGATAAAATAGTCTCCTTCCTTCAGCATGCATCCCTCTACAACCATATTTAATCCTCCTCTTCCACCCCCTCTCTACTCTGTTTTTAGTTTTTCCCATGCACCTCCTCTCTCGATCACAGCTTTCTGGCTTTTGTTCTTGAATTTCTCTCATTCTTCCCCTGGTCTCTTTCCTTACTACCTCTAAAATGATCTGACCTCTCAGGCACAATTTGACCTTCGTTGTCGTGGTGCCGTTAAGACCTCATCAAACAAACAAACAAAATATTCACAAATAAGGAAACTTTAGAAAACAAAAACAGTAAGATTATGCAGACAACATACAAAAAACAACAATATGGTAAAAACTCAGCCTGAATAGAATAAATTTCCAGACAAAAAAGACAATATTTGAATCACAACACTTTTTAATAGCCAGGCTAATGGGCTTAAAAGGTGGAGAAAGTTTTTACTAGAAGGTATTTTCAAAAAGTCGTTGAGTATGCGAACATGTGTAGTATATTTTATGGTGGTTTAGGCCTAATTACTGTAACTGCTTAACTTTGTTGACAGTGCTTGGATTATTATTAGGATTATTGAAAGTAAAGTTTTGTTTTGAATTATTTTGCAGGATTGCTACGGTATGTTCTTTACATATTTCCTTCAATAAAAACTAGGTTTGTTAGTGTGCAGTATTGTGATTTTTGTGGTTGTTTTCATTCTCTTGAAGACATTTCATCATGTGTATTGAAAATGATTGAAATCCGGTGGTGTGTGTTCCCTGTCCATTAGTACCATTTATTTCCATGAACTTTTGTCTTGCATTTATCAGTTAGGATATGAATTTACCACTCTCGTTTCCAATCGTTTATAGTATTTACCCCAACATAGAAATGCAATCCATCCCCAAAACGGCAGTAGGCTTTGCAAGTTAGTATGAGGGAATGACCGATACATGCATAATGTTAGTGCTTACGCACATGAACAGTATAGAATATTGCGTCACTGGTTAAATATGTCATCACTTACGGTTAAACGGTTAACCGACCTCAATGGTGACGGCTGTATGTTTATGAAAAAACTAAAAATCTCACAGGGATCTGTTAGTGGCATTCCGCAGTCTGTCACACATACAACGGGCTGGATGATAGATCTCTAGTAGACCCCTTGGGTCTCTCAGGGATCTGTTAGGGCCATTCCACAGTCTGTCACACACGTAGCTGGCTGCAGAATGGTCCTATAGTGCTTTTCTATGCAATCACGCTATTTACAGTGAAAATATTTGAGGCTTAAACCTGCTATCAGCTGACTTAAAAGCCAGTACACTGTTGCTATACAATTTGCTATGTAAGATTCGATCCCAATTTGAAAATATTTTTAATGGCAATGTTTCAAATGATAAAACTTTAAAAGTCTGTAGTAGAGTCAAAGCTGCTAGTGGAGACATGTATGAAAACAGAAGTGGAAACCCTAAAACGTGAAAAAAAATTAGAAAAGTTCCTGCGGATACACCATGAACAAGTTTGTTTATATTGAAGAGTTGCTTATGCGATTGAGATATTGTAATCAGCTGCCTAATTCAAACCCCAAGATTTGTACCTAACGCATGTTGTTAAAAAGTGCCATGGAATTAACTTGCCTTTTACTTTAATTCCCTCTTTTTGCAGAACAAAGCCAAAAATGGAAGTCTTTCAACGACAAAGTCTAAACATTCTGCTAACGATCAACTGCCCGACATGTCAGAGGTTTTGAAAGGTTTAGGCACTGTAAAACTCAAGAAAATTGCAAGGTACTAGTAACTCTTTCAATCACCCTTTTCAGATCCCATGTAGTTTGCAGAATAATTAAATTTTTCAACATTTCTTTGATTTTCTTTTCTTGTTTGAGTTTGTATACCTTGTTTTATGTACTTGGCAAATGAAGAAGTTAGGAGCTAGTTGAACTCATTTGTACAGAAGGATAAAAGATGAATCACTTATACAGAATAAAAATATGTAACTGCACAGAACTAAATGGATTTTACACATGAACGGATTTAAAGGATAAGTCAAGTGGTCATTGTGTTTCTCATAAATGTTATGTAAAAGTAAGAACAATCCGTCCTCACTGGCATCTTCAACATGCTCTGGCCCAACCCTCTCATTCTACAAATCCTCAACAAACTCCACACTCTCTCCTCCTTCAAAAAGAATATTATTTCTTCTGGATTCCCAGCCATGTCGGCATCCCTGGCAACGAGAGAGCTGACAGAGCCCCCAACAAAGCTCTGTCAAACATTGCCTCTCCTTTTCCTATTCCACACTCAGACCTTCGTCTCTCCATCTCCAACTACATAAAAAAAAAACTCTGGAATTATGAAACCAGTAACAAACTCCACACCATCAAACCCAAAATTGGTAACAACACCCCTCTGCACAGTCGCAACCGCGACATGATGATAAAGTAGCTGAAAGAATTAGGATGAGGGTGGGATTTCTTGTGGGACAGAGTGGAACTGTATGTAGGGCAGGGTGGGATGAGATGTTGGTCAGGATGCGTTGGCACATCAGACAGGGTGGGTTGGCATGTAGAACAGGGTGGGTTGGCATGTGGAACAGGGTGGCTTGGTGTGTGGAACAGGGTGCGCTGGCATTTGGAACAAAGTGGATCAACATTCATGTATGGGCCAGGGTGGAATGGCATGTGGTGGGGTGTCATCTGGATTTCAGGTGTGATGGCATGTGGGTCATGCAAGTGGTGGAATGACATACAGTATCTGGTTTTCAGGTGTGATTGCATGGAGTATAGGCGTGGGATGACATTTGGGACCGGAATGTGGGACAGTCTGGAATATGCATTGAGGGGATTTGTATCGTTTCCAATGTCTAGTTTGTCATACGTTAAGCAATATTGTTTCGCATAATTTTGCTTTAATGTTATTGTACATTTTTCATGCTGCTTGACTCTGCTTGACACACATATTGGAAGTTGTTTTACAATCCAGGATGTAGTTCTGGGAATGTGAAGGGGCTGGGGGAGGGTACAGGTTGGAAAGGCTTAGTGACATTCTTTCATTGACATTGGCAAGTTAGGGCCTCTCTTTTCTTTGTTGTTCAATTGATAGAACTAAAAGAAGTGTTATGGTTATAAAGACTGCTAATTTTGACATGTTTTCTGAGTAACTGCATGGGTGAGGTAACCTTGAGCTTTTTTTTACTTAAAATATCTCTATGAAAACTCAAAGATATTTTGAAGCTTGTAGTCAAATGTTGTGAAAATTAACCAAGCAAAATGAAAATGTAAGTGCATCTTTCAAAGCTCAAGTAAATCAAAGTCAGCTGCCCCTGCTACCCTATTTCTGTATATACTTCCCTCTGTATATACTTCCCTCAATAAGCCTATTCTCTATACTATCTTTAAATAGTCGAGCATACTGTCCTTCCGACACTTCTTGTTTTAGTTAGATATTAAATAGACATAAGATTAAAATCCATTAATTATTTGTCAGAATAGACTGCTCTACTCCAAGAAATTTTGATGGAATGAAAACCAGGAGGTTCTCAAGGGTCGAATTTCCCACTGTTCTGTTGTTCTGAGAATAGTGCTTTTTATGCAGGAACAGTGAATTTTCAAACATCACTGTTCTGGTGGAACAGTGTTCTTTTTACAAGCATGTAGCATCAATGATCGATAACTTGATTTCTGCTCAAAAAAATGCTTGTTGTCAAACAAGATTATTATAAAAAAAAATTCTTCCAGTAAGAAAAGCTTTTCCCACCTTGCATTTGTCAGCACAATTAATCATGAATACACATATACAAGGTTGCTTGCATGTGTACGACTGTATGCAACTGAATATTACAACATGTAGATACAAATAAACGACGTACATATTTGCATATATTAACCAATGAAATAGATTTAAATTAATCTCATTTTGAAAAAGAAATTTGTCCTGTTATCAGCAAAATAAGTTGGAACAGTGTAATGTGATCCGAAACAGTATTATTTGAGAAAGTACTGTTCTGTGAAACAGTGGCAAAAATTGTAATATTTCGACCTCTGCTTTTAATAGAAAACAAAGAGTTCTGGCCATACATTTTACAAAACTCCATTAAAATGTTATGTATAATTGGGTAAACTGTAAAGAAAAATGTATATTATTCTTGAATTTTTTCCT
Organism: Chiridota heheva; assembly: GCA_020152595.1. Classification (NCBI taxonomy): domain Eukaryota; kingdom Metazoa; phylum Echinodermata; class Holothuroidea; order Apodida; family Chiridotidae; genus Chiridota; species Chiridota heheva. Next base: position 981,061 of record JAIGNY010000186.1, on the reverse strand, counting down.
GTTGGATATTAAATAGACATAAAATATACTTGAGATCCATAAAATATACTTCAGATTCATAAAATATACTTGAGATTCATAGAATATACTTGATCCATAAAATATACTTGAGATCCATAAAATATACTTGAGATCCATAAAATATACTTGAGATCCATAAAATATACTTGAGATCCATAAAATATACTTGAGATCCATAAAATGTACTTGAGATCCATAAAATATACTTGAGATCCATAAAATATACTTGAGATCCATAAAATATACTTGAGATCCATAAAATATACTTGAGATTCCATAAAATATACTTGAGATCCATACAATATACTTGAGATCCATAAAATACACTGGAGTTCCATAAAATATACTTGAGATCCATAAAATATACTTGAGATCCATAAAATATACTTGAGATCCATAAAATATTTGTCAGAATAGGCTGCTCTTCTTTAAGGAATTTTAGCAGAAGATTGAAAACCAGCAGGTTTTTATTAGAATTTAGAAACCATGAGAGTTCTGGCCATACATCACAAAGTTTCATGAAAGAAATGCATTTTAAGACCCCCAAAAAGTCTTTATTAGGTGTACAGTACTTCTGCTCTGTTGAAATCTTTGCTTGGTTTTGCAAGTTTAGATTTCCTTCTGCACTCACAATTTAAGTTATTTCCAAATGCAAGTGCATGGGCAATAAATATGTATGATATTAGCACTTGCAGAATATTTGATCCCTTTGTTTGGTTGGTTTGGGTATCTTTGTTAACTTCTTCTTTGAACACCTAAGGTTATATAGAGACGTCCACTAGTGTTTCATTAACTAGTTATGAAGCACAAACCATCAGACACAAGGACAATTAACCTCTCTGGATTTGATGATTGACAGCTTGTTTTAACTAATCAACGCACAAATTTTCCTAGCAACAAAATCTGCGTAACTAAGTGGGGGCAAACATCCTACACGGTATTGGTACAGTACAGCTAGATAGCGGTGTTCGCTTATATTGTCATTGCATATACTGTACAAAACAATTTTCTGTAAACACAGGTTGAGTGACGGCAAAATGGTAAACAAAAAATGCGCTTACTACAGGCTTTGTTAATCCAATTACAATTATCCAGAACAATTAGCAAATGGAATTTTGTTTATTCCTTTTGCTAAAAACTTGAAAGATCTGGAGAAGTGCCATAAATGGATCAAAACTCACAGAGGGCCAAATGAACATCTAAATATCAATGCATCGGTCATGCATGATTGTGCATTTGAGATTTGTTTGCCCCACCTAGTTACCGCGTTGCTATGGTGGGCATGGCCCATATTGTAACCTGTTAATTACTCATGCATCCTTCTCTTTCCTCAGATCACCTGGGGGCACACCACTAAGACAACCTCGTAAAAGTTGTGACAGTGCCGATCCAGCTGCAATCATAGCCAGAGCTCTTAAGAAGAAGTTTGCTCAAGTCTCCCAGAGCAGCCCAGACAAAGAGAATTACCCCAGTAGATTTACACCATCACCAAAGAAAATTAGAAGCCCTTTAAAGGTACTTGAAGATCATAAGATGTATTTATGACTTACTACTGACTCGGAGAACTGCTCTTATTTTTATATTACTTTATAGTTTTCAGTTTGTGAGACATTGGCAAAAAAAAAAAGAAGCGTTTTAAGGCCTTTGCAAAAAATGCTACATAAATTGATGTATTATAGAAACATTACTTTTCGAGTATAACAGTCACAATTGTTTTTGTATAAAGTTTGTTCAGTATTCTTATTTGTGAAAACTATTCTTCCTCAACCATCATCAACTTCCTCCGTAACAACAACCTCTTCCACCACATTTAACTTCCCCTCCCCCTTTCTACACCTAACCTTACTTACCTCCTTTTTTTTCTCTTTCTGTTTTTCCCCCTTTTCTCCCTTACAAACCTTCCTTTCCTCACTATCCTAAATCTTACACCATTATTTATTAACACCTCATGGCACATTTGACTCTGACTGTGGAGGTGCCGTTAAACACTAAGAAACCAAACGAAACCATCTTATTTGTGACTGATTAAATTATATTTTGTTTTATTTGTGGGAGGTTTGTACTGTAGTAGGTTGAAGGATGAAGATTTTAATTCCTGCATTGATGACTTTTGAAATTTGTTATTCAGGTCATGAAAACTTTGTAGTATGCCAAAATTATTTGTGAAAATCAGCTGCTTTCTTTCAAACTAATCTGGTATAGAGCATTGGAAACAATAAATTTACATTATAATTAGATAGTTATTTAACTTCTACCATTAAAATTTGATTTTTAGATATGTGGCTTAACTATTCAAAACACTTAATCTGTATTGATGGAAGCTTGATGATGATTTTCAAAAATATAAGTTTGTTCTTCATGTGTGTAAAGTATGAACTGAAGCTTCCAGCTTCTCTCTCCCACTACGACCTCCATCCATTCAAGATGTGGTCTGTAATACCAACTTGTAAGAAATGGTTTCTTTAAACTTCTGAACATTGCCCTAAAATGGTTAAAGATAAACATATTTCATTACATCATTTTTATGCTGCATTTGAGGCTATAAAACTTCTGCTAGGAAATTGAGGCAAAATTTGGTTAGGGTGTTTGATTACCGTAGAGGTAGTTGATCAGTAATTGAAGAATCGCGTTTATCCTTTTTGGTTTTCTCCAAGTTGTCTTTATGTGTTTTTTCACAGACCTTTTTGCATCAACTGTCACTTACATGCTGGAGAAAGCTTAAAAAATGATAGAGTAGGCCAAAATCTGTGTATGACAAAATAGTCAACATTGCATGAATAAGTGCAAATTTAATCTAAAATTGTATAAAATTTGTGACAGTGCCAGGTTTATCTTTTTAAAGGCCTTTTATTATCCATATCCATCTTCTCCATTACATAAATAGGGTTTCCTTTAAATGTTAAAGTACGCTATGAACTGGGGTATCCTTTCAATGTTAAAGTACGCTACAAACTGGGGTATCCTTTTAATGTTAAAATATGCTATGAAGTGGAGTATCCTTTCAATGTTAAAGTACGCTATGAACTGGGGTATCCTTTCAATGTTAAAGTAAGCTATGAACTGGGGTATTCTTTCAATGTTAAAGTACGCTATGAACTGGAGTATCCTTTCAATGTTAAAGTATGCTATGAACTGAAGTATCCATTCAATGTTAAAGTACGCTATAAACTGGGGTATCCTTTCAATGTTAAAGTACGCTATAAACTGGGGTATCCTTTCAATGTTAAAGTACACTATGAACTGGGTTATCCTTTCAATGTTAAAGTACACTATGAACTGGGGTATCCTTTTAATGTTAAAGTATGCTATGAACTGGGGTATCCTTTCAATGTTAAAGTACGCTATGAACTGGGGTATCCTTTCAATGTTAAAGTATGCTATAAACTGGTGGCCAACAGACAATCCTCAAACTTGACCCCAGATTATATGCTCATCCATGACAGACTTGTACAGACTTTGTGGGAGCTCTTGTTCAAGTAGTGAGGCTATCTTCCTTGGTAAGTCAATGGAATTCTAAGATAACACGGGTCTAATTTTTAATGTTTGTGTCATTGAAAAATCACTTCAGCATTCATAGGAAATAATTATGAGTAGTTTGAACATTCGTATCAAAGGTTTTCAGAATCATCACATGCACGAAAAGTGTGTTTGAATATTCTTGAGACTCAAGAAAAATACACTCATGTTTCAACAGCTAGCCCCTTTAATGCGAACATAACTAGCAACACCACAACAAATCACTGGGCATCAATCAAAATACTAATGAACTTCTTAAGAACAGTGTTTCATTTAATTGTCAAACTCTTTAATGTTGCTTTATCTTCTGGAATTATTTCAACTAATTAACCTGTCTGAGTTAGATGATTGACAGCTTTTTCAACCAATCACCGCATGAATTTGCCTAGCATCAAAATCTGTGTAAATAAGTGGGGCAAACATCCTACGCGGTACTGGTACAGTACAGCTAGCTTGCGGTGTACGCTCATGTAGTCAATGCAATTAACTGTACAAAACAAATTTCTGCACACAGACTGAGTGATGGCAAAATGGTCAAGAAGTTGCTCTTATGGGCCCGCTGCGGGCTTTGTAAATCTAATTGCTGTTACCCAGAACACTTAGCAAACTTAATTTTGTTTATCCCATTTGCTAAAAACTTTAAAGATCCAGAGAAGTGCCATAAATGAATCAAAGCTTGGGCAGGCCTCGCAACTTTAAATGTCAATGCATTGGTCATACACGATTGTGGATTTAAGGTTTGTTTGCCCCACCTAGTTACCGCATTGCTATAGTGGGTGTGGCTTATTTCATAACTCAGAGATATTAATTGGACACTTGCTCTTATTAAACCTACTTATAAAGGCAAATATAAACGGGATGATGTTGATAATTACAGAGGTATAACCCTACTTAGCAAGCTATTCACCTCTATTCTCAATTGTCGTCTAATAAGTTACGTAAATAACATTGGACTCATAGGTGATGAGCAAGCTGGCTTCAAAAGTAATCATTCGACATTGGATCATATTTTTGTTTTACATTCTGTTATTGGCTTTTACTTAAGAGAAAACATGTATTGTGCATTTATTGACTATAGAAAGGCATTCAATCTTATAGACAGATCATTTTTGTGGTCCAAACTGCTTGCATCAGGGGTCAATGGTCAAATACTTAGGGTCATCTACAACTTCTATGACAATGCAAAGTCATGTGTTATGAGAAACATTGAAAGATCTTCAATTGTAACATTGGTGTTAGACAGGAAAATCTTTCACCCTTACTGTTTGCTTTATTTTTTAATGATTTTGGTAACCTTGTTAGCAAATTCTATAATTTACCCTTACTGTTTACTTTATTTCTGAATGATTTTGGTAATCTCATCAGCAAATTCTATAATGGTCTAAATGACCTTTCTTATTCAATGAAAAAATGTTTGAGTACTGATAAGGTAGAATTTTTTTTGAGGTTGTTTACTCTGCTTTATGCAGATGACTACTGTTCTTGCAGAAAGTGCGGATGAACTACAATTGGCTCTTAATGGAGTAGGTACATATTGTGACATGTGGAGTTTAAAAGTGAATACCGTCAGTAAAACTAAGGTTGTTGTTTTTTTCATGGGGTAAAATTTGAAAGAAGCCAAAATGTATGTAAGTTTGATATAATAGAAGTGGTTGATTCTTAAGACTAACTTGAGTACAGTTTTCAATTATAATAACACATTTGCTATAGCAATAAAGAAACAGGTAGATCAAGCCCGGCGTACTCAATATAGTATGATGCAAAAATGTGGCAACCTATGTCTTTGATATCCAGTTGGATGTGTTTAATCAATTTGTTCTTCCTGTGTTACTTTATGGCTCTGAGGTTTGGGGTTTCGTTCATTCTAAACAAGTTAAGGTATTCCACCTCAAATTTGAGTGAGCAGCTACTCAAACTGAATAAGAATACCCCCAACTGCATGGTCTATGAAGAACTTGGCTGCAGCAAGATGATCAAGCTCAGAATGATACAATTTTGGTGTCAAATTATTAATAGCCCTAAGCACAAGCTGTCACCTATGTTCTACAAGTATCATTCATGATAATAATGTGTACAAATCACCTTGGATAACGAAGGTCAAAAGTATTTTGACAAAGCTGGTCTTATGTTTAAGATCTTCCTAAACATACTAATTACAAATGAAAGCATTTTATTTGAAAAGACAAAAACAAACAATGAGATACTAAGTTCTCGTCTAGATGATATACATAAACAAGATCGGGTAGCTGATGTCAACAAGAATTCTCAATGTCAAGTATACCGCATGTTTACAAATAGTCTTTGGAAAATGACCTGCTTCAGCTAAGCACTCATGATCACCGCAGCAAATTCTGTTGTTAAAATTCTTGTATTCCATCTGTTTTAGGTAGGTTCAACGTAGTGCTCCTCATGTTAGTCTGTGACCTCTGTAATGGTAATAAGTTTGCCAATGAATTTCACTACATTTTTAAATGTCCAGCTTTTTCAGATAAAAGGAAAGCATCTTTAAAGCTTTATTTCTGAACAAGACCAAATTCCATAACCGTGTTTACAAGCTCTTTTCAGCAAAATCAAATCCCTGCCCACTATGCATATTAATGAAATTCAATGTTTTTACATCAAGAACATGTACACACCAGTTAACATCATAATTAACCAAATATGAAACAAAACAGACAGGCGGTTGTTAAAATATAAACATTTCAAGATTTTTACATTAAGCCCCGCCTACTCATTAATATGCATGAAATCATCATCAAAAACAATAGGGCACATCTACGGACCATGGGCTATCAGTGTACTACATATGACTTCAATCCACTGTATTGTTCTTAAGATATCGTGATTACAAGCTCTACTTGACAAAACCACATTAAGCTCCGCCTACTGCGCATATTAATGAAATTAAATTTTTTATACCATGAGCAACTGGACACTACCTTACAACATTATACCACATATAAAGCAATACAGACAAATGGTTGTTAACATAGGAACATTTCAATATTTTAACTCATTAATAGGCATGACATCATCACCAAAACAATAGGGAACATCTTAAGATCATGGGTTATCAGTGTGCCACATATGACTTGAATCCACCACTATAATGTTTTTGAGATATCGTGATTACAAGCTAAGCATCACACACGCACACACACACACACATACATACACACACACACAACATCTTGACCGGATAGGTTCCTGATGCTCATCACATTGGAAGCAAAAATGGAACAACTTTTCCAAACTTATATTAATGAACATACCATGCCGCTTAGCAAATTCTGTGGTCAAATCATACAGGCATTGCTTCCTGATTGTGCACCATTGTGTGTTTGCTGATGTCATATGACATCTAAGTAACCTTCATTGCCAACTATTTGTAAAAAAATTATGACTTTTAATCTGTTTTATCCTATGTTCTCTTTCTTGACAGTTCGGGCCTCATCTCCTAAAGCCGACCAGATCCAGAAGATTGTCCAATCCGCAAAAACGACCACTGATGGAAATAAACTAGGTTGCTGCAAAGCCATGCTTGTCAGTCTTTCTGCAAAAGTATCGTACCCAATAAATCGTGGAATCCTTCTTTGACTTTCATATACGTCAAATGCTTCAACAATGGCAGCTTTAGTCATCTTTCAGTTTTTCTGCCATTGTGCTACTAATTTCCAGCGGAATTCAGTTTCATTTGGAATTATTAGTATTCTAATACGGTGAAGAAACTATATGCGCCTTTGCATTTTATGGCAGCAGAAAAGTATTCTGCACACTTTTCACATTTGGTGCTTGACTGCTTCCTTAAGAAAGACACGTCAAATGAGAATTGTGGTTTTTCTCTCAATAGAATATTGAAGAAAAATATCTGCAAACTTTTACTTTCAAATTTGGTAGAAATGTAATTATAGTTAGATAATACAATTCAACAAACATTAATAAGTTTCATAGAAAAAAGTCACAATTATTTCTGTGAAAAACACAACTTGTAATTATTTTAAAGTTGAATAACTATCTTGACCTTAAAGTAAAAGCATTATTGCTAATTAAAGAAACAATGGAGCATATATCAAGTCATTTTCTGCCTTAACAATTTTAAACAAAGAACTGCATAAAAAGATACATCAAAATGTCAAATTTAAATCTGAAATAATAGCTTTTAACTTTAACAATTTTTAAAGTGGATTAGAGGGCGGTGCAGGAGCAGGGAGAAGTCCAATTTGGCAAAGTGTTAATTGAGTTTCCAATATTATTGGTTTGTGCTTGTTGATTTCTATGCATGCATGCACAACCTGAGAGGCACAGCTATGGTGAATATGTTGCTTGCCCATCCCTAAATAGTGAGCACTAAGGACCATATGAGGCATGGCTATGATGAACATGTTGCTTGCCCATCCCTAAATAGTAAGGACCATACAGAGTCTATCAGTGGGATCACCCATTTTTTATTGGAATTCCCCCTTTTGCCATTTCTTTGGTACATAGTTTAAAGTATAGCATGGATTACTTGATAAAACTAAAAAATTCCCCTCAAATTCAGTTTCTAGATCCAACCCTGTATTACTGTATCTTTTTCTTTAAGCAATTGACTCACTGAAATTTTTGTTATAGTTATGAAGTGTGTGGAGTATGTGCAATGGTCCATAGCATGTAATTCCTATAATATATTACTCTGTATATAAATTCATTGTTAGGGAAAGCGTAAGGTAAAGTGGGCTGTCATAAATGTTAAAAAGTGAAAGAATTTGCCTTGGACACCCAAAGTATTGGAGGTCAGCAGGGATCACCTTTTTTTGTGCACTTAATTATTTTTTAGTACCTGTGATTAAGAAACCTTTCACAATCAAATTGGAGTTCTAGCTTTCTCTTAAAATGATAGGATGTAAATTAGCACCAGCCCATGACATAATTCAAGGTTGCGCCTCCTTCAAAAATGTTTGCTGGTTCCAGTGAGATTAAATCAATTTCATACTTTGTTAGAAATGGTCAATCTAAGCAGTATTTTTGATTTTGTTTCCTGTAGATTTTATGAGTTGTCTTTTTTATCTTTTCATTTTTAATCTTCACTTGTCATATTTTTAATTTTGTTTATGATGGGCAATGGTTGATTTTTTTAGAATCTGATAACTTATTTCTTTTACTGAATGATCATGCACAAGCATGACCTTTTGAAGGTTAATCAAACAGCAATTATTGTCTAAAGTTGAAGTGCTAAATGCTGTACACACTGATGTTAGATGTGATTGATATCGTAAAAATAGCAATTGAATTATAATTTTACAGCTCGCTTTTCCATTCGTGTTATTCATGACATTATCCTGATTTGTGCATTGAAGTTTATTCCACTTCCAAATTTTTGATGTTTTTAATCATTTCGTGCAAAGTAATTTAAAGCTTCTGGCCTTTTATAAAAGATATGTTTTGTAATATGGACAATATCCATGTCTGGAAAAATTCAGGCAGGGCGAGTGACAGCCTAAAACATTGTTAAATTATTCTGGTATTTAGCACACAAGAAAATTACAGCAGGACTTGATCTGCGATCTTATTGAGAACAAAGGTAGCGTGTATGTATCATTGATTTTGGAGGGCATTGGACATTTGTTTAAATAGGTATGGAACTAGTGCAGAATTAGTCAACCTAACACTACGAACTTAATAAGATTTTACAATTAAAGCAATGAGCAGGATGGGATTTTCCAATAGTGGTTATTGGTGTAACCATTACCAAAATACTTAATAGATACAGCAGGGAAGTAGAATTTTAGACAGCTCCCTGGATAAATATTTTTTTTCTATTCTAAAATGTATTCTTTCAAAAGTTTGTGTCTTCTAAAGTTGTTTCCTTTTGCAACATTTCTTATTGAACTGTTGTTTGTAAGTGAAATGATGGACTCCACGTGTCTGTGTTTTCTTTGAAGTATGGTAGGAAATAAGGTGGGGATGGAAATAATGGATACTTTTTGATGACCAGATGAACCTTGATAAATATCAAAAGCCATGCCTTTCCCAGTAGTCTACAAAGAGAGTTTTACTAAATGCTTTTATCATCATTTAGTCGAGTCCGTGAGTTCAATTTGTTCTTAAAGGATTAGTTCAGTGGTCAACCAAGTTTATCTTATATCAAACTTAGTCCTTCCCTCAATTCTTTTAAATCATCATTGAAGACATTCCTCATGTGTTCTGATTCTGTTCAATTTTAAGCTTATATTTGTTCTTGTATGTATGTATTTTGCAGTATTCTTAACTATTATTTTTTTTTTGTTCACATTGTTTTGCATTAATTGTTGTGTCGCTGCGCTATGAGCATCACTTTTGATGGATACTGGCGCATAACAAGTATTCATTATTATTATATGAAAGAGGACTTCAATAGAAACAAAATGATGAAGAAAGCATTGCAAAATCTTATTCCGTTAAGGAGATATTTAAGTTTAAAATTTGGTATCATTTGTGTAGAAACGACTGAAATCGGAATAGTTGTGATGTCATAGCCTCAGATTCCTCAAAGTCCTTGTGTATTCTATCATATTGTGTCCTGCGATTTTGTGACTTTAAAACCATGGGATATGTCAAAAAAGTAGTAAACCTGAATCTAGGAAGGGTATTTATAATATACCACCTGAATAATGTTTGAGGAAAAATAATTTAAATAGTGAAAACATTTAAATAAACTTTCTTTAAAATACATATAGACTGAGGAATCTGAGGCTATGACCTAACTAGTCTTGATTTTTGTCGTTTTTACAGAAATGATACCAAACTTTAAAATCTCCTTAACGGAATAAGATTTTGCAATGCTTTCTTCACCATTTTGTTTCTTTTAAAGTCCTCTTTTATATAAAATAAACATGCTTGACCACTGAACATATCATTTAAGAAACTTGATGAAATCCATATTTGGAAAATGCAAAGACAAAACCTCAGGGTTGACCCTCCCTTTTAAATAAAACCTATGAGATAGTGTATGATCAGAAACCTGTTACAACATATATGCATGTATTAAGATGACAACAAACACACTTATGAAAATTACCAAGTAGTTCACATTAAACTGTCTTTAACATGGAAGTGTGTGACTAAGCTAGCTGAGATCAACTGAAAATTCCATGTCCATAAACTATATTGCTGAAAGGTTTGCCTATTGTTATGCCAAGATGCAATTTGTTCTTTCTCCTACATTTTGGTTTTTCAACTGTAATAGGCCAAGAAGTGAAAAACCTCTCAGCAAAAATCCCCATATGTATTATTATGTCATATACAGTGGTTCACAAGGACAAACCAACCTATGACCTGTTGTGTTATATGAAATGTGAAAACAGTATTTTTATTTTTAACATGAAGAAATTTTTATGAATAATTAATTTTTTTACTGCATTTTTGTGTTTTGATTTTATCACCTGTATTTAAGGAAAACAATCATTGGTGGGGAGGATGGGGGGTTGGTTGATGGGAAGTAAGATACACTACTTGGAAAGCTGCCTACTTTTTATAACAAAGCTGAAAAAAGAAAGTTTGAAGTTTTTATATTCGCCACACTTAATTAAGCCTCGCCAAGTTGTATAAATGATTTTTGTATTTTTCTAATCCTGGATTGAGGATTCTTTCATTATATGCAGAATGTGTGAGTTATATATAACTGGGCAAACAGCTAAAAATGTTTGTAATTCTCTAAATTTCTGAAAGACTTTTGGTCAGAAATTGTTGCACTCCTTTCCAAAATGATTATTGACACATTTGCATATTGACGCCTGGATCTTTTAAATGCTGTAAATGGTTCATTTTTAACCAAAATTGATTTGTTTCTTTGATGGATTTATGCCTTTGAGCTTAAGTTGCTTTTACACATCCATATATCTTAAAACAATGGATTCACACGGGATGTTATACAGATCTGCCCATTCGTAGATCATACATCAGTTCTGTGGTGAAAAATCAAACAAATTTATGCCTTTGAGCTTAGATTGCCACATCCATCTTGAAAACAAAGGATTCACACAGGATGCTTATACAGATCTGCCCATTCGTAGTTCATACATCACAGTTCTGTAAAACCAACGGCAGAAAGTGGTGAAGCAAATCAAACAAATTGGTAACATTCTGTCCATATGTTCTATCATTACTACAAATATATGCACAAGACATGGGAACACAAGATTTGTTTGGTTGAAATTTTATTTACATCCAGAAAAAACATGACTTGGAATGTTTCTTGGAGAATATGGTACAAATAACATATACATTGCAACATATAAAAAAGGAAACTCGTGAAAACAAATAACATTCGTAATTTATAACAATAAATAGATAAGGCCCCATGATAAACGGGCTGCAGCGAATACTGAAGATACATTTATAAATAACTCTACATAAACAACTACCTCTATAGCTTGTTATGGATAACTGATCATAACATTCTAATGCACACAATGGAAGAGACCTTGTGAATCATGTGTACCCCAGGTCAAAGTTCACATTCCTGCGCTTGACTATGTTCAGCTCTCTTGTATTCTCATCTTTGATTTCACAAATCTTTGTTTACAAATACGCAAACAAACATTGGTGTGCTTACAAAGCAAATATAAACACTCGTAACTCACATTTTCTCTTCCATCACAAAACTTTGGGCCTAAATTTTTGGGGCGAAGAAACTAGTGAGATGTCTAGCCGATCAAATTAATTTTGATCTTCAGTTATATCTAATAGCATCAGCTATGTTTCATTAAATGAAATCATAACAGAAGCTTGATTGTGTACTAAATGGTTACACAATCCAAAGATGGAACAACTGTGAATGGGTTTTTTTTTTTTTTTAAACAACTTAATAGTACCACAATGGTTTAATCTCTTACATCCACTCCGTATTTTAAAGGACCATACACTGATTAGCAACCACACATACAACTGCTGTATTAGCCAAACTGAAGACACATTGTTTTCTGAAGGTTTCCATCATGCACAGTAATCCTCCTCTTAACCAAATCAGTCAGCACACTCTGAGAAAAAATACTTCAACCAATCAACTGCTGGGGATATTTTTCCTTTGTTACCCAACTAAAGCACGTGTGTATTACCTTCATGTATAACACAAATGATTAGCATGTTTAAAGCACTTTTTCATATGCTTGGTCCTTACCATGAGTGAATTGTGCGGACAGCCAAGAAGCACCCAGTTTTTGATTGGTCGATACGATTTCCTCAGTACATGATTGGTCCATCATGGACACATGACTTTCAGCCATGTGACACTCTTAAATTATTTTTCTGGAAATTGTTAATTCAGATTTGAAAAGGTCTAACACAACGTAGAGTACTCTCCAACCTGTTACTATTGCCCACTACTTTCAGAGCCACGAAATAGGGTTCATAATGAATCAGACAGGGTTCATAATGAATCAGACAGGGTTCATAATGAATCAGGCAGGGTTTCATAATGAATTTGGCAGGGTTTCAGCATGAATTAGGGTTTCATAATGAATCAGGCTTTTACAGTGAATCAGAGTTTCAGCATGAATCAGGTTTCAGCATGAATTAGGGTTTCATAATGAATCAGGGTTTCACAGTGAATCAGGATTTCAGCACGAATCAGGATTTCATAATGAATAAAGGCTTCATAATGAAATAAGGGTTTCAGCATGAATCATGGTTTCATCATGAATCATAGTTTCAGCATGAATCATGGTTTCATAGTGAATCAGAGTTTCAGCATAAATCATGGTTTTAGTGTGAATCATGGTTTCAACATGAATCATGGTTTCAGCATGAATTATGGTTTCAGCATGAATCATGGTTTCAGCATGAATCATGGTTTCAGCATGAATCATGGTTTCAGCATGAATCATGGTTTTAGCATGAATCATATTTTAGCATGAATTATGGTTTCAGCATGAATCATGGTTTCAGCATGAATCAGGTTTCAGCATGAATCATGGTTTCAGCATGAATCATGGTTTCAGTATGAATCATGGTTTCAGTATGAATCATGATTTCAGCATGAATCATAGTTTCAGCATGAATCATGGTTTCATAGTGAATCATGGTTTCAGCATGAATCATGGTTTTAGCATGAATCATGGTTTCAGCATAAATCATGGTTTCAGCATGAATCAGTGTTTCATAGTGAATCATGGTTTCAGCATGAATCATGGTTCCAGCATAAATCATGGTTTCAGCATGAATCATGGTTTCATAATAAATAAGGGTTTCAGCATGAATCATGGTTTCATAATGAATCATGGATTCAGCATGAATCATGGTTTCAGCATTAATCATGGTTTCAAATTAAATCAGGGTTTCATAATAAATGAGGTTTTCAGGATGAATCAGGGTTTTATAATGAATATGGGTTTCAGCATATGGTTTGATGGTTAACCGACTAATTCTTTAGGCATGTTGATGGATTGTACTGCCCATGCGAGTACAGACCTTGACCTTTTGACCCCAGAGTCTACAGGGACACAAATTCATGTACCAAGGTATTATGGTACAACATAGGGTTGGTATATTCCATATATTTTTTTAGTAAAATGGCACAAAATAGTACAAATTAATACATAATTACCCCTTCAAAATCACATATTTGATCTCTGACCTTTGACCTTAACCTTTAAAATAAGTTCTAAATTGTTTTAAAATGTATCACACCTACTGTGTGACACCATTCATGCTCACGTCACACTTACAATTCCATCACTACAGGGGAAAATGGTGAAAAGAGGTCAATAGCTTTGTGACCTTTTAACCCCAGTCTACGGGACACAAATTCATGTACCAAGGTATCATATTAAAACATAGGGTTGGTATACGTCTTGCACTTTTGGAATTTAAAGTGGTATAAAAATTGTACAAATTAGTACATAATTATACCCCCTAAAATCACATATTTGACTTCTGACCCTTGACCCAAATCACTGAGATAGCTTCTGAAATTTTTCACAATTATCATAACCTACTGTATGACACTATTCATGCTCACATCACCCTTACCATTCCATAACTATAGAGGAAAAGGTAAATAGCTCTGTGACTGTTGACCTTTTGACCCCAGACTCTATACGGGACACAAATTCATGTACCAAGGTGTCATGGTACAACATACGAGTTGGTATAGGTCTTGTACTTTTTGAGTTGAAGAATTCGCAAAATTTTGTATAAAAAGCACTTATTTGACCTTTCATCCATGACCTGTTGACTTCCAATTATTTTTGAAAGTTTTGTTAATGGTTAAATCCTACCCACCTATGCAATTTGTAAAGATACCAAGTAATTCCTTCAAAAGATACAGCCATCACCCAAAACTTGTCTTAATTGACCTGTGACCTTTGTACCCCAAAACGTTAGAGACAAAAGTTTCGGACCAGGGGAACCCGTCCACCAATTTTGGTTCATGTGTGTATTACATTGTTTGAGTAATAAGCAACACAAAATTAATTGTTGCATACGCATACATGCACACACACACACACACAAATGCACGGACAGATGTAAAAGTCACCAAATTTTGTCCCATTCCAAAATCTTATGACCCCTAACCTCTAATATGAGGTCATCATATGGTGGGTCCCACCCTAATATCAAGGGGGGTGGCCATGTAGTGTAGGAGGTACAGGCAGTTCTTTGCCTATACAGCAAAGTGACTACAATATCTCATCCCCACATATATGTGGGTGATAAGATCATTACCAAAAAAGCTTTAGGGAAGACAGGATAATATATGTATGAATTTTTTTACTTCCAACTATTTCCAGAACAAAAATACTAAACAATGATCCACAAAAATACTATTATAGTATGGTTTGAACTCGATAAATAAGTTTTTAGATATGTTATAATCAACTTTTAAAAGGCTGAGAAAAACTGGTGGACATGTTTCAAGTGTCCTTCTTAAACAAATATTACTTCAATTTTATCCTAAATTTAATGAGAAATAAATGATTTAACTTTTTACAAAAGAAACAAAATCACACTCATAATAGACGTAAAGTCTTATTGCAATTTTCTAAGCAATTTGGTTTAGTGTAGGAGACATTAACCCTGATAAATATTTGAATTCTATAAATGATAGAGAAGCATCTAAAATGATCACTGTTGAGAATCAAGTTCTATCTTGAGTGGATATTGCAGCCTGACAATAATCAGCGGCAAAAGTTGTGATTTGGTGGTGGTTGTGGATAGAGGATTCTGGTAATATTTCATGATACAGTTGGAATCTGGATAAGTAGGAAAGGTTACCTTGCATGGGGAAATCCCCTGTTCCTGTTGATCTCCTTGGCTATGTGGGTCTAAATTACTGCTCCCTTGTAAGATCTGCCCAACAATTTCAAAAACAAAAGATGCTGTTTTGTTTCTACAAAGCATTCTTTTTGTTTTTCAAATCCTAAACCAAAAAGATGGGGCTAAGTCTCCTTTAGTTAGTACAAATAAACACAAACTTTGTGCCATTACCTTAAACATTCCTTTATTCAAAACAAAGAATAAATGGGATCCAGCCCACATATTCTAATTTAAAATACACAACTAATTCAATACCAAATATATTATTATATAATAAATTAATTACACACAATTTGAAATGATACTTAACTTGACACTACTGGTTTGTAAATATCGTGTGTATAAAGATCATTTAATACTAAATCATAAAAAAAAAAAAACCTTTCAAAATCCAGGTGTATCTTCTTCCTTAATTCACTGTTACAGAATTTTGATTGGAAAAACTGACGCATTGCTAGGTTGTTAAATTGACTGCACTTTGCCAGTTATTTGTGCATGCACAACTTAGAAGACCTATGGACAGGAAGCAACAAACACAGATTCAGCAAAATCAGTAGTTACAAATGTTGTACAGCATTTAATTGTAAGGCATTATTATAATAAATTATGCAAATTTCATGGAAATTTTTTGACATTACAAACCCTCTGAATTTGCATGTGTTGACAACGTTTTTCAATCCTCCACCAGTTTTTGAGCTGTCCTACCTTTCATACATCACAACTGCATGCATCAAGAATTATTGAAAATTTTGAATAGCTATAACCCGGGTGCTTTTGACGTAATTCAAAGACTTAATTTAAAGCTCTTTTTAGTGTATATAAAATTTTAATCTGTCCATATTAGGGTGTTCAGCTGACGTCATGAGGTCAAGTGACTTTGTTTACATAGCCATTTTGTTGGGAAAGAACGATCGTCTGCTGTACACTTATTTAGACTTACAAACACTTGCATGTTGTTATACAAGATAATTTTGTTAAGATAATTATGCCAGAATTTTGCTGTGCCGCAGGTTGCACTAATAGACGTGTGCCGGGGAATAAAAAGATGTTTTCCATAAGATTCTGATCGACGTTCGAAGTGAGTTTCTGCTGTATGACGAAACTTCTTTCAACCTTCCGTATAGAAATTGCAGTGAGCACTTTATGCCAGGTATGTAGGGTTTGTCTGCGTATAATGAACAATCAGATGGTGTTCACTTAAAGTTACTCTTCGTATACCCGGTGAATATATAAAACGTTAGGAAAATATGAAGTAAAATCGCCGCCGCGAACAAAAACAATAACATTCGCTGAAATGGTAGGTAGGTTAACAGGCAGTATGTTTGTTGTATGTGTGATGTGACTGAGCTGTGTAAAGAGACGCAACGACGCTTGCCCAGCAAAATGGCTTTCAGATGAGTTAGGAGTCACATGATGAAATCCTTCTATACCTTAAACAGTTGTCTGTTGCTGTTACTACCATCTCATTAACAATTCCTTCAAACATGCATACACAAATTCCATTCAGCTCTTATTCATATGAGATGTGAGTTTTAACATAAAAAGGGGTTACTAGCATCCCACCCCTACAGTTACAGATTTTGAGAGCACTCAAATCTTGTTGTTTTTGAAGCATTAAATGTGGTGTACCCTCAATGAAAAGCCCCTGCCACTTCATGAAAGCCACACTGTTATAAGTATATGGGAAAGCCCCCAAACTATGAAGAAGTGAATCCTTCAGGGAGAGCTCTAGCACTACAACACAATCTTATGGAAAACCAAGAGAAAGTTGCACCACAATTTGAAGCTCCAAACACCATGTTAACCAAGAAACCTAACCACTGTCGGAAAGTTGCATTGCTATATAACTAAATCAATGTGGGAAAGCAAACCATTGTGGGAACAGTTAAACACTACACACATCTTCATGACTAAAACAAAGTGAAATAAAATAATCACCAGAAACTTAGGTCTGAATGATGATTCTAGGTCTTCAAAATCAACACATATTTCAACAATGATTAAATAATCTTATATAATAAAATTAATATGGAGAAAATTGGAAGAACCAAACAGAATAACAATAAACTGTTTGCGTTGATGATCAAGAGCATAGCAATGGAATTTAGATCTTTAGGTGAACATTATATCTTCCATGCATTTGCAACATTTTAGGAGAGCTCTGACACTCCATTACAGCATACAGACAGATCACCTTGTCAAAAACCCATTTGCTACCAGCGACATATGATGGGCTGAATCCTGTAGGTATACACTACCGAACATCAAAGTGCTCTATTTGTCACACTGTCATCGATGAGGGTTTCCCGTCGCATCTTGAATCCACCCATCTATGGTGTCGTCTGAGGGGAGAGTGACGAATCACGCTGACGATTGCGTTTTGCAATGGATGCAATCTGATTGGAGGTGAAATCATACAGCAGAGGACCAAGCGCTGGAGGAACAGAATACAGGTTGCTGGTTCTTTCACTTGTTGGAGACCGTTCTGGGTAACTTTTTGTCGGCAAACGAGGAGAGAGTCCTCCAGCTATAGAACCTGAGTAGAAAGTAAAGGTGCATGTTTTACAATGTTACTTCACCACTCAAGACTTGTTGATATCACACAAAATACCCAAGATGTGATAGACACAAATTTTAAATTGAGGTGTGACATCTACACATCATGCAGAATATTGTTACTTAGACAAGAGGTCACTCACTAGTGGCTTGGCATGTTTAACAATTTTAAGTAAAAGAGACTAAGCTTTCTGGCATTTCCTGTAAATAAATAATAGGATATTTTGAGGGTATTTACTACCCGAGCTGAAGTGGTGAATGATCATTAATACCTAGCTAAATGCTCACAACTGCAAAAACAGAAGAAAAAATGTTGGAAATAAATCCTGGAACTGCTATTATGTTCTTCTTCACTATTATCTCATTCAATACTAATATTGGTCAATTAAAATATAGACAAAAAAAAGAAACACTTTAAATTAAAGGTTCCATGATATTTTCTAATGTTATTCTAACTATTGGTGTAATGGAGTCTACACAAGAGAAAAATGGTGGAAGAAGATGGAAAAAGTGACATGAAAAAGAAAATAAAGGAACACCAATATGGTTGATAGATCGACAGTAATACTGGAGCATAGGGCAGATAGACAGTGGTAGTACTGGAATGTAGGGCAGATAGAAAGAATAAATGAAAGGTAGCACAGATAGAAAGGAAAAGTGAACAATTTGGAGAACACTTATGCAAAAATAATAGTATGGAAGAATAGGAATTTAGACACACATGCATGATTCACAACAAAAACAGATACGTTGATAGATTAACCTCCTGATAGCTACTCACCGTCAGCATTTGTATTGGCCCTCAGGTACTCCCTCTCTGCCATTCTTCTCTGAATGTATGGCGACCCCATCAGGACTTTTTTCCGCAGATCATCCGTGTTTGGCGACAACCCTTGCAAAGTATGCCCTGAAGTGTAAGATGAAGGAATTTCTGACCGAGGACGCCTTACCCTTCGTGGAATACTTGACGATAACCTGTCAGGTGACTTGGAATGGCGGGATTGGTGCGTTTGTAAACTTTGAGTGGAGGAATGAGGGGAGTGATCCAGACTGGGGTCGGTAGGGGAAGGCGTTGAAGATGATAGTGAGACTGACTGATGGTGAAGATCACTGGTACTACTGTGGGACATGTTCTGGTTTAATCCTCCATAAAACCGCCGTCCTGGGTGTGGAATGTAAGCATCAATATTATTATTAAGTCCTGGTTTGCGATCTGAGTGTCTTAAAGAAGTGTTTCTTTCATTCTCAAATAAATCTCTCCTGGAAATCTCACTTTTATCAGACTGCTTTTCCCAGGGGTCCACAAATGGACCCTGCTTCCTTGGAATGACTGGGGATCTGGGTAAACGCAACTGGAAATTCTCAGCTGAAAGTTTTTTCTTTTGTGTTTGGTTTGTGAACGACACACATTGTTCCTTTCTCTGAGATTTGGGGGAAATAGGGTAATGGTTATACAGCTCTGACTTCTCTTTCCGTCGTAATTTTGATGGAGAGGCAACAGCCTGTACTCTATCCTTTGCAGCCCATGTATGCAATGCCGACTCTGATTGTGTTTCATTGTTTTGATTGCACATCCCTGCTCCAGGGGAATGATTACCTACAACTATGGAGTACTTTCCAGCATCAACTCTCTGCTGCACTAACAAAGCAGATCGTACTCTTAAATTTGGTGACACGCTCCTCCTGTAAACATTTAAGTCCTCGTTTGTCATTGCACTTGATTCATAACTTGAAAGCATTTCTCTTTTTGCACTGGCAACGTTGCTGTCCTCTGGTAATGACCTCCATTTTGTGAACTGAAGCCTCTTCTGACCGCTCTCTTCTTTGGGTTGTTTCTTTTCCCCCTCCTCCTTTTGATGATGGCCTCCCATTTGGCTTTGTGGAGCTTCACCGTCTCCAACATGAGTCTGGAGAGTTCTGATGGTAGAAACCTTGTCCACAAGGCAAACAGAGGGTCCACAACAAACGTTAAGAAACCTGCAATTGAAACAAGAAACAACTGAAACTAAAGTAGTTTATTTGGACAGTTATGTCATTACTGATGATCAGAAAATGCATGTTTGGTCTGGCTCACATGAACTCAGAGCATTTTGAGATTGTCAAGGAGTCATGAAGTTTGCATAGAAATGGAAATTTGTAAGCTAAACAATCTGCTATTTCTACATTCTATTTCAATTGTTTCCCAGCTGTATATACAGCTGACCATATATATTTACTATAAATTAACTGCAGACAATTCTTTATTGGAACAATCATTATCGAGAGGTTACCTGTGTCTAAGTAAATACTTTCTCATTTGTTTCTTCTTTCATACAAGAATGTTGTGTCCTCTCATTCACTTGTCACTATAAAGCATATGCTCAAATAATCCAAGTACCTTCTTTCTCAGATTGTTATTTAATTTCCAAGAAATACTTTTTTGGAAAAATATGGCAGGAATTGATACCCTTAACATATCGGAAAAAATATACATGTACATACCTTTCTGTATTCGTGCTTTACTTGTCTTGTGCCTGTCACAAGAAGGTGAAATAGGTTTACCCTGTGTCCTCTCTCGATCACCTACACAAGATGAAAAATCAGCACTTCAATATTTCTTTTACATTTTCCCCATTGTAAACCACACTTTCCCTAACAAAACTATTCATCCTTGAAACTATATTTCTTTCCTTACTTGTAATTCAAAATGACACTTGATTCATTGATTCAGTTCTTCCACTTGCTGATTTCTTTCAAGGAAAATTGTACCCAATTTTGCACAAAAAAAAAAAGCAATTTGTCACTGAAAATATCTATTAGATTATCCCCTTCTCAAGCTATGTTTTGTTGAATACTTGTGCACATGATCGCAATGTATTGCTGAATACTTGTGCACATGATCACAACGTATTGTTGAATACTTGTGCACATGATCGCAATGTATTGCTGAATACTTGTGCACATGATCACAATGTATTGCTGAATACTTCAAACATAATCGCAATGTATTGTTGACTACTTGTGCACATGATCGCAATGTATCTCTGAATACCTAATCTCACCTTGATTAAAGAATTCTTGGCACACTAAGCTTGCCCACCTCCTGGCGACATCCCACTTCCTACATGGATTACATATATCAGCACATTTCAGAGCAATCTACAAAAAAAGCAAACCACAGGAAAAATTAGCACTCAAAACAGTACATGAGCATTAAACAGTGCTGTGAATTGGTAATTAGTACAATTATTAGCAATTCAAAACAAGATATTTATTTAGTATGCAGTGTTTCTAGTCTCATTACAGAAATAATCTTTACTAGACGGTATATACTGAAATCAACCACAGTGTCGCATTGCCTATAATTATGCATGACATAATGGTACTGTGAAGGAGTATGTATTAAGTCAGGGAATATGTTGTAAGAATATGAAAAACTTGTTGTCGGTAAAGAATATAGTCATCCATATTCAAATCCCATAAAAGAGGACAAGTCATGCATATCCTGTTCATCTCCTATGAAAGAGGATAAGTCATGCATATCTTGTTCATCTCCTATGAAAGAGGACAAGTCATGCATATCTTGTTTATCTCCTATGAAAGAGGACAAGTCATGCATATCTTGTTCATCTCCTATGAAAGAGGACAAGTCATGCATATCTTGTTTATCTCCTATGAAAGAGGACAAGTCATGCATATCTTGTTCATCTCCTATGAAAGAGGACAAGTCATGCATATCTTGTTCATCTCCTATGAAAGAGGACAAGTCATGCATATCTTGTTCATCTCCTATGAAAGAGGACAAGTCATGCATATCTTGTTCATCTCCTATGAAAGAGGACAAGTCATGCATATCTTGTTCATCTCCTATGAAAGAGGACAAGTCATGCATATCTTGTTCATCTACTATGAAGGAGGACAAGTCATGCATATCTTGTCCATCTCCTATGAAGGAGGATAAGTCATGCATATCTTGTTCATCTCCTATGAAAGAGGACAAGTCATGCATATCTTGTTCATCTACTATGAAGGAGGACAAGTCATGCATATCTTGCTATCTCATATAAAGGAGGACAAGTCATGCATATCTTGCTCATCTCCTATGAAAGAGGACAAGTCATGCATATCTTGTTCATCTCCTATGAAAGAGGACAAGTCATGCATATCTTGTTCATCTCCTATGAAAGAGGACAAGTCATGCATATCTTGTTCATCTCCTATGAAAGAGGACAAGTCATGCATATCTTGTTCATCTACTATGAAGGAGGACAAGTCATGCATATCTTGTCCATCTCCTATGAAGGAGGATAAGTCATGCATATCTTGTTCATCTCCTATGAAAGAGGACAAGTCATGCATATCTTGTTCATCTACTATGAAGGAGGACAAGTCATGCATATCTTGCTCATCTCATATAAAGGAGGACAAGTCATGCATATCTTGCTCATCTCCTATGAAAGAGGACAAGTCATGCATATCTTGTTCATCTCCTATGAAAGAGGACAAGTCATGCATATCTTGTTCATCTCCTATGAAAGAGGACAAGTCATGCATATCTTGTTCATCTCCTATGAAAGAGGACAAGTCATGCATATCTTGTTCATCTACTATGAAGGAGGACAAGTCATGCATATCTTGCTCATCTCATATAAAGGAGGACAAGTCATGCATATCTTGCTCATCTCCTATAAAGGAGGACAAGTCATGCATATCTTGTTCATCCCCTATGAAAGAGGACAAGTCATGCATATCTTGCTCATCTCATATAAAGGAGGACAAGTCATGCATATCTTGCTCATCTCCTATAAAGGAGGACAAGTCATGCATATCTTGTTCATCCCCTATGAAAGAGGACAAGTCATGCATATCTTGCTCATCTCATATAAAGGAGGACAAGTCATGCATATCTTGCTCATCTCCTATAAAGGAGGACAAGTCATGCATATCTTGTTCATCTCCTATGAAAGAGGACAAGTCATGCATATCTTGCTCATCTCCTATAAAGGAGGACAAGTCATGCATATCTTGTTCATCTCCTATAAAGGAGGACAAGTCATGCATATCTTGTTCATCTCCTATAAAGGAGGACAAGTCATGCATATCTTGCTCATCTCCTATAAAGGAGGACAAGTCATGCATATCTTGTTCATCTCCTATGAAAGAGGACAAGTCATGCATATCTTGCTCATCTCCTATAAAGGAGGACAAGTCATGCATATCTTGTTCATCTCCTATGAAAGAGGACAAGTCATGCATATCTTGCTCCTCTCCTATAAAGGAGGACAAGTCATGCATATCTTGTTCATCTCCTATAAAGGAGGACAAGTCATGCATATCTTGTTCATCTCCTATAAAGGAGGACAAGTCATGCATATCTTGCTCATCTCCTATAAAGGAGGACAAGTCATGCATATCTTGTTCATCTCTTATGAAAGAGGACAAGTCATGCATATCTTGCTCATCTCCTATGAAGGAGGACAAGTCATGCATATCTTGTTCATCCCCTATGAAAGTGGACAAGTCATGCATATCTTGTTCATCTCCTATGAAGGAGGATAAGTCATGCATACTCATCTCCTATAAAGGAGGACAAGTCATGCATATCTTGTTCATCTCCTATGAAAGAGGACAAGTCATGCATATCTTGCTTATCTCCTATAAAGGAGGACAAGTCATGCATATCTTGCTCATCTCCTATAAAGGAGGACAAGTCATGCATATCTTGTTCATCTCCTATGAAAGAGGACAAGTCATGCATATCTTGTTCATCTCCTATGAAAGAGGACAAGTCATGCATATCTTGTTCATCTCCTATGAAGGAAGATAAGTCATGCATATCTTGTTCATCTCCTATGAAGGAGGATAAGTCATGCATATCTTGTTCATCCCCTATGAAAGAGGACAAGTCATGCATATCTTGCTCATCTCCTATGAAGGAGGACAAGTCATGCATATCTTGTTCATCCCCTATGAAAGTGGACAAGTCATGCATATCTTGTTCATCTCCTATGAAGGAGGATAAGTCATGCATACTCATCTCCTATAGAGGACAAGTCATGCATATCTTGTTCATCTCCT
The DNA here is from genome assembly GCA_020152595.1 of Chiridota heheva. NCBI lineage: Eukaryota > Metazoa > Echinodermata > Holothuroidea > Apodida > Chiridotidae > Chiridota > Chiridota heheva. Next base: position 956,638 of record JAIGNY010000186.1, on the reverse strand, counting down.
ATGAAAGAGGACAAGTCACGCATATCTTGTTCATCTCTTATGAAGGAGGATTAAAGTCATGCGTATTCATCACCTATAAAGAAGGACAAGTCATGCATATCTTGTTCATCTCCTATGAAAAAGAATAAGTCATGCATATTCATCTCCTATGAAGGAGGACAAGTCATTCATATTCATCTCCTATGAAAGAGGACAAGTCATGCATATTCATCTCCTATGAAAGAAAACAAGTCATGCATATTCATATTCTATGAAGGAGGACAAGTCATGTGTATTCATCTCCTATGAAGGAGGACAAGTCATGCATATTCATCTCCTATAAAGGAGGACAATAAATGGAGCAAAGTGGTGAAAAACTGTTCAAAAATCTGATTCAATCCAGAAGCTATTATAAGTTTACGAGTTTTTAGCGAAAGGAATTTAAAAAAAAATCCATTTGCTAACCATTCTGTTGTGTGAATTGGATTTACAAAGCCCATAGCAGATCTGTATGCGTAAGTTTTGTGCTCCACCTTGTCTGTCACTCAGTCTGTGTTTTGTGCATCATATTGTAGGCAAATTTTGTTGCTAGGCAAATTTGTGTATTGATTGGTTGAAAAAGCTGTCAATCAACTAACTCAGAGAGGTCAGTTGTTAAGAGAGTGAGAATGAGATGGCAGTATTCTACAGTAGACTTTCCACTCCAGTCAATTTCATAGAAACTACTTGCAACCCACAAAATTCATTATCTGTAATGTAGAAAAAGATAACGAAGCAGAGTTCTGTTTGTTCTCTATCATACGGAATAGACACGTCTGCAGTCCTCTTTCAATATGGTTTTTCATGCTTTGTATTTGTATTGTTTTTCAATTTAGTTATGTCAATATTGGACATTTGATGACAAATTTGATCACATCCTGTTTTCAGTGTGAGCCTGTATTAATAAATGTGTCATGTTCTTATTCCACCATGACATGTTGCTTAATACAGTCATTTCCACAACTGGTTAATTACGTCAACACACACATCAATTATTCATTCAGGTTGCTCAAAAAAGTGTATCCCATGTGATTTAAATAGATTAACTACATGCAAGCTTAATTTGCATTCATGGCCATCTTGCTGCCTGTCATGTTTACTAGGTTTTACAATCATTCTGCACGCATGAAACTGACAGGTGTTTTCCAGTCTTTAGATTTTGAGTAATATGTATTCCCAAGTAGGTTAAGGAATATTAATAAGCAACTTTGAATGCATCTTTATAAACACAGGAAATGCAATGTACACAGAGTGGTGCATGGAATGGTTTGGAATTGAAAAAAATGAAAGAAAAAAATTCAGCAAAAGTTGGTCCTATATAGATGTTTATAAAGCCACTTGCGACGACGACGATGAGTGAACACACAATTACATTGACGGGGTCGTCGCCTAAGTATTCGGTTATGATAGCATTGATGATAGCAACAATGCTATCATGAAACGCTTAATACCACCCGGACAAGAACACAGGTACGACGTACGGACAGACATATTATCGACAATTAAGTCAATGTCCACGGCCTTTGATAACCAGTTGTGGTACACTGGCGAGTTGAATTTTAAGGGCCAATTTATAAGTTTATAATGCCAGTTAAATTTTTAGGGTCAATTTATAAGGTAGGTAGGGTATATGTTGAGATTCAATGAAACATTCCTCTTCAGCATATTAGTAAGAAACAATTACTTCTGATGTGGTGGTGAGGGAGTTAGTGAAAGTTCAAACAATGAGCAGAGAAAAAACATATTTGATAGTTTTGTGATCAAAAAGTTTCAACATCACATCATGTAGATTTGGCTGTGATGCACAAATTAGGTAAATATACTCTTTCAAAGTTTTCCTTTGGTTACAGTGAAATCCCCTAGAACACCAATGTAGAAGGGCTTAAAACGTATTTCAGTCGCACCACTTTCCAGACAGGACTATTACGCCACTATGCTCTTCAGTTTCTTGTGTCAAGCCATTTTTCTTTGCCTTAATGCTTTGAAAGTATGCAACTGGTTTTAATTTAATTAATGAAACTGAGAACACTTGTCAAAAACAAAAGTCAAATAACGTAATAAAGAACAAATGACCAGAAACAAAAGAAAATAAAACTAAAAAGTTTAAAACACAGCTCATAAAAGAAACAGAAAACTGACAACAATTTTTTACACGTTGATATGAAAATGGGTAATGATCCTGTGCCCTGAAACAATTCCCATTTTTTTGCGTACTGATTGAGAATTATTCCAGTACCATCAGAATTAACTTCCGTTTTCACATGAAAATGTATTGTGATAATGAATGCAATAAACGCGATAAAAATGATAAAAGTCACATGGTGACAAAAGGACATTGATGACATTCCTGCTTTTTATCGGGAAGAGAGACTTGAGAATTATTTTCATTGTCAAAGGAGTAGTACAGTGGTCAAATGGTCATCTTATATGAAAGAGGTCTTAAAAAGAAACAAAATGGTAAAGCAAGTATTCAAAAATCTTATTCCGTTAAGGAAATATTCAAGTTTAAAGTTTGGTATCATTTCTGTAGAAACGACTAAAATCAGACTAGTTGTGATGTCACATTTTTAGATTCCTTATAATCTCTATGTATTTTAAAAAAAGTTTATTTAATTTGTTCACTATTTAAATTATTTTTCTTCAAACTTTCTTCAGGTTGTATATAATAAAGACCCTTCCTAGATTCAGTTTTACTACTTTTTCGACATATCCCATGGTTTATAAGCCACAAAATTGCAGGACAAAATAAGATAGAATACATAAAGACTGAGAAATCTTGAGGCTATGACATTACAGCTAGTCTGATTTCAGTCGTTTCTATACAAATTATACCAAAATTTAAACTTGAATATCTCCTTAACGGAATAAGATTTTTGAATGCTTTCTGCAGTATTTTGTTTCTTTTGAAGTCCTCTTTCATATAAGATAGACTTGCATGATCACCGAACTAATTCTTAATGCAAAGTCTTATCTTTTTGCTATCATCCGTTTATTTGATTCCCTGTGATGTTGCCAAAAGTGTACCATTGTCCTTAGAGAATCTCACTGTAGAGTGAGGGAACTGAATATAGGCAGAACTGCAAGATGCTATAAGGTGTTGTCAACCCCACAACACAGATTTATTCAAAACCCTGATTAACCAGCAAGTCCACATACCTGAATCTCAGGTTCGTAAATAAGCAACCTCAACCCAAATTGATATTTACTTGAGAACCAGATAAGCCACCATGTTCCCACTCTCCACCAAATATTCCTATAGACTATGACTCCTCACCTCCTACGTAACCTGGAAGCCTCGCATCACTATCCTCTCCAGAGGGTGCAGTATTGGCAAAACATCCATTATTTAAGCAAGTCGTGATATGTTTCTAAAACTTGCATATTAAAACATTAAAAATGGCACCTCCTGATGTATATATTGAAATGTTTCACTTGAATCTTCAAAAGGAACTGAACATACCTGAACAACAAGCCTTCTGTCATTGGGACATCTTAAATCAAAATCATCTTTTTCAATCCGCATCTGGAAAAAAAAAATGAAAATGTTACTAATTGCTTCGAAACCTGAGAGATTCTATTAAACAACGGGTAGTCTGGGAAGAGGTGTCAGCATGTTACAACACACAAACTTATGTTAGCCTATGTAAATGTGTTACTGAGCTGAGGGCATAACATTCCAGGGTCTGTAGAAGCACACAAAATGTTGAATATAATCATCAATGCTGTCTCTCCTACTCAACACTTGTGTTTCCCATTTACATTTACTTGTACCTGAATGTATTTAATGGCTGAAAGTATTTATAATTGACAGCAGAATCAAGACAACATACAAGGTTTTTTAAATGTGCAAAATCCATCAACCCTATTTTCTGCCAAATACCCATAAAGCTTACGATCTATAAAACACTTACTAAATGCAAAATAACTAACACTCTGAAATACATTTTAACTGATAATTGCTTGTGCTATTTGAACATTTAACTCACATGATAATAGATACAATGAATTAAATACTGAAATTTACATGTGGCTTAAGAGAGGCGAAGTGTAGGTCAGAAGCGTTCATATGAATGACAGTGCTGGCTTGACAGCCTATTATTGCTTGGAACAGCACAGTAGTGTCAACCTTGCTCTGTCCAGCTTGCCATTTCACAATCTCTACTATTTCTAAAAAGTGATGCTCTTTTGTTTTTCTTTATTCTGATTAAAGGCCATAAATATTATGAAGTCTTTCAGTCAGATAAACAAAAGTTCCACAAAAATCCATTTTCTGAACTCAGGCCAAATCCTCCAATAAGATCTGTAAATCTTTCAGAACAAATAAATAACAATATTCTTACCTGAAATTGGCACAGAAATTCCTGCTGCCTTGCTATATCAGTAGCAAGAATCAATGACTGTATCCAATTATGGAAAGTGTCCCTGAAAAATATGGAAATGTTTACATGAAAAAAGAATGAGTTTACACCTTTTACACTGAAAGTGCTTCAAGTATTAATAAATGTAGAACAAGTAAAGAGCAATAGATTAGACCTTGAATGAACCAGAACATCTTGGCGGTTGTTTCTCTGTTTAGACCATCAATGATAACTGTATTAATGTTGTACCTAAGTTGGAGGATATTAGAAGCAGGTAAATCAGTTTGGTTTAGACATTATAAGAAATTATTTTGAAGTTGTTTGTTTGTTTGATGTGGGCTTAACAGCACCATGGCAGTGAGGGTCAAATTGTGCCTGAGAGGTTAGATCATTCCAGAGGTAGGAAGAAAAGAAAATAGGAGTTTGAGAGAAGTACGGGGGATCAAGAGCCAGGAAACTGGGATCAAAAGGGGTGTACAAAAAGGTTCAAAGTAGGTAGAGGGGGTTGGGAGAGGAGGATTAAATATGGTTGTAAAGGGAGGCATGATGAAGAAAGGAGATATTTTTATCTGAGGAAGTTTTCCTGAAGAGCTTGGCTTTGGAATTGTGAGGGGCGAGGGAAGCTCTGGGGAGGTTGTATGGAGGGCAGGCAAGGTAGAAACCTTGGGGAGGGTACGGACAAGCCCATAGGAGCGCCTTGTGGAAGATGAAGGGGAAAACTCTTTGAAACTGTCTTGTTTGTTGGTGGCCTGTTGCGGAACTACTATATGAGAACCACTGTACAAGTACCGAAAAGGGCGTGTAGGCCAGGTCACAACAGGAAGGAAAAAATAAAAAGGAATGATCTGACCAAAATCAGTCACCCATCTACAAAGAGAAAATCCTGAAAATTGAAAAAGGTGCAAAAGTTTAGGTGGAAAAGTGCCTGGTAGAGTACATTCATAATAGAAAGTTTGATAGAACAGATAGGAAATCACGTTGCTCTCAACACGTCCTAAACTCAATAGAAACTCGATGGTGATTATTATTATCATTTTTAAGGATAATTTAGGTAGTTTTAGGGAGACTTACTTTTCTTAGCCCATCACCTTGTTATGTTATGTTAAGAGAGCAGAGTGTGTTTACAATTGACCCTTATCACACTTACCATTGTTCTTTTGGCAAATGATCCAAGAGTGCTGTCTGGTGTAGAACTGATATACAAGCCCTCCAGTGATGGTTTTCCAAGACAGAGGAATTCTATAAATCAATCAGAAAAGCAGGGTAAAGGCTAAAAATGTTGTCTAAGTGGTTCTTACAAGTAAGCATTATTATAAATCTACATTTTATATGATGCTTGATTTAATTTGCTTTTTGTCATTTTAAGCAAAATGATCAACATAGTTAACAGCACTGTAAAGCAATGATAGAGAGCAAATTCAATCAAATATAACAAAGTTATCCATGGAACATCTTAATGTCTCCCCACCTCCATATGATACCCAAACCTACAACAAACGAACAAAACAGCATATCACACAGTGCTTTTATGGTATGTATGTACCTATACTATTTTCATGAAAGAAAACATTCTACTGATTTTTGAGGTTGCAAAGAAAACCATCCAAAGAACATGTGACCTTTAACTCTCATGTGTGACCAGGAACTATAGACAAACACATTTTGTTTTTCTTGGGAAGAAGGAAGGGTGGGGGAGGGGGGGGGTATGAAGGTGTAGCACAAACCAAATTTACACTTAGTATTTTTGACACACACTCAACACTACCCTGTTTTAGACTTGAGATGTGATGTCATTGTATCATGTCATTGGTTAAGTTACAATCATTAATGATGTAACACAATAATACCACAATAGTATCTGAAATGAAGCCAGTTGATCAAGGATGAGCCTGGTTAACAAAAACAAAAATCCCTGAACATGAAACATGGGCTTGAAAATAAATACTAATTTTGATCATGGTTATGCATCAGTTACAAGGCCAAACCTTACATATGTGGTCACACACTCTTTGTAGTACTGGTTTCCTTCTTAAAAACATAGATTTTAAAGAAGAAAACCACAGAAATGGCAATTATAAGAAATCGCAGAGTCCTGAAAAGGCTCATCCCTGGTTGATTTAATTCTTTTTCAGCAGATTTTAGATGCATGATTTTATTCTTTGTAATATTTAAATCATTTCTTCAATCAATAACAGAAACTGACATCTATCTATGAATCTATTATTTTCAAAAGTCGGAAACCCTAGTAGCAGAAGGAATCATCTACTATACATATTTAAATACAAATTATCAAGGATTAAGACCAAATTTACCTAATCATTTTATTGCCATCTCAAAAAGCGTTCACTAAATTTGTATTAGTTTAAACTTCCTTCAACAAAACCCATTACATAGGGCCAAATGGTTGTGAAGCACACCAGTTGCAGTACTGCTGTAACACCTGATGTGAAAAAAAGGTCACTGCTATACCAGTAAACATACAACAGCACCAAAGTCAAGGACAAATACAAAGGGTAGAGTACAACTGAAACAAAAGATAACTATCTAGTGTATACAAAATACTTTAGCAGTATTTGCTATACGACCCAGATTTATATTTACCAAACCCTGGAGAAAAGACAGTAATTACTTGACAACTTGTACACACAATGTTTGTAATGGATACAGTCTCGAACACTAACTATCAAAGATACAGATTTGAGTTTCACCAAGAGAAGATTGTCCAAAAATAATGTGTAATTCATTAAAAATTCCTTTAAACTATCATATCATACTGTGAACACATCCAGGAAACAGGGTAATAATCACACTTACAGAGATAATGTACAATTATCTGTATGATAAACAAACATTTGCAAAATTGTTTTTTTTTTTTTTGATTTGATGCTCTTTGAATAGCTAAACAGAAAACACTCACTGATTTGATTAACTGATTATCTTTTTCCTCAAATTGTAGGCATTACTGTGTCAATATTGAAAATTGTATTAAATGTAACTAGTGTCCCAAGCACCCACAAGTGTAGACCTAAGCAGTTCCATATTCTGGGTGACAGAGCTTTATACAATATTAACCTTGTGCAATAATTTACTGTGTTGTATCAGAAAAAGCCTCTGAAGCTCTATTTAAAGGACAAAAAAACTGAAGATTTTTCTCATTTGAGAAGCATTTCTTGCACGTATAAAGTACCAGTTTTGTGTTTAGCTCTTCTATTTCTCCTTCCTTATGAATTGATGGATTATTTGACTGAAGTTTTTATCTTTCTGAAAGTGTTGAGAAACATTATAAAAGCACTTCTAGTGTGCCTTGTGTACAAGCTGAAGTTAAAAGTCAATATGCATGAAACTGACAGTAAATATTTTGGAAGCAAGAACATACCCAGAACCAGTTGTTTATAGATACCTAAAGGTTGACCCTAAAGTAATACCAAAATACTTATGAAAATCTTAAAAATTAAGTGAAACAAAGTAAGCAATTCAACTTCAAACCTGCCCTAAAACTCCAATGATGTTCCAGTCAAAGATAGCAACAAGAACTAAAATATTTTAGAGTAAATCAGTTCCAAACAGTAGCCAAAACTTAGTAATTAAGTTTAATAATAGTACTAAAGGGTAAAAATGATCATTTTAGCACCCTGCAAGTGCATACAGTACTCTGCTCCTTGACAATTCCAACATGCCTGATATTTTAAAGGGTTCATCTCCAATACAATCTACCTCAGAAATCCTAGACCCTCAAGTTTTATCCCCAAAGAATCTATTTCTCACTTTTGAGATCTGTATTACTCATTTGCATTCCCAACACTTCACAGTTAATATCTACCTTCTGACTGATTTCTTCCAAGGTCATATCATTGTTTTCAGTTTTATTCAAGTTGAGCATTCATTGTTTGAATTCCTTTAAGACAAGATTCAAATTCCACCATTGTCCTTTCATGTAAAAAAACAACAATTGTTTTGAATTTCTTGGAAACCAGAAGCCACTTAATTTGATTTTCTTTTGAGTCCAGGCAATTGATTATTTTGATTTCCTTTCAGGCAGGGATTCATTGACCAGTACATCATGTAGGAAAGTTTGAACTACATTAAGTCTTGACAGATGTCAACCCAAATCTTCCCCCACCTCCATTTCTGCTCTTCCCCTATCTCCATCTCTGCTCTTCCCCTATCTCCATTTCTGCTCTTCCCCTGGTCCAATATGTCCCAAAGTGAAATCACTTCTTTATTAAGCAGTAAATTAGAATCAGTTCGTCTTTAAGTAAGTACCGTAAGAGCACTCCAAAATGAATAGAAATCCAATCATCAGTTCGTGAGATATGTTGATATGACAAACCATTGATTATTACATCATATGAGATGCATTTTTACCATCTGTTTTCTGCAGCCTAGGGACACTCACATCTAACATGAATAAACATTAAAACAAATTTATAAAAACATGAGTAAACATGTAATATTCAAGTTCCAACAAAACATGATTTTTGACAAGTTTCAACCGGAACTATTGAGTTCCTGCCAACATAAGAGTTCCACTGCTGCTCAATAAATAAATCAGTACATACTACACTCTTCTTTTCTCATAATAAAAAAAAAAACATTGACAAAGTATGGGTACACAACATGTTCACAAAAATCCATATCATCTAATGATTACCATTTCCCCTACACTACTAAGAAGTTATTAATTCAAAAGCACTGACAAGCAAATAAAAGCTATCAATAACCAAATATTTCATATTCAATATTTAAATATTTATCATTCTTCAGCGTTTTTGACAATTTTTTTTGTTTTCTTCTCCCAGTTATACTGTCTGGTTTAACTGCATATTATTCTATGGCATATGCCAAACACAGGTAAATGAACATGATTCATATCCAACATTATCAATAATTTTTGTCTACTGAATAAATGAAAAGGAAACATCACCACGGTAACATGCCGTAAAAGAACCTAATAGTTGTACAAATGTACAAAATGTAAGGTTGAATGATAAAAGGGGATTGAATAGCTTCCATTTGAATGACAAGAATTATCAATAAATGGTTTGCTGCTAGTCCCCCTTCTAATCATGCATGAAATTTAACAATGCTCAATTTATTTAATGACGCTAAAAGGAATACATTTGTGAAGAAAAAGTACAAAAATCTTAGTTGGTTAAGAATACACTTAAACGTTTGATCTGATTTTAAAAAGCAATTTGCAAAAGTTTATGAAAATATTTTTAATCAGTGAAAAAAAAAAACCTTCCACCAAAATATTATAAAAAGCTACTCTTTCAAAATTTATATATATATTTTTTCTTAAATTTCCATACTAGCCATCAAATAAAAATGTAGATGATGTTCTAAAAGTAAATAGTGAATGAAATTGAAGAACATATATGAAATTATGTAAAAGTCCATCAACTTCTGATATTCATGGAGTAAGCTGGTGAAATATTTCTTAATGTTATGTTTGAATCTACAAGATAACCTGTCTTGCACAAGTGCTCGCAATCTTGCACAGCTTCAAATTAATCCCTCAATAATGGGGCTGGTTGCTGTCTGATCAAAATGTCTTGAAAAATACTTTTCTATATTGTGTACATATATAAGCAGAAAAAGACACAACTGTCTCAGGTTGACAAGCTTGCCTATTCCCCAAGGTTCCTCAGCAACGAGAGCGGCAGTGCTACATATATAATAGAACTTACAGAAGTAACAAAAGAAGTCATTTGTACCTTGTAAAGATGGGCTAAATGATGACCTGTTGATATGAGGTAGTTTTGATTGACACCTGGGTGATCCAGATCATGTGCCGCCGCCGCCACCAGGGCAGCCATTGTTTCTATCGGCGTTAACGATTCTTGTAACTGCAACCAGAATAGCCATAGACAAAAGTGTTATACACTACACATCTTCAAAAAACGAATACTTTATATACTTTACAAAGTGAAATTTCTCTTAAGTTGAACTTGATTTATTCAAATCAACCAATCATGGCTCACACCTGCAAGCCAGCATCCCACCAGACCCATCCTTCATGAATTGTAAATGCAACCTTTATTCTCAGATGGATATCTAGTTCCTCTGAAATTTGCCTGCAACATCTTGTAAACTGCTTGATAAACTCTCTCACTGTACGCTGAAATATGCAAAGTCCCATGGATGTCGCACACTCCAGACATCAATCTCATATCTATCATGTATGAGGGGCATTGCAGCAGGGCAGACAAATGCTGCATAAGATAGCGTTTGCAATGAAATAACATTTTCCGAGTAAAAGTTGATCACTTAAACATTCATTGCACATTAATGACCTAATTCATTGTTTTGGAGTGATACAGCTAAAAATGATTGGAGACAACATCAACTTATCTTATGGTATCAAAATTATGATTTTAAGCCTCTAAAACACTCTCAAGTTACATGTAACTTTATCTCTAGACCTAGAGCTATTTCCACGACTAGATCTGGTCATGAACCCCTACTTTTATTGATGAGGTATTTTTACTGCTTTTTTTAATTCTTCTCTTTCATTGCAAAAGTTTCTTTTCACAGGTTTTTTTTGTTTTTTCACTTGTTCCTATGGTTGGATGCAATTTCTTTCACAGGTGCACCTGAGTTAATATGATTCATCAAAGTCTCAAGAATTGTTAATGAATGAAAAGTTGTGATGTATGCAACATCTAAAAATCTTAAAGGAATATTCCCATGGAATTTAATTTTGATATATTTGATAGAGGAGAATGAAAGAAACAGATTGGTGAAAACACCAAGTTAATATCTTATTCCTACAAGAAGTTATGGAATTTTAAAGATTTTTCTTGTCTGCGTAAAAGTGATGGTTGGTCTGAGTCACCGTTGTCATCACAGCACTTCTGTACTATTCTTTATTTATTTCTTTGAAAATTAATTTTGTATTATCTAAATGAATTGGGAACATTTTTTCCTTCAAAAATTATACAGAATAGTGAAGAATAAAATTTACAGTGATGTTTTCCAATCTGTTCTTGTAACCTACATTTGAATTATGAAAAAATTGAAGATTAATTTTCAAAGAAATGTGTTAAGATTAGTACAGAAAGTGCTGTGATGACATCATAATGACACTCAGACTTAAGTGCAAAAATCATTTTTATGTGGGCAAGAACAATCTTTCAACTAAAATAACTTCTTCTAGGAATGAGACAACAACCTCTTTTTTTTTTTTTTTTTTACCAATTTGTTTCTTTGATAATCCACTATCATATGTATGATAATAAAAATCCAAGGGGATTATTCCTTAAAATATAATTCTTTGAATTTCTATCCTAAAATTCAGCTGCAGACCGTTTTCTCCCGCTAAACTTTGATGGAGATTAAAAACCTTTAGGTCATATGCAACTGTTTCCATTCTGCCATGCTCCAATTTTTTTTTGCGCTTAAGGATTATATCAGCATTGAGATACCACAAATGAAGCAAGATTTGTGTTTAAATAGTCAAGATTAGATTTTAAATAGATAACAAAGAATACTGTTCAAAGCGAAATAGAACTTCCTCATTTCTATATTTTAAACCACAAGAAATATTTATTACAAAGTTTGTACAGAATTGAAGTTAAAATTCATCAAAAGCACTCTCTACAATATTTTGTTCTTTGTTCATTTGCCATGAATGAGTATTTTTTTTTTTTTTTTTGTCTTCAGATTATATTTTGTGAAAGATTTCTATTGATTTTCTCTCAACGTACATCATGTTTTTGACAATTAACCAAAAAACCCAAATGTTTAGTGGTTCCTATACATTATTTCATTGTTGGTTGATTTTTAACTGGCATTGCATATTATGAAATATGCTAAATGTAACATATATCACTAAGCCATGCCCACCATGCATCTCAATAAAATAGAACGTATTGACAACACTTGTATGATGCAAAACATGCATATGGTTGCACATTCATCACTGTATTAAGAATTTTACATGAAGTCCACCTACATATCTGAGTATTAAATATGGCGTGTGTGCAAGCATCTTTACATTAAGGTACACTTATTAGTGATAGAACCTGTTGACAACATAAGCATGTTCACAATTACTGACAAACAACATGCAAGTATGATGCAAATAGATATATATGGTGGCTACAAATGTAATACTTTTTCACATTTTTTAAATTTTATATTCACCTCCCCCCACCCCCAACTTAACAATGTGCACCATGCCATGTATATTAATGTTATCCAACAATTTTATACCATAAATGTATACACAAGCTAAAAACATAAATATACCAAGTATGAATCAAAACAGACATGTACCAGTAGTTGTTAAAATATGAGCATTTGAAATTTTTAACATTAAGTCTTGCCTACTCATTGGTATACGTGACATTACCACCAAATGCAATAGGTCACATATTCGGACTATGTGCTATCTGTGTACCACATATGACATGAATCCAGTTTATGGTTGTTTAGATAGTGTTTACAAGTTCTTTTCAGCCAAATCATATTAAGCTCTGCCACTATGCATGGTTATGAAATACAATGTCTTTATACACTTACACCATAATTAAACCAAATATGAGACATAACATATATATGGTTTCTGAAATACTGTATGAGCAATTGACATCACCACCAAAACCAATATGGTACATATATGGATCATGGGCTATCTGTGTACCAAATATGACATGAATCCAGTGTATCATTCTTAAGATACCGTGTTTACAAGCTCTTTTCAGCAAAATCATATTAAGCCCAGCCCACTACGCATATTGAAAAATTTCACATTTTTTATACCATGAACATGTACACATCATAAAAATACCAAATATGAAACAAAACAGACATGTGGTTTTTAAAATATAAACATTTCAAGATGTTTACATTAGGCTCCACCTACTCATCAATATGCAAGACATCACCACCAAAAACAACAGGACACATCTGCACACTGTTGGCTATTTATGTACCAACTATGATATGATTCCATTGTATTGTTCTTGAAATACTGTGTTAACAAGTTTTTTTTCGGCAAATCATATTAAGCCCTGCCCGCTGTTGCTAAATTTTTAAGTTTTTCTACCATGAACACGTACACACTAGCCAACATCATACATATACCAAATATGAAACAAAACAGACATGTGATTATTCAAATATAAGAAAAGGCTCACAATTCCAACTGCCCAGACATGGCCAGTGATGTCATGCTTCAATGCATATATACACAAAAGTGCATAGTATATATGCACTGAAGCATGACATCACTGGCCATGTCTGGGCAGTTGGAATTGTGAGCCATTCCTAAGCATTTCAAGATTTTTACATCAGTCCCCGCCAACTCATTAATATGCATGACATCACCACCAAAAACAATATGGCACATCTACAGATCATGGGCTATACGTGTGCCACATATGATATAAATCCAGTGTATCGTTCGTGAGATATCGTGTTAACAAGCTTGATGTTACAGATACACACACACATGCATGCTTGTGTGGGACTTTATTACTGTCTACACGAGGATGTGTAGACTTAGGAGGGGGCAGTGTGGTGCCCCTTCCTTTGTCGTAGGCGCCCTTTATTAATTTCAAAACACCCTCTATTTCAATTTGTAGCGCCCTCCATACTATTTTGTAGCAGCTCATAATTCCACATAATTCCAAACTATATTTGGTATTAACATATGATGCCACATCCTTATGCAGCATCCTTATTCCTTGTTCCACATCCTTATTCCTTGTTCCACATCCTTATTCCTTGTTCCACATCCTTATTCCTTGTTCCACATCCTTATTCCTTATTCCTCATGTCGCATGATTGACTGTATATGTTTTACTATGAGTTATAAGGACTTCGTGTTTGAAAATAAAAAAATTAATTAATTCAGTAAGTAGTCTTTTCAACTCAGTGTCTAGTTTGATACTGATAGCGAATATTTTTGGGGCAATTTCTGAGACAAAGTATTGGGGGCCATGTGATTAATTATGGAGAGTAAAAGATTTGTTGGTTAAAAGTGGGTTAAATCTAATCAGGAGTTGTACCAAGTTTTGAATTACTTTTTAGTAGTACAAAAAGGCATGTTAGTTGCCAAATGTGGTCTCTCTATGGTTCATTTGTCTGTCTAGGATGACGCTACATCCATTTATGGTATTAAATTATAGTTTTTGGACTTAAGCCTAGTCGTATTTTCCCCATGTGTAAAATGTTCCATAGGGAATAAGATATAAATTTGTTCAGTACAACATAATGCATGCATGCATGCGTACGTACATATGTACGTACGCATGCGTGCATGCATACGTACGTATGTATGTGCATGCGTACGTACATAGATACGTACGTATGTCGTACATACGTATGTATGTCGTACATACGTACGTATGTCGTACATACGTACGTATGTCGTACATACGTACGTATGTCGCACATACATACATACACATGCCAACATGACTGCATAAGTTCCTTATGCTATTAGCATCGGAACCAAACCAGAAAATCCAAATGTTTAGTGGTTCCGATGCATTCTTTTATTGTTAGTTGATTTTTAAGTTTTATACTAACTGGCATTGCATATCATGAAATATGCTAAATAACATATATTTATAAGCCATGCCCACCATGCATATCAATAAAATACAACCTGTTGACAACAATTGTATGATGCAAAACATGCATACAGTTGCACATTTATCAAAATTAAGAATTTTACATAAAGCCCCACCTACATGACATCACTACCAAACCAATAGGTCATATATATATGGACCATACCTCACCTACAGTGTACTACATATGACATGTGTGCGATGTGTTTACAAGTTTTTTGTAGCATTTTTGCCTTGAGGCACGCATATTAGTGATATAACCTGTTGACAACACAAGCATGTACACAGTAACTGACAAGTAACATGTAAGTATGATGCAAACCGACATATGGTTGCTATGAATTGAACACTTTTTAAAGATTGCTCTATTCCATATTAAGCCCCCCTACCCTCCCATTCCCACTTAGCAATATGCATGACATCACAACCAAAAACAATAGGGCACACAAACAAACAATGGGCTATCTGTGTACAACATTATGTCCTGTATCCAATGTATTGTCTATGAGTTACTTTGTTAACAAGCTCTTTTCAGCAAAACCATATTTGTATCCCCGCCCACCATGCATATTAATGATATTCAACAATTTCATATCATGAATATGAATACACTAGCTAACAACATAAATATACCGAGCATGAATCAAAACAGACATGTAGTTGTTAAAATATAAGCATTTCAAGATTTTTACATTAAGCCCCAGTTACTCATTGATATACACCCAATATTGTACATATATGGATCATGGACTATCTGTGTACCAAATATGACATGAATCTAGTTTATCATTCTGTAGATATAATGTTTACAAGCTCCTTTCAGCAAAATCATATTAAGCCCCGCCCACTATACATGGTAATAAAATTCAATGCTTTTATTTTATAAACATGTACACACCAGCTAACATCATAATTAAACCAAATATGAAGCAAAACAGACATGTGGTTGTTAAAATGAGCAGTTCAAGATTTTTATATTAAGTCCTGCCTACTAATTAATATGCATGACATCACCATTAAAAACAAAAGGGCACATCTACAGATCATTGGTGATCTGTGTACCATATATGACATGAATCCTGTGTATTGTTCTTGAGATATCGTGTTAACAATTTTGCTGTAACAGACGCACTCATACATACACGCATACATACACACGCCAGCATGACTGCATAGGTTCCTTATATGGGACCAAAAACCACTGTTAGTTGCTTGGAAGATTGCGTTTCACTTGTATTCTTACAAGATTCTGTAAATGGCCAAGAAAATAAATCTCTTATTAAAAACATGATTTTTCTCATTGACATCTCTGACATTACCGCACATGAAATGAGTCACATATTCAGGTCGTTGCCACTTGGAATAAATATGCAATAAAGAGCACAATGTCCTCAAAAACTGAATTTAAATTCTGTCTACAGCAATCACTTTTATACTCACAGCGATCTCAGTGAATGATGTAAAGTGCATCATCAGATTGCAAGTTTTGCATAAGGTCGTTCAAAAAAAAAAAAATTGTTTCCTGTCAAATTTTGGGGTTGAAAAATTTTATGAGGGAGAGAAGGTTTTATTATTTCATTTTTATCTCCAATTTTTTCCCCATATAGTGATCAGCCAAAGCTTTATACATAACTTAATTTACTATTTATTATTTCCTTTCTAATACTGATTAATGTGCATGAATGTTACTGAAAATGCATTCAACAACAAGGTCTCTATGACTTCTTTACATGTACAAAGTGTTGTGATAATACCACTTAGCATTTACAAGTTAGCCTACGGAATAAAACTTCAACCTGACACTGATGCCAAGGTGAGTAGAACTCTCACTATACTTAAAATTCTCAAGAGAAAGACTCAAATATTGTACATATGTGTGTTTTCTTTCCATTTTGTTTGCTCGTGCAATTAAGAATAATTCTGCATAGACTTGTGCGGGTTCCCGTAATCCTACTCCTGGGATCGCAACAATATTATGTCAACTATGCATACTGTAGTGTGTGATCAAAATGTACTACTTATACCATGTCATCTATGCATAGTGTGTGATTAAATGTACTATTTATGAGTTATCAGCTTACTTTACTGAAAGTACTTTGGACATTGAACCAACTGAAAAACAAAATGGCAATCCACAGATTTGTTGACCTAGCCGCATCTGCCACATATAGTTTTACCAGGAATCATGACATACAATGTATCATTTTAAATCAATTACTTGACCTCTGAGTGACATTATGTATTGAGCAAGAGGCCCTTCACCCTTCAACAACCCAATATTACTTACGGCTATCCCAAAAAACGCGACACAAAATTTCCAGTACTGGACCTCTGACCTTTGCCTCGTTAGGCTTGCTTTATTATTGAAAATGTGTGGCAATAGTTTAACATTAGACCTCAGTTGCAAATTGATTGGGTTCTGGGTTTTTTTCCGATTATTTTTATTGTTAATGTTTTTGGAGTCACATTTCTACGGACTGAAATTGAGCGAAGGGAATTTCAAACCTATTTTCCACTGAAATCTTTATATAAATTCATCCAAGTCTAGCATGACTTGAAGTAACATATCCCTGGACAAATTATACAAAAAGTTGAGTAATGATATGTAGGTCAAAAGTTTGAATTCTTTTTGTGAAGGGTCGCCACATCTCGGAACTTGGGCACAAAGTGGGATAAGCGAGCTTGAAAAGTGAAAACCATGGTAATAAACGAATATTCCGGTTTCATTTTCACAGAATTTTGTTAGTTGCAGATGATAAAAGCAGAGAGGACACATTGTTTAACCATCTATTTATATCTATATGAATAATTTTCAGAAAAAAATATAAATAAATAGAATAATTTGCGGCCGCATCAACGAACGTTAAAATTTTACCTGGGCGCTCCACTGGAAACAATGTTATTCTTTATTTTGGCCTAACTTAAGGTGCACGAACCATTAATGGAACGGAACGTATGATAGATTTGTCTTCAAATTAATCAATTAAATGGAACAGCAAAACGGCATAATCTTGAACTCTAAGAATTAGAACTCCATAACAATATGTTTGGAATGGGAATAACCGATCAATTTGTGAATAATACAAAATATAATATAATAAATAAACATTTATGGAACATTTAACAATTTCATTGCTGGGATATTCAAACTCTTGAGATTTGTGTCAGACTAGATTAAAAGTGAACTCCCTTGAAGCAATAAGATATCTGGTACTGTGTCAGACTAGATTTAAAGTGAATTTTTTTGAAGCAATAAGATATCTGGTACTGTGTCAGACTAAATTCAAAGTGTATTCCCTCGAAGCAATAAGATATCTGGTACTGTGTCAGACTAGATTATAAGTGAGTTCCCTTGAAGCAATAAGATATCTGGTACTGTGTCAGACTAGATTAAAAGTGAATTCCTTTGAAGCAATAAGATATCTGGTACTGTGTCAGACTAGATTAAAAGTGAATTCCCTTGAAGCAATAAAATATCTGGTACTGTTTCAGACTAGATTAAAAGTGAATTCCCTTAAAGCAATAAGATATCTGGTACTTTAAAAACTTGAAATGTCTGAAGTCTTACCCTGTCTTCTTGCAAATAGCAATGCATGGCTTGAGTGACATCTGCTGCATGCATAGCATTATGATATGGGTTGCAGTGATAGCCATTCTGAAACTTTGCTGAAAGGAGAGAAAATTAAAATATGAGAAAGTCAAGATTTATATGAGTGGAGCTAACAAGAAAGATGGTATTCTATAAGTATCCCCTAAACACCCCTTCTCCACTCCTTCCCCCTCTCCGGCAATCTACGCAAATTCCCATACCCACATGGCCATCGTTGTATATGGCTGAGTTTTTATCAAACCATGTTGAAGAAAATGACTGTAAATAGTTTCGGGGTAGCCCCCTGATATATCGCTCAGAACATTCCAAAATTGAGATAAAGTTCCAGGATGAGGCTAAGCCTGGAAGTTTTTTGACTGCTTAAAAACTTTGATCAAATGCGGTCGAAGACGGGGTCGTCGCTTGCGTATTCGGTTATGATAGTAACAATGCTATTACGAAACGCTTAATACGACCCGGACGAGTACACAGGTACGACGTACGGACAGACATAATATCGACAACCAAGTCAATGTCCACGGCCTTTGATAACCAGTTGTGGTGCACTGGCGGTCCAGCAAGCTTATCTTATGAGGAGTCCACAAAACACCAAAGAGCGCATGATGTCATAACTAGCCTATTTCAGTTGGATCTACATGAATGAGACTAATGATGACCTTATACAAAACAAAACAAAGTGCTTTAAAAGATATCTTAAACCTGAGACTAATCTACAAAGAACCATCATTCAAATAACACACCCTATTGTTAAACAGATAATCTACCTCTAAGCTGGTGCTTAAAAAATATATATATTGATTTTACTTAGCAGATAATGCTCTACACCTAAAGTCAATGGATCTGAACATAATACAATTCAAGTTGTCTTAAAAGTGATTTAAGAATCTTAAATATTTTAGGATTCAAGATTCCCGTGCCCCTTTGTTTACAATCTACATCTTATTAGTACTGTAACTCTAGTGAAAGGTTTGTTGGTTTGGTGGAAATGGGCTCCAGCAGAAAAGATAAAATCTTAAGACTCCCACCTGTTCTGCTGTCAGCAAACAACAAGGAATATTTTCTGATAATTTCTCTTATACAAGAAATGAGAACAATTATTCATTAAGAATCACTAGTATAATCAACAAGGAGCATTTATACCCAACATAAGTCACAGTAGAAGTAATAAAAGCATGGTCCTGTATGAAAAACTTGCCAACACATTTTCCTGAATGAGATGGAACTCCAAACTAGACCCAAAGTGATCCAACAAATTCATAGATGTGATACCTAGAAGTGTTATGTACACCATAAACTATCATACCTAGGGATAATGGTCCTTCCCTAGGACTGATAATCAATCAAAATAGGTTAGAAACTAACCCCTAATTTTAAAACATTTTTGCCCGACTTTCACAAACTCCTTTTTCAAACATTTTTGCTTGACTTTCACAAACTCCTTGAACGCATGCATATGCTACTCATCAGCCCTGGGTCACACACAACAAGCAGAGAGGACTTAACTTGCTACTTAATCTCATGAGGAATTTTAATATGATGTTTAGGACTTCGAAAAAAAATGACGTTTTAAAAATTATTTCACTTTCTGGGACCACAGGAAGTCTTTAAGAAAAAATTATGCAGATAACCCACAGCAACAATAACCAAACGCTTAATTTCAACAAGAAATATCAATTTAGTAGCGTTTAAACAATTGTTAGTTTTTGAATATATCTTATTGACTGAAAGTATGGAGAAACAAATTTGTTTTCCTCTCTCTCTCTCTTCGTTTCCTCCTGTTTATCTTTCTGGAGACATGAAAAATTTGTACGACCATTGGTGCCATGGTCCACTTTATTTTCCACCCCTGGATCCACAAAAGGAAATAAAAAGGTTACGGAAATGGCTGCGATACAAAGACAAATATATCAAAGCTGTTCAATACAAATTCTCACACCTTGAACTTTTTTCACAGAAATATCAACAAATTGGTGTTTTCGTTTCATGGTTATAAATAGAACAAGGCTATTAGAAGAGTCTTGAAAATGCGAAAATTGCCGCATTAGTTTATATTCTATAGTTCAATGTAAAACCTTTAGGTACATGTGAAATATGTAAAACCTTTAGGTACATATGAAATATGTAAAACCTTTAAGTACATGTGAAATATGTAAAGTTTGTTTGTTGATGTTTAACGGCACTGCGACAGTCAAGAGTCAAATGTGCCAAGAGGGTGTCTAAGGTGCAAGAGTTAAGACAGTATGAATAAAGGAGCAAAGAGAGGTAAGAAAAGGGGAGGAGGATAGGATAGAAAAGGGAAGTGTGTGGGTAAGGATTAGATCAGGTGGAATAAGTTGCTATTGCGGAGGAAGGTGATGATGTTGGAGGAGGGATTGTCCTTGAAAAGATCAGAAATGGAAGTGGAGGAGGAGAGGTGTGATCTGGAGTTCAGGTATAAGGGACAGGTTAAGAGAATATGCTTGATCAAGAGATCAGTGTTGCGAGTAGGGTAGAGAGGTGTAGCTTGAGTCTTGGGAAGAGAGGTCAGGATTTGTATGTAGTTCTTTCAATTTCTGTCCTATGCATATGCCGGTAGAAATAATGAGAAAGTCTATTTCATTAAGACACTATTTGGAGCTATGGGTAAGATGAACAACAATGTCAGAATTGGTTATTCTTTCTCAAAGTATTAGATTTATTTACTGAGAAAACCAGAACCAAAAGGTTTTGTGGTTCCGATGCTTTTATCTTTTTTTTTTGCATAAGCCGGTTGATTTGCAAATTTGTATTAACTGTCATGTCATTGCATAGGCCTATCTATCATGAAATATCTGTTCCATAATATTTATTCATAAGCCACACCAATCATGCAAATCAATAAATATGTTGACAACATTAGCATAGTTTGCACAATAACTAACAACATTATCAGAGCAAGTATGATGCAAAAACGATTGCTCATTTATCCTATTTCAAGAATTTGTCAGTAAGCTCTGCCTACTGATTAATATTCATGGCATCACTACAACAACATTAAAGCATATGTACAGACCATGACCCCTGATATAGCATAAATCTGATATATTCTTCATGGGATGCAGTATGTTTACTTTACATTTAGGACATTCATATTAAGCCACGCCCACCTTGCATATCAATGACATCTACTGATAACATAATCATGTACAAAAAACCAACAATATTATCATGCCCAATATGACACAAAACGGACATACACTTGCTCATTTATCTCTTTTTCAAAATTTTCACTTTAGCCCAGCCCACTTATCAATATGCATGATATCACGACCAAAAACAATTGGGCAC
The DNA here is from genome assembly GCA_020152595.1 of Chiridota heheva. Taxonomy (NCBI): domain Eukaryota; kingdom Metazoa; phylum Echinodermata; class Holothuroidea; order Apodida; family Chiridotidae; genus Chiridota; species Chiridota heheva. The sequence goes on along the minus strand of JAIGNY010000186.1, from coordinate 934,763 downwards.
AACTACAGACCATGGGCTACAAATATAACATGAATCCAGTCAACCATTCTTGAGATACTGCGTTAACAAGCTCTATTCAGCAAAATCATATTAAGACCCGCTCACAAAACTGTTTTTAAAATCATGAACATGGGACACACCAGCTAACATAATTATTCCAAATATGAAACAAAACAGATATGTGGTTAATATATAAACATTTCAAGATTTCTACATTAAGCCCTGCCTACTCATTAATATGCATAATATCACCACCAAAAACAATAGGGCACATCATGAATCTAGCTAGTGAATCGTTCTTAAGATATCGTGTTTACAAGCTGGCTGTCACAAACATACATACACACATAAATACACACGCACATACACACACACACCATCATGACCGCATAGCTTCCTAATGCTATCACATCGGAACCAAAACATGTTTGCCCAAACAAACAATACAACTGTGCATAATTAAGTCTCAATCCAAAAAAGCTTTACAATGACCAATTTTTAACTGATTTTAGATCAAATATGCTGCTATTTTGACAGTCTATTTCAAAGGTTAATTTTGCCGCTTCATGTAGATTATTACACATGTGTGGGTAACAGCTTTATCAAATAATGAATTGAGAGGAATTTTGTTAATAATCATGACCGAGAATAGAGCTCATCCAATGCATTATATCCTACTAATGTACTCAGGCATGTAGCCAAACATTTTACGGAGGGGAGGGGGTTGGGGAAGTGAGCCGACCTCTATGAAAAATAATTTGAACCAGAGCAATCGGGCCACCAATGAGATTCTCTTATATATATATATATATATATATATATATATATATATATATATATATATATATATATATATATATATATATATATATATTTATATATATATATCTGTGCAGATCATTCAACCCCTCCCCCAACCCCCTTAAAAAAAAGGAGGTACAGCTCCCCCATTGGTTACATGTCTGAATGTACTACAACAGTAAAAAGTAAGACTGATCTATTCCCTAGGGTGTCATAGGATGCAACCAAGGTTGCATCTAAAAATGTTAAAAACAATACAGAAATATGAATACAGCATTTTAGCTACCCCTCATGTCTAAATTGATATGATAAATTAGATACAGCAATGGGCTTAATGCATAATAATTTACATTAACTTAAAATGTGAACATTTTGGGGAGTACGTACTTTCGTGGAAATGCCATCCTGTCAAATCAATAATGGCTCATAAAATGTTTTTGTGACATGACCTGGTTTAAAGAATTTTGTTGCTTTAAAGTGCCAAAGAAAAAAAAGTAATTAGTTCTCAATATGAAAAGTCGATAAGAGGCTCTCCATTTTAGGAAAGGATTGAATAACAAAAAACACATTGAATCATGCTTGTTTTCACAAATGGTGATAAAAGATAATCATCTGCCTAAAAAGTTGTTGTAAAATTGAGTGAGGGTATGACTTCCCCATGAAATGAAATGAACATATTTAGATGAAAAAAGATGATTTTAAAAATCATAGAAACCTCATGGCACAGTCAGTCTCACATACTGAGGAGAATTTCAGGAGCACATAATATAATTGGAGACTACTTTACTTAAGTTTAAGCTTAAGTTTATTACACTTATATGGCGCATTATCTAAATAACTTATTCTAAAGCGCCTTACAAAATATGCATATAAAGAAAATAAATACCAATGTGTAAATAAGATAAGCATAAAATATTAAGAAAACAAAGAACAAAAAATTATGAAAAGGACTTGAAAGCACAATTAAATAAGTGAGTCTTATTAAAGCAAGGTGTGGAATTGTTTAAGGGATTGAGCAGATTTGATTAAAAGATGTAAGTCATCCCAAAGTTTTGGGCCAAATATTTGCAGAGAGCGATCGCCATATGTAACTTTACTTTTTGAAACATAAAGGATGGGGTGGTTTTGAGAGCGAAGGCGGTAACTAGTTTGTTTATAATGAAACATTTTGGTCAGATATAATGGGGCCATGTTATGAAGGGATTTAAAAATGAGTATTAAAATCTTTAATTTAATTCTATATGAGACAGGTAGCCAATGAAGATTTTGATTAGAAGATAAGGGGGGAAGAGGGGTGATTAGAAAAAATATGGTGGGTGGATGAAGAAGAATAGTTCTATGAAACTAGAGGGGCATATTTTATACTTTGTTCTTGTTTCAGTGGAATATAAGTGTCATCTATCACCTTACTTTCAGAGCAGTTCAAGAGAATGCTTTAAAATAAGGGAAAATCACCAAAACAAAACATTTTAGAACAAACATTTTGTACTATGCTAGACACATCAGGAGCTGTCAACGTTCCTTAAAAGATTAGTTCAGTGGTCACGCATGTTTATCTTATATAAAAGAGGACTTTAAATAAAACAAAATGGTAAAGAAAGCATTATTTTTTCTTATTCCGTTAAGGAGATATTTAAGTTAATTTAACTTAATATTTAAAGTTTAGTATCATTTGTGTAGAAACGACTGAAATCAGACTAGTTGTGATGTCATAGCCTCAGATTGCTCAAAGTCTTTATGTATTCTATCATATTTTGTCCTGCAATTTTGTGGCTTAAAAACCATGGGATATGTCAAAAAAGTAGTAAAACTGAATCTTGGAAGGGTATCTATAATATACCACCTGAAGAAAGTTTGAGGAAAAATAATTTACATAATGAAAAAAAAGAAATAAACTTTCTTTGAAATACATAAAGACTTAGAGGAATCTGAGGCTGTGACATCACAACTAGTTTTGATTAAAGTCGTTTCTACAGAAATAATACCAATCTTTTAAATTGAATATTTCCTTAACTGAATAAGATTTCTGAACGCTTTCTTCACCATTTTGTTTCTTTTGAAACATGCTTGACCATTGATCTAATCCTTTAATGGTGAAACACTCACATTGTTAACATTTAATATAGTCTTGGCAAGGAGTTATTGCATTGTTTAAAGGACTACGGAGATCTAGCAGATTTTAGATATGTGAAAGAGCACGCATGGAATTCTGAGTGGAATAGTTTTTTTTAATTTCTAAAAAGCTTATTTAGTTTTCACATTACGACTAAACAAAGTTTCGTGATTTGTTAATTTGTCTGAAATTTGTGATATACTGAGAGGAACACACACAATCTTTATATCATTCTTTTAATTCTGATCTTCAAATTCAGCTACTTATGAATTTCAGAATGTCTTGTCTAGATACTTGATGATTCGAGGTGACAAAGTTCAATCAAATATTGCCCAAAGTCAAATTCTGTATTTCTGACAATATTGACAGAGGAAGAAAAAACAAAGGTATTACAAAAGGTAATGAAGGATCCTTCTCCCATTGATTAAATATTCTGTAAATTGGTCAATTTTTAATCAATTTGAATGGAATATTTTGCTGTTTTCATGGTTTAGATCATATTTTAAACCATTTAAGCCCATGTTGCCACCAATGTTCATAGTCCTTTAAGGCATACACACTTACCTATTGTTTTATGAAGCTTGGATCTATCAAGTCTGAAGTGCCTGATCAAGTCATGCTCTTCAAATAAAGTCATCCCAACATGTTGCAAAGAATGACCTGCAAAGAAAAAGAAAACCATCAATTCATCTGGGTTCATCCTTGAAAATGCTAGTAGGATTCATCCTGCATTTATTTCTGTTTTAAGAAAAGCAGTGGCTCAATGGCAGAGAGACAACTGCATCATCAAAGGTTTGAATCCCTGTAATGAGTCCTGCATTGTTCTTCAGCAAGATACTTAACTCCACTTACTTCAGTCAAATTAATGGTGAATTAAGTACCAACATTGCTGGGGAGATAACATAGTGTCCCATCCAGGGATAGGAATTGATTCTCCTAGACTTGCACCAGAGTAAGCACCTGCCTGATTCTCCTAGACTTGCACCACAGTAAGCACCTGCCTGATTCTCCTAGACTTGCACCACAGTAAGCACCTGCTTGATTCTCCTAAACTTGCACCACAGTAAGTACCTGCCTGATTCTCCTGGACTTGCACCACAGTAAGCATCTGCCTGATTCTCCAAGACTTGCACCACAGTAAGCACCTGCCTGATTCTCCTAGACTTGCACCACAGTAAGCGCCTGCCTGATTCTCCTAGACTTGCACCACAGTAAGCACCTGCTTGATTCTCCTGGACTTGCACCACAGTAAGCATCTTCCTGATTCTCCTAGACTTGCACCACAGTAAGCACCTGTCTGATTCTCCTGGACTTGCACCACAGTAAGCACCTGCCTGATTATCCTAGACTTGCACCACAGTAAGCACCTGCCTGATTCTCCTAGACTTGCACCACAGTAAGCACCTGCCTGATTCTCCTGGACTTGCACCACAGTAAGCACCTGCCTTATGGGCCTTCATTAAAGGAGGTAGTATTCTAACATTACGCTGGTTAACTTATGATGTATTCTTCATGGTCAAATTTTAAAGAGTAACTTGAACCACTTATTGCAGACAAACCAAGTTTAATAGGTTCAAAAAGGAAGTTGTTAACAACTCCCTGATTCAAAACAGAAAATCGATCTTAGTGTGACCATGCAGCTATTCCGATGAATAGCTCCATGGTATGACCAAGGATGTACGAACACACGGAAAACTGACGGTCACAAACCTTGCCGGCCCTACGGCAACCAAGTCATCAACATCCCACCTAAACCACTCTTACTATTTCCTTCACATTTCCACTGGTCACTGCCTTTCCAAGGGCCTCGTAAAAACCCTTTGTACTCCCATATGTTCAGCCGCCCACAAACGCTTCGATCCTTGTTGATGTGGGATATCTGGGCTGTTACGTATGAGTGACATATACGGCTGCAAAGGAAGTTATTTACACTGTCAGGCCAGAAGTGATGTGCAGCGAAAGAGATAATTGCAAGAAATTCCTCTCCTTTTTTTTTTTAATGGATTTAGATCAGTTTTTTTTACAGTAAATTATTAGCATGTAAAGATCATATTATGGGACTTAGACACCCATGTGAAAATTCAAATTTTTTCCAGCAATTTTGCTCCAAATTTAGTGCTGTTTCTATGGTTACAGCAGCTTGTTGTTGGGGCCATCGTAATGTGTTAAACTGTAGCATTTGAGACCTGTTTCTCACAGGTACACTTGGCCCTTGGTCTAATTTCTTAGACATATTTACACACCATTATAACCTATGATTTTTTTTCTTTTTAGAACAAATGGTAATAAAGATTTTCCCACATCATATTTGTCCATTTTTAATTGAAATTGAAAATCAATAAATATTGTTATATTTAACTTCAGAAATTAACTAAGAATTAAAAGAAGATTGAAAACAAAACTTCACTTCCCTAGATTAGAGTTTTAACCTTTGAAGACCTAGGCAATACTGGAAAGTTGAACAGTTTTAATGCAGATCCGTGGCATATGAAATTATATGCCAATCGGTTTGGCATAAGAAGCATTCAAGTTGATAATGGCATGCAACATTTAGGTAGCCATAATACATTCTTTATATTCTGGTGTGGGTATGATTGATTACATTTCTGTGGTGTATTACTCAGCGACAATTAAAAATCCAGCAGAATTTTTTCTCCACCAGATTCTTTCGCTGAATGGATAAACCTATTCTTTTCCTGAATGGGTAAACCTATAGCAGAATGCCCGGTACAACTACAAAGGAAAGAGGACAAGTTTCAGGTTGCTGCACTCAACTACAAGAGCGATATTTGAACTTTGCAGAACACGTTTTGGAAGTTTAAGAGCAATACTATAATTTTTGTAGACATTACTCTCAATAATTTTAAACCTAGACTTTAGCTAGCCTAGTCACAGCCTAGTCCAAAAACCATTAGGCCAGTTTTACTTAGTTATCATTTATACTCAATACTATTTTCCTGTTTCTTTGTTTCTAGTGTGGTAATGACAACATTATTTGATCTGATATATTGTCTCAATAAAGACAGCAAAGCTGCCAGCTGGAGTGAAGATTCTGCACCAGATGTACCCGGGTACCCCGGCATTCTTTGTGTGTTTTGCCAGCACCTGTCTGCATAAAATATTAACTGACTCATTATGAGCTATACTTTGGATTTAATGATTTTTCCTTGTAGTTTACATATTTTCTATAAATGTTTTGGGGTATTCTGTCTTAAATATTGTTTTTCTTACCTTGTCTCCATATCTGCATTTCATTTTATTTGTTTACTTTTTACGTAACGTTTTTTACAAGGCCTCACTGTAAACCAACATTGTTGAGTTGAGCTACTGTGTGTATACAAGAGCTAAATATTTAATCAAATGAGTAAATAAATAAGGTAAGTCAGTCAGTCAATGGTGAATTTATAGATGGGTTGTCAACTTGACGAGGCTGCTAAATTATTTAGTATCACTTTGTTAAGACAAGATAGAAAACAAGTTGTATTGTAATTGATTTTGCAAAACTCTTGTCATAAATTATCTATCAATGACTGCTCCAGATCCAGACTGTGATTAATTATTTTTTGCAAAAGTGTTTGAACATTCATATGCTAATGTGGAATGGAGGTGAAATATTACATACTGAATATACCTCAGAAGTTTTTTTTTTAAACGACTGCATAAAAAGAAGATGAAAGAGATCATGCACTACATGGAAACTGCAAATAAAGGAAATTTTCAGAAAATTTTAGAAAACTTTCCAAGAATTGCAGGTTTGCAGAAAATTGTTGATTCACCAATAAGCAGCAATGTTTGATGGAAACTTGATTCACCAGCACAATTTTCCGCTGGGAAAATATCTTCTGAGAGATGACCCTTCTTATGCCCCGGCTATCATCATGGGCCCCCTCACCATAGTGGCAAGGGGGTGAACTTACGCATCTCAAAGAATTGGTAAATATTGCATTTTTGTATTTAAGTACATTTATCTATTAAATCATATGTGGCCTACTTGTCCACAACAACAATTGACAAAAAGAAAATATGCATTCATTGCAGTTCTTTGTAATTAACAAAAAATAATTTAAATGGAGATATATACATAAGGACTTCATTAAAAGTATGCATTGAATTAAAAAGATGGTCATATTTCCCTAAAATCATGCTTGCCCCTCAAACTGAAATCTCAAACTACAATACAGTTCAGGCCATAGGCCTAAATATGTCTGTGAGGTCATTGGAAAGTGGGCTCATAGTTGAGCAATTTCCTTCCTTTCTTTTGTTTTTAGTAGTGTGTCAGTCCCTTCAAGTCCAAATTTGTTCCATTGCAACCATATAAATTGCCAAAAAATGGAGGTATCATGAACTACGTTCCCCATAGCAATATTACTCGCAAAACTCCTATGCGAAAAAAATACAACACAGCTGCCTAACCTAGTTTATATTTTCACTTGAGTAGTAGTGATATTTGGGAATATTCGATTTCAAACTAAATTTCATACTTTTCTATCATTCTAAAAGAAAATTACTTCCCGCCAGGGATAGGATCCCAAAAATTATTTTGCTGATCGTAAAGTGGTATATCTTGTGGGGAAATCATGTTCTTTTGAACAGTTTCTTCAAAAGGACTAAAATCTTATCCGTGCTGTCCCTTTACACTGTCCAACCCTGTATACATGCAATATGCATATGCGTATTGTATATTATATATTGCACACCGTCCCTGTAATAAAAATAGTAAACACACAAAACTGAAGAAGTTATGAATGAATAAACATAACCAATCTGTCACCTTGAACCACGAGAGGGGGGTGAAGGATATTATGGGGTATTACGATCGCTGGCTCCGCACCTAGTGCCTTTGGTTTCATGATGGTCAATTAATTATCCATGTGATCGTACATCCTGACACACCGGTTTTGGAGGACACTGATTACAAGCAAGGTAGATCAAGCTAATAATATCAGATAAAAAGTTAGAAAGTCTATTGCCTTTTTGAATATTGATGATAGCTGTCTTTGAATTTGGAAACAACTCTTTTAATTTCTGATATTTTGCTGATCAATAATTGAAAAAGTTTTAATATATGCTAAATTGCGATGCATTAAAGGATTAGTTCAGTCATGCATGTTCATCTTATATGAAAGAGGACTTCAAAAGAAACAAAATGGTGAAGAAAGCATTCAAAAATCTTATTTCTTTAAGGAGATATTTAAGTTAAGAGTTTGGTATCATTTTCATAGAAACGACTCATAGACAGACTAGTTGTGATGTCATAGCCTCAGATTTTGTCCTGCTATTTTGTGGCTTATAAACCATAGGGTATGTCAAAAAAGTAGTAAACTGAATCTAGAAAGGGTATTTATAATATACCACCTGAAGAAAATTAAAAAAATAATTTAAATTGTGACAAAATTAAATAAACATTTTTTAAAATACATAAACACTTTAAGGAATCTGAGGCCGTGACATCACAACTAGTTTGATTTCAGTCGTTTCTACAGAAATGATAACACACTTGAAACTTGAATATCCTCTTTAATGGAATAAGATTTTGCAATGCTTTTTTACCATTTTGTTTCTCATGATGTCCTCTTTCATATAAGATGGACATGCTTGACCACTAAACTAATCCTTTAATACTGAGTAGACTGCTTACAATTGTGGTTAATTCTTAACATTTCTGTCTTAAATTCCAGTAACTGAAAATAATGAGAGAGTCTCTTTCTGCCAGATTTCAATTGGGAGTATTGAAAAAGACTGGAAAACCTTTGCTCAGAATTTGCTGTATCCCATCAAAGAATGACATTAGACAATTAAAGGCCATTTATTGTGATTAAAATGTAATGGCGTACATTTAATTCCAAACTAATGACTGAGTGGTCTATCAGCATAAGTGTACATTGACCATTGCATTTTGACCAATCAAAACACAAAATGAAATTGATTTACTTCCATGTTAGAGATGCTAACTGGCCTTCAAAAAAAGGATTTACATTAGAAAATATTAGGGGTCATACATGAAATGCATACCTGAAATGCTTACCTTGAAGACTACATGTATTTTTATGTACATAATTGCTACTTGACATGCTTTGTCATAGACTTGAAGACTACATGTATTTTTATGTACATAATTGCTACTTGACATGCTTTGTCATAGACTTGCAGACTACATGTATTTTTATGTACACAATTGCTACTTGACATGCTTTGTCATAGACTTGAAAACTACATGTATTTTTATGTACATAATTACTACTTGACATGCTTTGTCATAAGATTTTCACAAAGAGGATGTGAAGTTTAAAAGGCATTGACACTTATTTTGAAGTCTGCCAGATCTATCAAACAATTTTTTTACATATAAAAGGGGAAAAAACATCTGTAAGTCACAAAAGGTTGCAATTTGATTAAATTCTTACTGCCCCCCTTCCCTCCCCCCTCCACACACAAACAAAAACATCCATAAACATCTCTTGGGGAAAAAAAATTGAAAGAATTGAAACAGGTAACACCATAAAACAAAATTCAAAATATCAAAAAAGAGTCGTGAACAGAAACCTGCTTAATGGATAACGTACTTACATCATCCATTTCTCTTAACACAATCTCATATGAAATCACATTTATAATTCCATTTCCTCATAAACCTACGTGAGCTTCATTCAAATTTCTAAATATGAACATATTACAATCATTGGAATTCGCAAAGATCTTGGCTCACCCATGCCGTCATACAATCATTACCTTAAGGCAACTGATACTGCATACGTATGTCTAAGGTAGTCAGGCAAATGAATGTTATATAAAACAAACTATTAAAAAAGGACTTCACAAATTATGAGGCATGTTACTTTTATGCAAGAGACACATCAATTAGGAGAGAAACAAAAATGATTCAAAGATATACTACTTCCATGCATGTAGGTTCATTGTTACCTTATTTGCATAGTAGGCTGCATTTTGATGTTGGCATGCCCCTTTTCCAGTTATAATTCATTGTTTAGTACAATAATTGTACTATAACAAAGACTCCAAAAGTATAACTTTTACTGGACAAAGAATAAACAAATTTGGTGACAAAACACAGGATATGTTACGATGGTATTTCCTGTTTTTCTTTTTTTTTTCTTACCAACGTGTTATATAATACAATACCTCTCTCGTTTATCAAGTTCTTGGAAAATTTAAAAAAACAATTTGGAACATGAATAATCTTCTAACAATAGAGTACATACTAAAAATATTATAACTGCTTTGATTTACAGGGAAACCAACAAAATAATTCAAAAAGATATATAAAAAATAAACATGCAAAAACCTATTAATTCCTTGTCTCTTCTATACAATGCTTACAAAATGAAGTCAATATGGTCCACAAAATCTACAAATATCATTAACTTGGCCACATGTACACACATCATCCAGCATGCAATTTTCATTCAGCATAAAACAATGACAGCCTAAAAAGTACAAAAGTACCATCACAGCTGAAACCTAAATGGTATGGTAGTTAAACACAGGTAACAGTAAACAAATTCTTTCGCAAACATGGTCCATTCAGGGGCCTTACAGAGTGTTTTTTCAAGCTTAATACAATTTGTCACGGATCAAAGTCCGCAATATGGAAACTTCATTACACTCCCTCTGTAAAATAACCCTTAACTCTTCATGAAATTGCCAATATTTGAATTTCAGTGTTAGTTACAGGCTTTTACACCTTAACTAACAAAACCCATGACAACAAATCAACGAATCCAAACAGCTCTTCTTCATTGATTCCCTCGTGGGATGACAATCACTTCACTTTCACAATTTCTTGCAGTCAATGTTTCTCATGAATATGTTCCCTTACAGGAAATAGGAATCTCTATTTTCGACATTTCTCTTAAAAGTCATTCCAAAGCTTTCGTCATATACTTTTTAAAAATTGCACATCTAATACCGCCTTCGTAAGAATCCTTCATATTAGACTTAAGTTTATCTAGAATTTCTTGCTCTTTTGAAAACGGAAGTGATTGGGAAAACCAACGGACAAATCATAACAATTGAACTAATCTTGAGGTGCTCTTGTATGAATATGATATTGCACGCACAAACACTTAGAGAAAAACTTGGTGATGAATAAAATGAATCTAATGGGTTTTTATTTATGCAGCTCTAAACCTGTGTGAATTGCACATATTACTGCTTGCATGTATGCATGAGGCAGGAAATGATATCACTAGAGATTAGCGAAGAAAAGTAACTAATAATGAAAGCCTTGATGAGGATGGCGACAATGATATTACTGATGCTATGAGCATTTTGGCAATGAATTGTCCATGTTGATGTTCAGTTAATGTTGATTTGTTCATGATGGTGTCAAATTGTTCATGAGGTTGATTTGTTCATGATGTTGCATTGTTACTGTTGATGTTGAACTGTTGCTGATGATATTGAATTGTTGCTGATAATATTGAATTGTTGCTGATGATATTGAATTGTTGCTGATGATATTGAATTGTTGCTAATCATGTTGAATTGTTCATGATGTTGCTGAATTATACATGATGGTGTCAAATTGTTTGTGATGATGTTGTTCATGTTGATTTGTTCATGATATAGAATTGTGGATGTTGCAATGTTGATGTTAATTTGTTGTTGATGTTGAATTGTTGTTGATGATGTTGAATTGTTGTTGATGAGGTTGAATTGCTGCTGATGTTGAATTGTTGCTGATGTTGAACTGTGGCTGATGTTGAATTGTTGCTGATAATGTTAAATTACTGCTGATGTTGAATTGTCGCTGATGATGTTGAATTGTTGCTAATGATGTTGAATTGCTGCTGATGATGTTGAATTGCTGCTGATGATGTTGAATTGTTGCTGATGATGTTGAATTGTTGCTGATGATGTTGAATTGCTGCTGATGATGTTGAATTGCTACTGATGATGTTGAATTGTTGTTCATGTTGAATTGTTGCTGCTGATAATGTTGAATTGCTGCTGATGATGTTGAATTGCTGCTGATGATGTTGAATTGTTGCTGATGATGTTGAATTGTTGCTGATGATGTTGAATTGCTGATGTTGAATTGCTGCTGATGTTGAATTATTGCTGATGATGTTGAATTGTTGCTAATGATGTTGAGTTGTTGCTGATGATGTTAAATAAGTGCTGATGATGTTGAATTTTTGCTGATGTTGATGATGATGGTGGAATTATTGCTGATGATTGTGGAATTGTTGCTGATAATGCTGACACTGTTCCTGATGATATTAAATTGTTGCTGGTGTTGAATTGTTGGATTACAAGATGTTAAACTGTTGATTATGTAAAACTTGATGTTAAATGGACAATGGTGTGTATGTTGAATTGATTATTGTGTTGATGTTGAATTGACAATACTGATGTTGAATTGATGATGCTGTGTAGAATAAATGATGCTGTGTTAAATTGATGATGTTGAAATGATGATGCTGTGTTGAATTTATAATACTGATTTTGCGTTGATGTTGAATCGATGAGTTTGCTGCTGAAATGATGAGATTGATGTTGAATTGATAATGTTAGTGTTGAATTGATGATGATGATGATGTTGAATTATTGATGATAATGTTGAATTGATGATAATGTTGAATTGATGATAATGTTAAATTGATGATAATGTTGAACTGATGATGATGGTGTTGAATTGATGATGAATTGATGAGAATGCTATTGATTTGATAATGTTGGTGATGAATTGATAATGTTGGTGATGAATTAATAATGTTGGTGATGAATTGATGATGATGAACTGATCATGTCGAATTGATGAGAATGCTATTAATTTGATAATGTTGGTGATGAATTGATGATATTGGTGTTGAATTAATAATGATAAATCTATAATGCTGAATTGATGAAAATGCTTTTAATTTGTTGATGTTGGTGTTGAGTTGATAATGTTGGTCTTGAATGATGATGATGATGATGATGAATTGATGATGTTGGTTTTGAATCAATGATAATGATGATGTTAATTTGGTGAGATTTGTAGAACCTCATCCTGTCATGAAAAAAGTTGAGATGCTAATGGCAATAAAAGTGTCAGTGATGAATGTGCATATGAATTCTTTTAACACATTACAGTATGCAAGAATATCACATACATAACAGTGACAGAGACAATCGCAAACATGATAAGGAAAGGTGACGATATAAGGGAAGTCAATGAACGAAACATCACAGAGATACCTAACACAAAATCTTAAACATGAGATACAGAATTTGATCACATTCACAATCATTACAACTTAGCCCACTTTCTTAACTACATCAGCTTTCATATCGGGAAAGCAAGGCCTCACATTAGAAATAATACTTCATTTGAAATTCACATCAATAAGTTAAGAAATGACTTGAACAGAAATCATTATGCAACATGCAATGATTTCTGATCAAGCACTTGACATATCTCCTTACTGCTGACCTTGATCTTGTACTGGAGCACCAGTGATCTGCAAGAGGTGATACCCTGATACCACTTGGATCATTATCAATGTGATGACAGCAAGGAAGACAGGCAAAGCATAACAATTGGTGATAGAGTCCTTCAGTGGTTACTGATAACAGACTGTGGGGGTTACTTCTCAGAATCAATCCACTTTACAACATTGAAAGATGATGATGAAATGGAAGGTAGTTGTGATGATATGGAACAGAGAAAGTAACTATGGCGATATGAACAGGACAGAACTATCAATCACTGTAGATCCATCATAAATTTAAGTGAACTTTTGAACCAAGGTAATAAGCTTGGACATATTTTATTTGAAATTACTGCAATTGCAAAATTATTTTAAGTTGTTTCTTCTTCTCCAGATGGCGCTTAGGCATCATGCCTGCGTTTATATACTTCTTAAAGGTAAATGGCTACTCGAGTTTAATGGCACATTAACAAGTCCTTAAAAGTTCCGCATAGAATTCTGCAAAATTAGCATTTTTAATTTAAGTATTTTTTAATAAATGCAAGATAAGTGATACATGATCGGGAAGATAGCTCAAAATGTGTATGTCATTCATTAAATTTCTTTCCTTAATTTCCTTCACTAAAAGAAAGCTAGCTAAATCCATCGGAGCCACTAGGTTCATATCCTTATCCCCGGTTTCAATGGCGGAAGCGGATGAGAGTACATGACTCCCCCTGGACGGGACGCCAGTTCATCTCAGATTAACTCTCCAGCAATGCTGGTAATCATTTCACAGCTGAGAGGACTGAAGCCAGTACAGTAATGTGTCTTGCTCAAGGACACAATGCAGTGCTCACGACTAGAATCGAACCCGGTACCTTCGAATACGAGCGTGACTCCTTAAACACTGCACTGCACTTCAATAAAACAATTTATAAGGATATCTATTCCAGTTACACCTGAAATTTTGATTTGAGGGTTTGAGATTCAAAAGATTAAAAAACTCTGTGCAAGATATGAAAGAATAGTGGAAGGTGATTAAAGGAGCACTTGACCGAAAAATGAGGGCGCTTGTTTTTGCTAATTTCACAGATATATTATCCACAACAGATCGATAAACTTTATGCCTCCATAGCCCGCAGATGATGGGAGGGCAAAGGTTACTTGAATATTCACATTAACCAGAAATTTGCTATACCGTTGTGTGCTAGATAAGCATTTAATTTTTAGGGGACCCCCTTAAAATACGTCCTCATTTTTCGGTCTAAAGCTCCTTTAAAAATTTATGTTAGGAAATAAAGCATTCAGTTCTTTCTTTAGCTTTATCCTTAGTCTAACTTTCAAAAAATCTATTTAAATGAACTTATTCCCAGATTATGTTCTGCTGTCGTGAGCCTAACATTTGCCAAGACTCATTTTGTACCCATCCTTGAGCATTTAGCAGTAAACTACACACACTAAATAAAAAACTCTCATGTATGACAGAAAACCAGGTCGGGTTTTTCCATCTAACTTCTTTTATACCGAATGTTTTCAAATATTTGCACACCCTTCTCCAAGATGAAATCAGTGTCACCTCATAATTCTTTGCATTTTGGTATCTTTCATAAAAACAAAACAAAAACAAAAACAAAATGCTGAAAATCTACGTGTTGACTTCAAACAAATCTGTGGTACATGAAAAATGATTATCCATCATAATGTGCATGTGTGTTTGTATCAAAACAAAACAAAAATGTATAAAGTTATCAACATTAAATATAATCCCAAATACGTACAGGTGTATTTTTTTGAGGGAAAGAAAATTTGCATGTAATATAGGTATAATTTTGCATAATTGACTAGAAGCAAGATGAGTGAAGATGATAACCTTTACGGCTGGCTTCAAGACATTTACTGAAGGGTTCGATCACTCAGAGAAGATTGAGAAGATTGCAATCAAGAATGATGAATGTATGTAGGCAAAGTTCATTGACATTCTCCACATGAATAAATGGTGCAAGAGCTTTTTTAGTTCCATTTTCTTGTGAATACCATCCATAAAGTTGAGATTGATGGTGTGGAGGGTTACTGATGGATAAAGTGCACTAGTTAAATTGAAAGGTCAAGAGTGAGGCCAGGAATTAAAAGCACGGGACCACATTACATAAAGGATCATCTTAAATGGGTTCCTGATTTGAAACACAATAAAGTTAGTTTTGATTTTCTGGATGACAAGTTTACTGCCGAAATCACAGGAGGTCCTGTACAACAAGGTGAGAATCTTGCCCTACTTTTATCCAGACAGATATAAATTGTGAAATACCAACTGTATTTTGGTAACTTTTCACATGCTACTTTTGATGCTACAACCACTTAGCCTGTGTTGAAGGCAATGATAAATATTTATAACAATAAATTATGCAGAAAACTATCATACATTACTGAATTCATTTCAAATAATCAATTTCTTTTCTTGTCTAAACTATTTGAAAATAATTACAAAACTTTTTCAGATTCACTTGCTAAGGGGTCGCCAAAATATACAGCAAGACATGTCAACTCTCACGGTCATCAACGACAAAATTTTCAACTTGCTTGAATTGACAGCTGAATGGTCAACGACCTCACCTTGATTACTTTGGGGAACTTCCAATATTTTTAGCAAAACTGTAAAGCACTTTACCCTTGCATGCAGCGATACCGAATCCTAACCTAAGTACCCAAAATTTGCGCGTGATTTTTCATTTAATTTTACATGCTAGATGGGTGCACAGTATACAAACGGAGTGCGAGTGTGAGAATTTGTTTCCTAAAAAATTGAAATCCACAAAAATTAGCGGAGTGCTCCATTACTGATTAGGACCGATTTGACGAATTTAATGTTTTCTTCTAATAATTTTACAGTATTTTTATTGTTATGGATCTTGTGGAGATTTTGTTCCAGGTAAACTGGAGCGCAGCATAATGGACAATTTCATTAACCGCAAAATCTACAATACAGAGCTATTGTATGGTCAATTCAAGTACAATATTTTATCTGACAACAATTTTCCAGAAGCTCCAATACAACAATAAAAGAAATTAAGGCTACGTGAAAGATATTCAAGGAAAAGAAAAAGAAAAGTATTCGAGGGTCTATTCCATAAATATGGATGATTAAGTGGTGTGTCTAACACCAATTATCTTGATATGATTCTTTATATCAAAGATTGGGTATTTTTAATCTCTCCATCTGGTGGTGTTCTTCACTCTGGCAAGAGCCCTGCCCTCACAACAACAAAACCAGGCTAACTGAGAAGTAAGAAGCACTGAGTATTTGTGGTCAACTCAATCGAAAGCGACATGCGTGAACTATGTTCCATAGACTCCTTTCCCAGTCACAGTTATATTGCAAATTTCCCCTGAACCAGGTGTGGGTAATTTCCAAGGTTTGGCAATAACGATTCTTAGTCAAATTTATCGTGAAAAGCTTTTATACTGTTTTCTGCAATAGATCCAATGACAGTAACTTACAGTACAATGGCGATTATTTCAAAGTAATTTACTTATTTATGGCTGCACAAAGCAAAGAATGAATGAAAAAATATATCAACAAATGTTTGTATATACCATTGCATTGGGCACATTAGTCAGACAGCAGCTGGAAATGGTAGCTGCAATTCACTCAAAAAGGGGAAGAATGTTTCATTCAATTTCAGCACGACAATATTTACAGGTAAAAAATAAGAAAACGACATACCTCCTGTTAATTGCTCTAAATGGAATATATTGAAGTTCCAATGGCCTAGCCTCTGCAGTAACACCTGAGGACAGAAAAAAAGAAAAAAACAACCCTTGACAGCTTAAATTCTTAATTTCTGCTTAAAATAGAGACATGAAGCAGAATGAGCCTCTTTGTATGTGTGACAGACAGCTGCTGACAATGTCTGCTTTGACTGCCATCCATCTTTCACCTTTTGGTTCCCGGGATCATTTTGCATGCATGGTAGGCACAGAGAAAGATCTTCTGCATCATTTTCTTACTACATTATTTGTTCTTTTATAATCATGCGGGGTACATTAGGAGCATTTTAGCTCAACATCCCTTTTAAGGGATTTTGAGCTTATGCCAGGCCAGCCCAAAATCTTGATTTTCGTTCGGATTTCGCTCGCGCAATCTGAATGAATTTAGCATATGTAATAACAATGGCTCGGGAAATACCACTGAATATCTCTGATTTAAATGAAAGAATGTTTTCATTGGCTGGAGTGTTGAAATACTGTCTGGCACATATGCTAATCAAGCTTGATATCCCACACTATAGCTAAAATGAGCTTTCATTAGCTGGAGTGTTGAAATACTGTCTGGCACATATGCTAATCAAGCTTGATATCCCACACTATAGCTAAAATGAGCTTTCATTGGCTGGAGTGTTGAAATACTGTCTGGCACATATGCTAATCAAGCTTGATATCTCACACTATAGCTAAAATGGGGTATAGCTTTCGTAATTGATAGCTCGTTTGGACTATAACTTGCAATTAAAAACTGAAGCTTTAAACCTAACATAGACTTGAATTGGCTATATATCCATATAGCGCAATTAAATAACTCAGCCTACAAATTATAATATCACCAGAGTGTTAATAAGCAGGGAGCTTAAAGTAAAAGCTCCTTGCAGTAACATTATCTGGCTTCTCACAAGAACATCTTTTGTTTTACTACAGAAAAGAGTGTCTAATAACTGATTTGTTAAATCACTTTTATCTGTTATGAGTTTCTTCAGGGGTCAAGTATGAAAAAGAACTTCAAAGGAAATTACAAAATCTTTTTATTTCTATTTTGTATAATAATTGCTATTTTGAAAGTGTAATTGTGTGATGCTATTATCGATTGATTGTGATTCATTAATTGTAATAATAAATTATTTGCTGAAAATTAACATATATATTAGCAATATGAGGAAAATATGTCATAGTTAAAAGCATGTCTTGTTGCAAGGTTGTAAAATCCATCTTGATTTTATACATACAGTATTTTGCTATTAGTATATCTGTTCATGATTTCAATTTCCCTCACAAGAAAACATTGTTATTAAAATTTGCATCATATTGCTGTTAAGGCTTAAGTTTTTGCAGGCTTACTTGAAAAAGATTTTTTTCACATATTTAAATGATATTTAAAGCTCCATTACGCAGTGGGGTAACTATAGTCCTGGGTGGCAGCTGGGGATTTTGGTGCTTTGCAACGATGTCGGAACTGCTGCGGCAAAGGGTAGGGGGGGGGGAACATTAACCCTTGCCCTAAAGTAAAGAGACCAGGAGGTGCCCTTTTGAAAGTTGAGGGCAGACCAGGCTGGAGGCGCCCTTTTAAAACTTATTATATGAATTTATTCTAGGTCATTCTTGAAGCTTAAAAACAAATAGAAATCCACTCACTCACAAATATAAGATAATACATAGAAGTTGTTACATACATTTAGTATCTATTTGACACAATTAAAGCATGTCATTTTACCAGTTTACTAGGAGCACTGACACCAAGGGCCGTGGTGGGAGGGGCCATGCCTCAATAATTTTGTAAGCAGCAATTTTCAAACAAATCCTTTTACCTATTTGCCCGATGGGTAATTGTCAACAATGGTCCTGGCACCCCAATCTCAAACCTATAGGTGTGATTTGTCAAAAGTGTGTGTGTGTGGTGAGGGGATTATAAAATCACTCTAAAATACAACAAATTACCATACAAAAGTATCTGTTTGGACAAAAAGTTAGGGTGGGGAAAATGCCCCATTGCTTCCCTCAAATCCCACTTATGCTCAAACCATATAAGTAGGAACCATGGGGCGAGGAGGCAAGATTCCTCCACTTTTTTTTTTTAAACTGACAAAAGTGCCCCCGTTTTAAAATGAAAAGTGACGTAACGTCAATTTTCTTGGCACAGGACTCCCACCCACTTTGAGATTTACGCTGTTTTTGCAAAACTAATCACTGGAGAAGTGAAATTTCTTATCACGTACATGTCACCAGACAAATATAAAGC
Source organism: Chiridota heheva (assembly GCA_020152595.1). Lineage (NCBI taxonomy): Eukaryota > Metazoa > Echinodermata > Holothuroidea > Apodida > Chiridotidae > Chiridota > Chiridota heheva. The sequence continues at coordinate 915,427 of JAIGNY010000186.1, read as the reverse complement.
AAGTAAAACGGAAAGGTAGGTGGAAGTCAGATGTTTTTTCAGCCGATTAATACCAAGTTTTATGCCATTTTATTGGCAAAAATCATGAAAATTTGAGTTTGTCGTTTATTGAAATATTGGGTAAATTTTAAGCCAGATTTCTGTCGAGGTCCTGGCTCACTTACACAAAAAATAGGTAAAATTTACACACAACTTGAAAGACGAAATGATAGGCTTTCTGTCACTACTAAATTTGTGTTGGGCCGGTAATGAAAATGACTAGAACTCATCATTAAAAGGAGTACTTAATTGTTTTTGCTAAGGCAGAAATTGCAACTCTTGAGTACAAGCTAGTTCAAAAACATATTTTCTCTCATGGGCATAATCATAACTTATACAATACCTGCCAACTCCCTGCAACTACTTAATGGCACTACGCAACCTGCTTCGCAGCTCCTCACTTTAATTAAAGATGTCAGTAAGCAGTGCTGTCTTCTTTTATATAATTTGTTCAGTATCACCATAGTTTTGAATCCTAGTTAGGGGGGATTCATCATGGATTTTAAACATTCCATTACAAGACAGAGCAATCAAAGCCATGTTAGAATGTATTTACTGTAACTATAACATTTTTACAATTAATCAATTTAGCATTATTGTAGAAAAATTGTGCAATTCAGTAATTAAGCATGATTATAGAAATTTGCCCATTTCGAGGGAGTTTTGAATGAACTTAAATTAAAAGCAGAGGGAGAAATCCCACAAGGCTCCGATGCTACCTTTGGATTAGAAGCATTTTCTAAATATATTTTTTTGTTTATCTTTAAATGTTGTGTCCTTACACGTTTAGTTTATTTATCATACTGGAACATGTAATTTGTGTATATTTTGTTTCGTGTTTAAGTGGTAAGGCTTTTGCCTTAAGCCATAAGCCACAATCACAAAAACCAATACAAAATTGTATTTGGCTCCGCCTGACATGGAAAAAATGAAGTCAACAATTCAACATTCTATGAGATCCTGTATCTTTACGTTTATCAACAGCATCATAGCAAGTTTGATTTAAATCTGACATGGGTTTGTGGAAATATACAGAATTTCAAAGTTAGTCCCACCTCCTCATTCATATTAATAACATGAGCACCCAAAACAATAGGATCATCTGCAGACCACAATTTGAGTAGAAGATGCTGAATTTTTATAAATTGATACCCTATTTAAACATTAATTATCAAATGCTAGCTTTAAAATCTCAGGTACCACAATAAAAACTGCATGTAGCATTATGAGCAGAGACAACTGTTTGAAGGAATGCTTTCCATTGTAAAATTAGGAAACAATGATATTAAATCAGCTGTATTTATTTATGTGTGGCAAAACATATGCCCCCTGAATAAACACTAACTATAAAAGATTCATTTCCCCCTCTGAATGAACACTAACTATACAAAATTAATTTCCCTCTGAATAAACACTAACTATACAGTTTAATTCCCTCCCTCTGAATAAACACTAGCTATACAAGATTAATTTTCCCATTGAATAAACACTAACTATACAAGATTAATCCGCCCCTGAATAAACACTAACTATACAATATTAATTTCCCCCTCTGAATAAACACTAACTATACAAGAACAAATTTCCCCCTGAATAAACACTAACTATACAAGATTAATCTCCCCCTGAATAAACACAAACTATACAAGATTAGTTTCCCCTGAATAAAACTAACTATACAAGATTAATTCCCCCTCTGAATAAACAATAACTATACAAGAATAATTTTCCCTGAATAAACACTAACTATACCAGATTTATTCCCCTGAATAAACACTAATTATACAAGATTAATTCCCCCTCTGAATAAACAATAACTATACAAGATTAATTTCCCCTAAATAAACACTAACTACACAAGATTAATTTTCCCCTCTGAATAAACACTAACTACACAAGATTAATTTTCCCCTCTGAATAAACACTAACTATACAAGATTAATTTTCCCCTCTGAATAAACAATAACTACACAAGATTATTCCCTTCCCTCCCCGAATAAACACTAACTACACAAGATTAATTTTCCCCTAAATAAACACTAACTATACAATATTAATTTCCCCCTCTGAATAAACACTAACTATACAAGATTAATTTTCCCCTGAATAAACACTAACTACACAAGATTAATTTCCCCCTCTGAATAAACACTAACTATACAAGATTAATGGCCCCACCCCTTCTGAATAAACACTAACTATTCAAGATTAATTCTCCCCCCACCCTAAATAAACACTAACTATACAAGATTAATCCCCTAAATAAACACTAACTACACAAGATTAATCCCCCCACCCCGAAAAAGTACTAACTATACAAGATAAATCCTCCTCCCCCCCCCTCCCCATTCCTCTTTAAAATCCCTTATAAGAATGAATAAATGTTTGTCTTTTATGTGGGATACTTCAGTATTTCAAATGAGAATAAATTTATGTAGAAATGTAAAAATTATCTGGATCAAACGATCTTAGTGTGTGACAGTTTCGCGTGTACCCATTGTAATTAATACCACCTGACCATATATGGCCAATCACAATGCATTACACGAAGTGTTGCACGATGTCCACTTATATCGAAATGGCTCGCGGAAAATGGGTCTAAAACTTGCGAGCTCCTTCCACAAATTTGCATTAATATATATTCATATTTGGATAGGTAACGAAATTTCCCAACATCTACGTGCAGATCTTTTTGGGCCATGATCAATCAGATAAGACCTTTCTCACCATGTTTTGCAAAATGCTACATTTACCGATTTTTGACCCTTAGTTTATCCTTTGAAATTTCATATATGTTACCATAATTTTATTTCATTCAATGTTTAAGAATAGTATTTTCAAGCCCTTTTCCTAAAAAAATATGATTAAATTGATAACGGAAAATTGATAACGGAAAATTGAATTACAAACTCATAGTCTAAGCCGGAAAACAGCTTAATCCTGAATGGGCGGAATACGTGAAAAAAACATGGAAGCGACTTTTCAGTGTGTTGGGAACTGACTGTTTATAACAATAATTTATGTGTGTACAGAATCATACCTTATGAATGACAGCACACTAATCGTTGAGTCCAGAAAGTTATGCACCACACACAACACCTACGTACAGCAAATTATTTTGAAATATACTAAAAATCTAAAATTCCCAGAAAAATTATCAAAAGGCTTTCTTAAATGTTCTTCAACAGACTCACACATACACCCCCACACAATCTATCCTATGAAACATGTTGCATGTGCTGCCTAAAGTTATTGCGTTAATCAAAATTAAGTAGGGCTTCTTCATCAGGTAAAATCTTATGACATCAATAATTCCATGAATAATTAATTAATTAAATAAATCAAAGAAACAAAACAAAATCTTAGTGTATCTTAAAAATATCCCAACTAAGATACAGCAAATCAGAAAAGATCCCTGTGGAATCAGTACATTTTTGTCGTAAAAGCACAAACAAGTCAATCCCTGTACATAATTTTACCACAACAAGTTAATCCTTCGACCCAATTAAATGCATTAAAATAGGTACACCATATCATTCTAAAAAAAGCCAATCGTTTCAAAACCTGCATTTACACACTGGATTTTAACAAATTAAAGAAGTAAAGTCAATAATTACCGTTGACATCATCAAGTATCTGTTTTAAAAGAGATTGTTTTTATACAAAGTCATAAACCAATGACACTTAAATTCTTGTATGTACAAGAATTCTACTCCATGTTTGTATACAAGAGAGAATCTTACTTCACTATGCAGATTTTTAATGATTTCACAAGAATACATTAAATAATAGTAACAAGGGAGTGAGTATGATATAATAGCTGAATGGATAAAGGTATCCAAGCAGTCTATTTCATTCATGACCCCTCTATCATTTATGGCAGACACATTTGACCACTGAACTTATCTTTTAAAGGAATGTTCCCATGGTTTTGTGTAAAATTTTATTTGAAAGAGCATACTTCTAAAGCCAATTTGGTACAAAAATCAGGTTGATATCATATTCCATTCAGGAGATATGGATTTTTAATGATTTCCTAATAGCATTTTAAACTTTTTGTACAGTATGAGGAATTCGTGTTTGATGATGTCATAGAGACAATTCAATTGCAAATGTTTATGTATTTCTTTGAATGTTATTTGGTTGTTTCTGTATGATTAGAAACAATTCATTTTCCAGAAGTTATTGAAGTAGGGTATATTTGGCAATGTATATAAATACCTAACTTTCATCAATTCATTTTTCTAGCAGGTTTTACTAATAAAAAAGGATGATGGATTTTAATGAAATACATCAAATTTGTGGGAGAATGTGTTGCTGTGATGTCATACTGAGCATTGTCCTATTCGTTTAATAGCATTTTTTGCAAAACTTCAAATTTCTCCTGGTAGGAATAACATCAATTTACATGATTTTTGCATATTGTTTCTATAATGTTTCTCTTCTTATTTTGAAAGATTACGAAAAAACATGGGAATAATCCTTTGAAAACATGGGAATATTCCTTTAAAACATGGGAATATTTCTTTAAAACATGGGAATATTTCTTTAAAAACATGGGAATATTCCTTTAAAAAAACATAGGGACATTCCTTTAAAACATGGGAATATTTCTTTAAAAACATGGGAATATTCCTTTAAAAACATGGGAATATTCCTTTAAAAACAGGAATATTCCTTTAAGAATGCTGACATTAATTTTTTTCCTGCTCTATTGATTTATTATTGCTGTACTTAGCCTTATCTTTGACATTTGGATTCTTACTAGCTGAAAAAGAGTTCAATTGAAGCATCTGCTCCAAAATGCTCCTCAATAGTCTCTCTATATTCCATAATTAAGAGCTATTAGGAATGCAAGTACTTCACTATTGTAATAATTCCATTGATTGCCAAAGGTCTCAAACAATTTTTGCACTTTGAATAAAATGGAGGGTACTTTAAGTGGAATAATAATGAAGCCTGCCACATATGCAGGAAATGTGCATCCCCAAATGTTTTGCACACATTCAGTTAATTTTTTCTGCAGTTGGGAAGGTATGAAAATGTCCTTTTTGATGAGTGCAGATGAAGTAGAGAACTTCACATTAAAAAGTATTTTGATTTGAAGTGTTAGTGTCATTTAACTAACGGAGATCTTAAGTTTTTTTCTTCAGATTTTGAAATACCCAAAAAGAATTTGTAAACAATTCAAAAATTTGATCAACTACAAAATTATTTTGATTTGTTGTTGACTGCAAATGCAACAACCAGGATCAGATTTTAAGTTAAGTTTTGGTAAGAAATCCGGCAACATAAAACCATTTATACTGATGACCTTCACCACTAACCCAAATGGGCAACACTTAGACCCATGATTCAGAGAGTCAAAAAGGGTTTTATATTTAAAGACAATGAGACACACATTTTACTTGAGATGAAAGCAATGAGAAAAAAAAAAAAAATCTTTTAAATGCTAACACCAACACATGGAAGCTTTCCTGAACTTTTCCTTCGCATCCGCATTATCATGGTGGGCCTTTTGTCTTTAAACTGGGTTGAGACTTTGCCCCGTACAAATCTCTCCAGACAGTAAAAACACTCATGACCACTTGAAGAGTATAACCCATAAAAGCCAACACTCAACATCCAAACCTACTGACCATATATATACTCGAAAAACTATGACCAACCTTAAATGAGCTTTGAAACAACAAAATGGCTGATTGATTTCTAATTCATTTCCGAGCTCTAAAATTGCCACTCTTAAACCACTTATCAATGGTGTTAATGCATGCGACGATCAATTCGCAGGTGCTCGGCATGGCTGTTAGCGCTCCAAGTGTTACACAACCATTGCTTAATTGTCTAGCTTTTGATGAGGGTGGGAAAAACAATTACAGTCAAGGTGACTCTGACAGGAGAGATTTAAGAGAGAGAGGGCTATTACACGCATGAGATGAAAAGCATGGTGATTTAAGGACAACGTGAATGTTTATCGCAAGACAATATGCTGCAGCGTATTTGTTCAATCACAAATTTTGTTTCAATTGAATGAATTATTCTTTGATTTAATATTTTTAATTCCGTTTTCTGCATCACACCCTTTGTACCAACAAGTTACTATTTTCTATAAACAAACTTGATAGCCCTTTGTGTACTTTATGTAATCTAGCCCTTTCTGTACTTTATGTAAACTAGCCCTTTGTGTACTTCATGTAAACTAGCCCTTTGTGTACTTTATGTAAACTAGCCCTTTATGTACTCTATGTAAACTAGCCCGTTGTGTATTTTATGTAAACTAGTCCTTTGTGTACTTTATGTAAACTAGTCATTTGTGTACTTTATGTAAACTAGCCCTTTGTGTACTTTATGTAAACTAGCCCTTTGTGTACTTTATGTAAACTAGTCCTTTGTGTAAACTAATCCTTGATGTACTATGTGTAAACTAGTCCTTTGTGTACTTTATGTAAACTAGCCCTTTCCGTACTTTATGTAAACTAGTCCTTTGTGTACTTTATGTAAACTAGCCCTTTGTGTACACTACTTTATGTAGACTAGCCCTTTGTGTATTTTACGTAAACCCACAGTATAATCACCTGAGCATTTGTTTTGGGATTGTAAGGTGATTTCTTTTTTTATTCTTGATGTCTGAACAGATGTTTTAGGTAGACAGTTTTCTTTTCTAAGAGTGATATATTCTTTGGTGACAAACTTCATGCTGAGCACAGGCTTGGAAAAATGTGATGAGTAAAAATATCATTAAACACTGTGTTATTCACCACACTTAATAAAGCCATGGCAAGTGAAAATCTTGATTTGATCAATTGTTTTATTTCGCGTAACATACTTACAATACTTGTCTTGTGTTTTTCCCTACTAAATAATGCCTGCACACAGACGAAAACAAGTGATATGTCCATTAAAATCCAAAACATAAATCAATAATTGGCTGATAACCGTCAACTTTAATTGCCCAAAACACCATCTATTGTGTGTAGCCATATACACTGTTAACATCCAGTGAATGGCATGGTATGAAAGCAACAGACAGACGTACCTGGGAAAATTGTGCAATATCGCGCTGTTTTCAGCAAGTTACCACGTGACCCAGCTACACAGATAAATCTGATTGGCTCACGTAGCTTGCAAGAAATGTGTTAGTGTCAATGTGGGTGGGAACGCTATATTCCTTCTGAGTAATGTCTTTGCTTGACAGAAATGGAAAGTTTTAGACTCGCTATATCTATCTTATTTCTTTAAGTGGGCGGAGCTTCGGAGCTCTCCATATGCATAGAATAATGTACTTTTAAACTTTTCCAAAACAAATTCACTTGAGCTGGCGCTGATATCGGACCAGTATGTACTACATACAGTACAGATATGCACACAGTATGTGTATATACAGGCCAAAGACGCGACAGGCATTGAGTGTAAACTTTCTACCATAGGGGCCTACTTGTTTTGCCAGTAGGGCTGAAATTAATGTTTAAAAATCCAAGTAAATTTGTGCATGTTGACTTAATTTTTTTGTTTTAAACCACCTACTTTATTTTATTGTGTGTAGTCTTGCTATGTTTTTTGCATACGTATGGTCATGAAGTCAGGCCCAGGAAAGGGCAATACAGAGGTATGCTAGTTGCTCGAAAAATGTCAAATTTGAGTTAAAGTGTTGGCGAGTAGTTGAAAATACTTGGCAAGTGGAAATATTAGTTTCATCAAATCTACTCACCAAACTGTATAAGAGGCTGGCGAGTGACTTTTTTTGTATTTTTCCAAGCCTGGCTAAGCACTCTTATAATTTTCTCATTTTGCATCTTAAACATTATATTTATCACTGTTAATTTCATGACTCCTTGCCTCAGTTGATTGAATTTCACAATAAGTTTAATTTTCTTTGCAAATTGAAAAACATATTTTGATGAAAGGTAAAGTGAAGATAAGTTACAACAAGCTCTTTGGTTATTTCAACCACTGTCCAGCATTGTTTAATTTCCGTTCCTTTCATACATTCTTATATTCCTATGACATAGTTTAATTGTGTGATGTACAGTATCTAATGCTTCTACTGTTGCCTTCTTATATTCCTATGACATAGTTTAATTGTGTGATATACAGTATCTAATGCTTTTACTGTTGCTATGATTGATAAAAGCTGTTATGTTTTATGAAGATTATTTCGAATATTGATGATTGATTTGCAAATATTAAAGTGAATAAACGAGGGGAGAAAAAAAAGAATTATTTAGGGCATGTGGTGTAACTTAACACCCATATGGTTCTACTTTGATTGGTCCACTCTATCTAGCTGGACACTGGTATGGGGATTACGTTACACCCCCCCCCCCCACCCCCCCTCTCCCTTCCCTAACAGGTCTCATGGCTCATCCTGGATACTATTCTACACAATGATTGCATATTTATAAACTCATCTGATTTCTTTTGATATGACAAAAATGTTCAGTTGCAAAAATGACTTTTTGTGCTCCATCATTTCCTCTTCAAAGTTAGTTTGTTCCCTTTGCCAGTCTGGTGATGTCAGTGTACATAGCACTTGCTACACCATGCACTGATGTCAATATGAGACACTGCTCCTTTAAGACAATTTTATTTATTCATTTTTAACCTAAAGAAACTACTCACCTCTACCTGCCCAAGGTAGGGGCAATCCACCTGCGCTCGCTGCTCATAGGTCTGTTCAGGTTCCCCTGGGACTTTGGTAAACCGCCTTCTCCGAACTGTGCTCCGGCAGCAGGAACAAGAACGTGAAATATTAGCAGGCATACGTCGACTGTCTTGTACTAGAAGGAAGAAAATCAACAAGCTTAAAACCTTGATCTATGATGATCGAGTTCTCTACTACTTTCAAAACTACTTTCAAAATTCAACAGGAAGACAAACTAAAGAAATTGATGTAATTGATAGCGAAGCAAAGTATTGGTAAAGAGACATATGAAGTGTAATAAACAATTGTAATAATCAAGATCGGGTTAAACTGTCTGATGGCATCCTAAATTGACGGCAATTAAATTGATATCTTGATGGTTTCAGTTTGTTGACAGATGGAAATACTGATGATAAATATGAAGGGACTAGATTTAGGAAGAATACCAATTTAAGTGAAGGATCCTGAAGGGAAACTTTTAAGCCCTCTATTGTGTAAGTGCACAAAGCGTAACATCTGAACCATGCACTTCAGGAGGTGCACATTGAGTCTGTGTGAGCTCTGAGCCTTCATGCTTGAATGAATCACAATGTAATTATCTATCCTGTCAGGATCCTAAGGGAAGAACTGGATATGCTCCAAGGGCATAGGCGTAGAAAAAAGGGGGAGGGGAGGCTGGGATGGTCAAAAGTGTGAGGGGGAGGAAAAATGCTTCGCCCCCCCCCCTCCACTTTTCAGGGAAGAAAACCCCTTAATGGGCTTATTTGTACCCTCTGTAAAATATATAAACCTTCTCGGCACTTGTTCTTCTGATTTATTTGATTATAATTTATACCTTGGTCCGATCCCAGGTCCTATTTTAGTTTCCCCAATTATAATCATTTGAATTGACCACACTTGGCCGTAAAATGTAGTATTACATTATATACAACGACGTAGCACCTACGAATGTGTAACATACAGCATATAGTACATGTACATGCAGGTGACAGGTCACTGCACTGCAAGCGTGTATGTACTGCCACGTACTAACTTAATTGTCTATTCTTCTTTAAAAAATAAAAAAATCCCACAATCATGAAAATAAATGGGGACAAAAAATGAGATTTTTGAGTGAGGGGGTTGAAGTTCATGGTAAAATATTTTCAGCCCTCCCACCCCCTTCCCCCCCCCTCCCTTCCCCAAGAAAAAATTGTTCCTATGCCATTGATATGCTCCCTTATTTGATGCCATTAAGAAGGTTACTAAATTGGTCATCACAGAAGGCATGAGTTTAATGGGTTTTACCATAACTGATAAAATAAATTAGTGAGGAAAGCAAACACAGATCTTGTCCCATTAAAAGAATGACTGAATTTCAAGTTCTTCTAAAAATAACTGGTACAAGAAATGATCAGAGAGTAAAAATCCTCATAGTGTATTTTGGCAAAGTAACCATGCTCATTTCTAGTTGACCATCAGCAAAAGAGATCTCTTATAAGAAAAAAAAAAAACATCTTTACCGTGAAAGTATTTTAATTTCTATAAGCTTGAAACAAGACAAATATGGCTGGCCTCTAAAGAGCATAAAAAATTGTTATTTTATAAAACAGCATTTAAACTAAAAGCTCTGTACATTTTGAGTTTCAAGGCAGATTTACTAGACAAGAATTTAGCAACTGTGGTTTGACAGCACCTTGACAAGTAAAGTGCAAAGTAACAAAAGGGACACAAGTAAAATATATTTCTTTAATTATTTTTTCTTTTGCCCATTGAATAAATGTTATTCTTGATGTTTATGGTTTCTCCCATGATACAATCAATGAGAACACAAAAAGCTTTGAAAGGATTTTCCATCAGAATGAAAGGATAATTCACAGATTAAAAGAACCAGGTAAGAAACGAAGTTGATACATACTGACAGGTCCCCTAAATTGATAATTATATCGATATAACAAAAAAGTGCTCAACTTAAATCTAAAATGATAATTGTTTCAATCATGCACTTTTCGAATGTTCTATGTGAAAGTCATCTCAGCCATCTTAAGTTATTAATGAATAATAAAATAATCTGCTATCAGCTGCCAATCGTATCCTGTCAACTGCCAAACATAACAGCAGCACAAAGAGCATTATCTTGTAAAGATGAATTAAAACAAAAAGTATTTGCTCAAATTAAGTCTCAATTGGAAATGTTTCTGAAAAATTCTTGAATATAAAACAAAAGTAATAAAACTGACACAAAATGCTCATTCAATATGTACCCTAACACAAACGGTTATCAAAAAATTATCACTAAAAGTAGTTTCCGTTTGTGCTATGTTATGTGAATTAGTCAAAGACTAATATAAAAAATTCTTTCATCCTTAACATGAAGAATTTCCTCTTCGCTGTAAGTGTTTCAAATCTTAGCTACTTCTGCGTCAATCGGTAAATGGAAAAGAAATCCATTTTAATCATCTTCTTCAGTTATAAAGAAAATGCCATACAACCACTTACAAAAAAAAAAAGGAACAAGAAAAGATAATATAAAAGCCTCAAGTCGTCTTTAATTTAGGGCACAATATTTATTGTCAAAATTTCCATCCACCGTAGCCTCGTAAAGGTGTGCAACTCATGTAAAAAACATGATTTGTTTCACTAGATGAATATCATTAACAAGTTTTGTTTCCATAAATTTCAAGCACGAAATAATTTTGCTGTACATTTTCATGGTACAAGTACGATCAACGGTAAGAAAACATGCACCCTAAAGGACAATCAAGCCACAAGCCCTGGTAATTTTATTGCCAGATGTTAAAACTTGCTTGTTGCTCTATAAACCTTTTTTAATTTAAAACAAGACATACAATTTCAGCATTTTATATGAATCGTCCCGACCAAAAAGATGGGGGAAATAGATGGTATTTTCAATTTCATATAGAAACTGGTTACATAATAATTTATTCAGTTGGTTAATTGGTTATTTTCATTGATCGTCAGTTCTTATAATGTGCAATTTCACACTGAAGTCTCAAATCCTCCAGGCTGTAGCTAGAGATGGGGCCAGAAGCTTGACTGGACCGGGACGGGATTGGTAAAATTTGAGTCCCAGACACATGAGCAAGATGGTTAGAAACTTAATGGTGTTAGATTAGTGCTAATTGCAAAGTTAAGTTTACAGTGTTGTTGGTGTGGTGATAATTTAATTTATTTTCAGAGGTAAACGTTGTAGCAAGTATGAGAAACAGGTAAAATTGAGATTATGTGCTGCTCTGAACTATCGATATTTCTAAAGATTTATCTTAATTCACAAATAACTCTGAATTCTACCGGAATAATAAACCTCTGCCAACAATAACTTTCTATATGGATAAGTCTACTTTACATACAGTGGGTTGAAAGAGAGGTGTTGTATTTTGTTGCTTCACAAGTTTAAAATATCTCTCAAGTCCTTTTCTTTCTGTTCATACATGTCAAGCAGAAAAATGAATCTGTATTCACGGTAATATATTAATGATTGGTTTGAATAATTTAAATGATGGTGCTGATATACGTGCTGTCATGTGCCCCTAGGGAAACTGCATTCAAATAATCTAGGGACCTGCAAATACCATATCCTCACATCCCAGCTGAATGCTCCATCGAAATGTTTCAACTTCCACAGCAAAACAGAGACACATTTTGGTTTTAAGTCTGCTATTTGACATGTTGGAACAAATGTTATCCAGACAGAGATCTTTCCATTTTAAAAACTTTCTTCTGCTATGTAAAATCCATCCCAATGTAACTCATGAAGTACAAGTAGTTCAGAGAAATTTACTGCAAGTTTACTGTAGCAAAATGAAGAAAACTCGTCTTTCTTCTTACTTTTATCTGAAAATGCAGCAAATTTTTCTGAATTCCATATCATGTTGGAACTTGAAATCTGCCCAGAGCACTTAAGACATTAGTAAATGATGTCAACTGCAAGTATAAATGTATCTACATTTTTTAAGGGAATGGGTATGAAATTTGTTGGTTCTTAATTCTATTTGATGAACAAATTCAACCTTGGGCATACTTTCTGACTGGATTTGTAATCAAATAATCCAAAAAAGAGAACATTAATAATGAGCAAAACATGGAGGGAATAAAGGGGTTGAAGCTTTTCAGACAAAACATCATAACATCTTCGCTGATGATGAATTTCAGGCTGGCAGGAAGGGAAAAATGCTAAGCTATTACTCAGAAAGGTGTTTCAAACATCTACAGATTCAAGTCTAATATATTTATTTGTAAGGGCCCCAAATTCTGAGTAGAATAGTTTTTTTTTTTTTTTTTAAAGCTTTTCTCATATTTTTTTTTAAAGCTTTTCTCATTTCGCTCTTTTCAATTCTGAATCAACATTTTCCGGATTACTAATTTGAATAGTCACATGGCCGAGATTCATGGTCCATAATAAACCAATTGTGTACTGGAGGAATCTTATTGACCAGTAAAATACTGGAGGAATCTTGGCCGTCTGCACAATTCACGCACGGTATGGGACCACGCGCATAAAAAAATGTTTTCAAGCGCACGTATCATACGTGTGTTATACACTAAGAAAATGTGCGCACGTATGACTGATTACATTTTTTCCCTCAAACCTGTACCTGATTGGTTGGGAAACAAAGGAAACGTTCCCCCAGCATTTGATTGGTGGAAGTATTGAAGAAATCACGTTTGGCTAAACTTGGTTTGAAAAGGTCTATGGCAAGACTACTTTCCATGAATTCTTGTGTATACAACTGAATACAATACAATTGAAGGCATGCCGAAGATCAACCATTCCTAATTTTGTGCTTCAAATCAAGCAGGTGATAAGACTTTATTTTCTTGTCTAACATTCAACTTTATTATTGGACAACACATCTGCACCACTTCAACCAATTTGGAAAAACAATAAATACCACAAAACCAAAATGCTTTGTGGTTCCGATGCATTCTTTTATTGTTGGTTGGTTTTCAAGTTTTATACTAAGTGGTATTGCATATCATGAAATATGCTAAATAACATATATCAATAAGCCATGCCCACCATGCATATCAATAAAAGAGAACATGTTGACAACACTTGTATGATGCAAACATGCATTATAGGTTGCACATTTATCAATATGGCACACAAACAGACAATGGGTTATCCCTGTAACACATGTCCTGTATCCACTGCATGCATTGTCAATGAGTTACTGTGTTTACGACTCTTTTCAGCAAAATCATATTAAGCCCCGCCCACTATGCGTGTCAATGAAATTCGACCATTTTATACCATGAGCATGTACACACCAGCTAACATCATAAATAAACCAAACATGAAACAAAACAGGTATGCAGTTGTTAAAATATTCCTTTTAAAGAATTTTACATTAAGCCCAGCCTACTCAATAATGTGAATGACTTCCACCACCAAAAACAAGGAGGTGTATCTACAGACCATGGGCTTATCTGTGTACCACATATGACATGAATGCAGTTTATTGTTCTGTGCCTGTTCTGGTCACATAATAACACATAATTCAGTTGGTTAATTCGTTCCTTTGATTGATTGTGAGTTCTTATAACATGCAATTTTTTACCCTGAAGTTTCATTGAGCGCCAGTCAAATCCTCCTTGTTAAGAAGCTCTTTTCAGCAAAATCATCTTAAGCCCCGCCTACTACACATATTGATGAATTTCAATGTGTTTATGCCATGAACACATAGACACTAGCTTACATCATAATTAAACGATATATGAAACAAAACAGACATTGTTTTGTTGAAATTGTAATTGTGATTGTTAAAATGATATTAAATTCAAGATTTTGACATTAAAAGCTGTCTCCTCATTAATATGCCATGACATCATCATCAAAAACAATAAGGTACATCTACAGATCATGGGTCAAATATGACATGTGTACCAAATATGACATTAAACCAGTTTACTGTTCTTGAGATGTTGTTTCTACAAGCTTTTTTCAGCAAAATTATGTTAAGCCCTACCCACTACGCACATTAGTGAAATTTAACACTTTTACGTCGTGAACATATACATTCCAGCTAACATCATAACTAGACTAAATATGAAACAAAACAGACATGTAGTTGTTAAAATATGAACATTTCGAGGTTTTTACATTAAGCCCTGCCTGCTCAATAATATGCATCACATCTTCATCAAAAACAATAAGGCACATCTACGGATCTGGGCTATCTGTGTACCACATACGACATGTATCCAGTGTATCATTCTTGAGATATCGCGTTTACGAGCTGGCCGTCACACACATACATGCATGTATGCCTGTGTGCCTGCGTGCGTGCGTGCATACATACACACATACATACATACACAAACACACATGTCATCATTACTGTATAGGTTCATGATGGCCATCATTACCGCATAGGTTAATGATGGCCATCATGACCGCATAGGTTAATGATGGCCATCATGACCGCATAGGTTCATGATGGCCATCATGACAGCATAGGTTCATGATGGCCATCATGATTGCATAGGTTCATGATGGCCATCATGACCGCATAGGTTCATGATGGCCATCATGACCGCATAGGTTTATGATGGCCATCATGATGAAATAAGTTTATGATGGCCATCATGACGGCATAGGTCCATGATGGCCATTATGACAGTATAGGTTCATGATGGCCATAATGACAGCATAGGTTCATGATGGCCATAATGACCGCATAGCTTTATGATGCTATCGCATCAGAACCAATAATTGTCTTCCTATAATTCGTTTTTTTACATTTCTTGCTCAAAAAAAACAAATCCCACCACTTCCTTCCAAATGCTCTACTTCTCATACTCTCCCGGTAAAATGAAATATCTTGACCTTGACTGCATATGTTGAATTTTCTTGTTATTGATTTTCAATATCCTGGGTATTCCTGTACTAAGGTCATAACTGTCAATCATATCTGGTTAATGGGACCAATGGAAATCTAAAAGGGTTTTCCACAATAATAGCTTTAAGGACATCCAAAATGACAAGCAAAGTACTACAGTATCTGCATCAATGTCAGTGATAAAGTTTTTAATGCTTTCAATTTTTTTAATCATTTTTCAACTTTCTTAAACTTCTCCACTAAACCACACTTGTGGGAATGTTTATTAAAGTACGGACTCCCAAATGTCAGTATAAACCAACAAACACAAAACAATGGAAATATGAAGGGTTTGCTCAAAATGACATATTATCACATGATTTTAATGATGGAGTATCTGTTTTATTTCGTTGAGAGAGATAAACAAATTCAATTGAAGGTGAGAATAACAAGTACATATCATACACAAAGAACTCATGTTCTACCCAATGCTTAGAAAGCAATAAGTTTCAACAGCCCACTTCCAAAATGTCCGCAACTCCCTGAAATATCAGCATGGGGCTAGCTGCGGGGAGGGTAATAATCTCTAATGCTATACCACAACTAAAAGGTTTTGTGGTTCCGATGTTTTATCATCAGCTGATTGATTTGCAAAATTTGTAATAACTGTCATGTCATTGCATATCATGAAATATTTGTTCCATGATATTTAATCATAAGCCACACCCACCATGTAGATCAAAATAATGTTGACAACATTAGCAATTGCACAAAAAAATAAGATCATCAAAGTAAGTATGATGCTATTTCACATCCTATTTCAAGAATTTGTCAATAAGCCCCGCCTACTCATTAGCATTCATTACATCACGACAACATTATAACATACTTAAAGACCATGACCCATCTGTGTACCACATATAGCATAAATCTGTAATACCAATTATGGTGTTTACATCATTTAGCACTTTCGACATTAAGCCACACCCGCCGTGTATATCAACGACATCTGTTGATAACATAAGCATGTACTCAAGAACCAACAAAATTATCATGCCAAATATGACACAATTCGCACATACAGCTACTCATTTATAACTTTTCCAAAATTTTCACTTTAAGTCCGCCCACTTATTAATATGCATGAATCACCACCACAAACATTAGGTCACATCTGCAGACCATGAGTTATCTGTGTACCACACGTACATGATGTGAATCCACTTTATAGTTTATAAAAATCATATTAAGCCCTGCCAACTATGCATATTAATAAAATTCAACATTTCTATACCATAAATACATACACAATAGCTAACATCATTATTATAACAAATATTGAACAAAACAGACATGTGATTGTCAAAATAAGATATTATTAAGCCCCGCCTACTGATAAATATGCATATCACAACCAAATACAATAGGGCACATCTATAGACCATAGGCTATCTGCGTACCACAGAATACATTAATCCAGTTTACTGTTCTTGAAATACCGTGTTTACAAACTCATTTTAGCAATATCATTTTAAGCCCTGCACACTATGCATATCAATGAAATTTAATGTTTTTATGTCATGAACATGTACATACGAGCGAACAACATAATTATCTCAAATATGAGACAAAACAGACATGCGGTTGTTAAAATATGAGCATTTCAAGATTGATACATTAAGCCCGCTTACTCATTAATATGCATGACACCATCAAAAACAATACGGCACATCTACAGACCATGGGCTATCTGTGTACCAAATATGAATCCACTTTACCGTTCTTGAGATACTGTTAAGAAGCTCTTTTCAACAAAATCATATCAAGCCCCACCCACTATGCATATTAATGAAATTCAACATTTTTACATCATGAACATGTACATACCAGCTAACATCCTAATTAGACCAAATATGAAACAAAACAGAAATGCAGTTATAATATGAACAATTTAAGATTTTTACATTAAGCCACACCTACTCATTAATATGCATGACATCACCATCAAAACAATGGGGCACATATACGGACCATAGGCTATCAGTGTACCACATATATATGACTTGAATCTGGTGTATCGTTCTTGAGATATCGCGTTTACGAGCTGGCCGACACAAACATACACACATACATACACACACACACGCTATCATGACCGCATAGGTTCCTGATGCTATTGCATTGGAACAAAAAATGCATGAACAATTTTGGCAGAACTGTATACAGTCTGGCAAAAAAATCAGTCAAAAGAACCCACACTTATCAAAACTAGAATAATAGCACTCTCTAGAGTTCATACCGCTGCGTGTTGCAATTCCAACATGCCTAGAATAATTTTAGAGTTCATTGATCCCCATACCCAAGTTTAGATCTGTAATGAAGATTTGCAATCTGAACACTTAGAGATTATGTTCTGACTGAATTTCTTCCATTGTTTTCAGTTTTATTCAAGTGAAGCATCAGTGTGTTAGCAATATTCAGCCAGGATTCACATTTCATCATTTTTCATTCATGGCAAAACCAATTGTATCATTTTCATGATTGCAGAGAACACTTGATGTAAGTCTCTTTGAATCCAGAAAACTGATTGTTTGGATCTTCATTCAGAGCACAAAGTCATTGTTTAGCACATTCCATTGGAAAGTTTCAGCTTTGTCTTAACAGATCTCATCCTAAGACATCCCCACCCTCAATTCATGCCATTCCTTGTTCCAATTATAGTCCCAAACTTGAATCACTTCTTCATGAAACAGTAGAAAAACCACACACCAAATTTAATCCAAATCCAATCATCAGTTCTGAAGATATCTTGATGATAGACAAACTCACCTTCAAAAATGTCCCCGTCCCTCCATTTGATCACTTCTTCCTTAAGCAGCAACAAACCCACACACCAAATTTAATTCAAATCCAATTATCAGTTCTGATAATATCTTGATAACAGACAAACAAATAGAGACAAAAACATGTCCCCATCCCCATTTGTACCCTTCCCCTGTTCCAATGTCTCAAATTTTAATCAATTCTTCCTTACGCAGTAAGAAAACCACACACCAAATCTGATCCAAATCCAGTTATCAGTTCTTGAGATATCTTTACGACAATCAAACAAATAAACCTTGACGACAATCAAACAAATAAACAAATTTACAGAGGCGAAAACATAACCTTCGGTCCAACTCCTTTGGCAGCTCAGTAAAAATTCAGCATTTAGCAACAAAACAAATTCACTGCTTTTACAAACATTTCTAGGCACAGCTCACACAAGCGAGCTGTGTAGTTTCAGAATTAAAGGATTAGTTTAGTGCTCAGGCAAGTTTGTCTTATATGAAATAGGACTTTAAATAGAAACAAGGTGGCTTCACTATCTTACTCAGCTAAGAAGATAGTCAAATTTAAAGTTCTGTCTTATCTGTGAAAAATTGACTGGTGTTGTAAGTCTATGGAAAGCTGCAGACCCATCCTCACAATCTTGACAATTGTTAATGTATTTCAAAGAAAGTTGACTTTTTTAGCTTTTTTCCCTCAAACTTTCTTCAGGTGATAAATCATAATTGACCATAGTAGATTCTGCTTTACTACTTTCCTGGAATATCAAATGGTGTTTAAGCCCCAATTTCGCAGGGGAAAATATTGGTGGAATTCATAAATAATTCGAGAAATGTGAGGCTGTGATGTCATAGCTAGTCTAATTTCAGTGGTTTCTACCAGAATGTTACAGAACTTTAAAACTTAAATATCTCCTTTATAGAACATTTCTTTTTAATGCTTTGTTCGCTATTTTGATTCTTTCAAAGTCCCCTTTCATATAAGATGGACATGCTTGATCACTGATCTAATCCTTTTACTGTCCTTGAAAAAACTAAATGCAGAATGAGCCAATCATTTAAGACAGACAGTCATAAGTTTTCCTCAAATTACCTGGTATTTGTTTGCCTCTTTGATTGTGCGTTTGAACTGCTGAATTGTGTCTCTTCCCTGAATCTTTAGTTGTTGATGGCTGCAATGATGCTGATGAGTGTGGTGATGCTGATAACTGAAGTGATGCTGATGAGTGTAGTGATGCTGATGACTGAGGTGATGCTGCTGACTGTGGTGATGCTGCTGACTGTGGTGATGCTTTTGACCATGGTAATTCAGACCTCTTGGTGGAGTTCTCAGATTTTAACAAGTGTTTGCACCTGTGGGAAATTTCCGATTTTAACGGGCTGCTCTAATTTTGGGGCTGGCTTCTCTTGATGGACGCTCTTGGTTTGAACTCGGACATCCCCTGCAAAAAAATAGAGATGAGACGTTTGAACCCACGGACAGCTAGAATACTTTCTTTTCTCCTAGAAAAACAATGCTGAGTTTAATTGTCTTTAAATTTTAACCTTGTCGGGCTGTAGTTTAGTGAAATGTAGCTCCCCTTTCCTGTCGTGGCCGGACAAGGGTTATTATTATCCCTTGTTGGACTAAAGTTGAATGAAGTGCGGCTCCCATTTCTGGTGGTCATGGTCAGACAAGGGTTACTATTAACCCTTGTCAGACTGAAATTGAGTGAAGTGCAGGTCCCATTTCCGGTCATGGTCAGACAGGGGTTACTATTAACCCTTGTCAGACTAAAATTGAGTGAGAGCAGCTCCCATTTCTGGTCATGGTCAGACAGGGTTAACTATTAACCATTCTTGGACTAAAATTGAGTGAAGTGCGGCTCCTATTTCTGGTCATGGTCAGACAAGGGTTGCTATTAACCCTTGCCAGACTAGAATTGAGTAAAATGCAGCTCCCATTTCTGGTCATGGCCTGGCAACAAGACAAGTACAATCACTCACTACTTGTCACCAGTTTACATACAAATTTCATCTTAACATGAAAATATCCTAAAAGCTGCAATACGATCAATGTTTTACTAATTTTGATGGAAATTTGTACTGTCTCATAGTTTTTAATACATGTTTAATCTGTTGCTTCTATTTTGTCCATATAGCAACAAGCATAAAGACATGATGCAAATTTTAGTAGGCATACAAAAAGCACTACATTTTGACAGAATTAGTGGTTAAAATCGTAGTTCGGGTGAACCCCTTGTGAACTTATCTACATCATCACTAGAGGTGTTTGATCCTTAAATTTTCATCACAATAACAATTCCCAAAACTTGAACTTTGTGGTACCAAACAGACAGTGTAGTTTCCTGCTACCATTCATGCAAACTGTGAAGGCTGAAATGTTTATTTAGTAGTGCCTACATGGTTGCACATGTTGCACAGTAAATGACTTGCAACTTATACTACATTGTGTATGAAAGTTCTCGTTGCCTTGAACAAATAGCGCCTGATTGTCATTAGTTTTATGCTGTACATTCAAAAGACATGAATTTAACCCTTACTATACCAGGACCTTTTTTGAAAATGCACTTTTTAGGCGGCGTCAAAATGGGGCACCAAAAACAGCGATAATATCGCCGCATGGTAGAGTAAGGGTTAAGCACAGACTGATTATTGAATGGTCCTGTCTTCTGAGCCGCACAGTCGGACTCGTTTCACTTCAGTGACTCGGTAGGCTGCCCGCCGGGATCATGCTGCATATATTTTTGAGTTGGCACACTTGCCGCGGATTGATTAACTCTTACTCTACCAATTTTTTTTTTTTTTCTTCTTGAAAACGTGCTTGGAAGGCGGTGTTAAAGATGGGGCACCCAAAACGGCGATAATATTACCACATGGTAGAGTAAGGGTTAAGATGACAATGAGGAAATCTTTTTTATCAAATGTTACACTCACTGGCTGTAATTATCAGAACCACCAAGAAAAGAAAGTGCTGCTGGCCAATTTTCAAAAATATGGTCAAAAAAGTGGTAAATGCATACCAACTGCTTGAAGAATTGAAAGACTGTGATATCTTGGCCAATTATTAACTCATTTCTGCCACTTTTGAAATTTATAATAAATAATTTTCAAACAAACTAATGTTGTCTCGCGTCCTATAAGGGTACACGGTGACGCCAAAGCAACAAATAACATAATATCTTGTGTATTCTCTCAGTCCTCTAAAACATATATGTCATGAACTTCCAAACAATGCTTAAGCCAAATATGTTCACGAACATTTCAAATCATTATTAACTTTTTTCATCCAAAATCAATAAGAACCAGGGGCCAGGGCTATTCTAAGGCCTTTTTTAACTTTTTGGTGAATGAATATGAACATGAACTGCACAGACAAATTCTTATTCACTTGTTGAATTTCTAAATAACTTTATTCCAAAGGCTCTCAAACATTCAAGTTTTAACACGTGTTTCAAATAAGAAACAGAAAGTATGCGCTTACTTCTTTTGAGGCTGTGCATTCCAACTTTAATAATATATCATATAACTTACGCATTCCAACTTTAATAATATATCATATAACTTACGCATTCCAACTTTAATAATATATCATACAATACAACTTACGCATTCCATCTTAAATAGTATATCATATAACTTACGCATTCCAACTTTACTAATGTATCATATAACTTACATAATATATCATCAAATTTATCTAAACACTACTTCATTTACAGTACTTGAAATCCACCTGTGGCTCTCTTCACAGTTAATCTTCACTGCACAACATCTAGCACATGCAAACTACACTGTAAATAAACCAAACCCTAAACTAAGTTAATGTACATTTCTTACCAAGTGTCCGTACATAGATGGCTGTTTTATCCGTCTTGTCATAAGAAATGCCCCCTCGTCTCTGTGAAATAAAGAAAACAGATGAAAAAATACTGAGCAGTTCTTCACTGAGGCATGAGCCTAAAAGTCAAACATATCCTTTGGGAAATGTAAATGTTAAAAGATTGTA
Organism: Chiridota heheva; assembly: GCA_020152595.1. Classification (NCBI taxonomy): domain Eukaryota; kingdom Metazoa; phylum Echinodermata; class Holothuroidea; order Apodida; family Chiridotidae; genus Chiridota; species Chiridota heheva. Next base: position 893,089 of record JAIGNY010000186.1, on the reverse strand, counting down.
TCAGATGTCACTTTCGCAGTTGGTTTGAAACTGCCCAACAGATTTTAATGCAACGAACACCATGAAAATATCATCATTATGCACGCCCTTCAGTTCTCGGCTATCACAGGCACTTAATTACATCAAGCAAACACACAACTTATACCTCAACAACTGCAAAACAATGTCACACTATCTAGGTATACTTAAGACAAAAATGATTTTTTTCTTTAAATGTGGAATGCTGATCGAGCAGTAGAAAACAAATCAAACTTCATATTATTTGGTACCTATAATCCAGCATCAACCTTTTAATGAAAACAACAAACTATGATTTAAATACACAATATGATTAAAATATTCAGTATGGATACAGGTTGTGCCTGATATTTGCAACTTTTCAGGTGTTTTAAAATCACTTTCTGACAGGAGGCCAAGAATAATATTATCTTTAATGTATGGGGCCAGTGAGGTGATGAGAAATCACAGAAAATGTAAAAATATTCAACATGACCTAAAACGAACGTTATATCTTCATTTCGTCTGAAGAAATTCATTAAAGGAACATAATAAATAGTGTTTATTTTGAGTTACACCTTATTGTAGTCCAGTAATTCATTTTATTGCAGAACATTTCTGTACAAAAAGCATAACAATAATTATATAAACTATGTTAAGACGATGATGTCATGTTTTACATTCTCCTCCAAACTCTCTTTAAGGTCCATGTCCCTTGTCGGATATTGTTCCTTGTCGGATATTGTTCCTTGTCGGATATTGTCCCTTATCGGATATTGTCCCATTGGCATGTAAAAAAGACATTCCAATTACACGTGGAAAAAAATACAGATATATTGTACTGAAAATTAATTTGTTTAATGATTACTCCTGTGGTCAAGCAAGTTCTAAGACTAAAAAAAATAAAATAGCAAACAAAGTATGTTAAAATCTGTTCCTGTTAAGCAATATATTCAAGTTTAACATTACATCTGAATTTGTGAAGCAAGAAGTGAAATCAGACATTCTTATCTTGCATATATCTTGGACATGAACCTCAAGTTCAATTGCTGGTATATTTATGTGCCAGTGGGCTTCAATTGCTGGTATATTAATGTGCCAGTGGGCTTCAATTGCTGGTATATTTATGTGCCAGTGGGCTGTGAGGGTTTTAATGTACGCATGCAGCCGACTCATTAGATGTGATAAAACAGAAGGCAAATTCCCATGGCCAAACATGTGCAACCCATATCATGGACTACAATTATGGAAACAAATGTGGTGACAAATCATACCTTATTCTTACCAGGAGTTCCTTCAGTTTAAAGCTCTGAGAATATATGTACATATGCCTTGTCTACTAACTGTGGTGTAGCGGTTATCATACATGTCTACAGACCACGAGGCCCTGGGTTCAATCCTGGGGTGGGTAGACACGCCAGTGCACCACAACTGGTTATCAAAGGTCGTGGACATTGACTTGGTTGTCGATGTTATGTATGTCCGTACGTCGTACCTGTGTTCTCGTCCGGGTCATATTAAGCGTTTCGTGATAACATTGTTACTATCATAACCGAATACGCAGGCGACGACCCCGTCATTGTAAATTGTGTGTTCACTCGTCGTCGTACATATGCCTGGTAACAGACTACAGTAAGAGTTACATGAAATCTTTTAAACCCTCAGAGTGTTCTATTAAAATGTACTGCCATCTTGTTAAAAATCAAAACCCATCAGATACATGAAAAAATTGGCAAAACATATTAACATCAAGTGTATGTATGTAACACCCATCTCAAAAATTGGGAATAAACGTTTCAATTGGGAATAAACGTTTCGGATAGATAGTCAGAGCAGGGAGCTGTTATTTTCTCCCTGATCAGAGATATTAAGGAATTCTCAAAATTACAGGAAAATTTTCACGAAAGTCTCGCCACTCTCCATTCTGTAATACAGTACACACCATTAAGTTTCTAAACACATGTTGCTGGATACCCTTTATATCACATAGTATAATACTACTAGACAAGACTCAAATAAATCAAATGTACTATATATCCTATACCATTATTCTCCATATAAAAAGTACGACACCTACTGTACTACCTGCCAAAGATAGTCAACTAAATGATCCAACATATTTCTCCAAATTCACGCTAATAACTTCCATATGATCTGGAATTTTCACTCAAATTGCAATAAATCTTTCCACACTGAGCTTAAAAATGCGCAAGGTCTTTTCACAGACAGACAATACAACACTATTGGTTTTATTTCCAATGCTGCCACAGTATTAACTATAAATCAGTTCCACAAAAAAAAAAAAAACCCTATTATAAATGTTTTTTCATCGTGCCACATACTCCTTTTCACAGAAAATCTATGGTGCATTACAAATTCAATAGAGCACTATAAAGACAGACAAACAATACAACACTATTAGTTTTATTTCCAAAGCTGCCACAGTATTAAACATAAATCAGTTTCACAAAAAAAAAAACCCCAAAAAACCCATTGTAGATGTTTTTTCATCGTGCCACATACTCCTTTTCACAGAAAAGCCATGGTGCATTACAAATTCAATAGAGCACTCTAAAGACTCATGGGCTGGAACAATTGCTTCCCTATTTGTCATGGACACGCTTCAACGCTCTTTTCATAACTCACCATAACTTAGACAAATGGCTCCTTAGGGGATTTAAGGTTGGTGAAATATTCTGCACATATACCGGCAGCAGAGGCATACCTTTGTTAGTCAGTTAACAATCGATATCAAGTTATCATTCCAGATTTAATATAGCTTGGGTAATTACATCAAGCTGTATTTCTTCCTAAAGCAACAACAATTCTTTGGCTTATATATAATATCTACTCAGTAGACAATGATAACAAATATCTGAACAAACTATTTAAATCAATTTTCTAAATTTTATCACTTATGACTTGTAAATGAAACAAGAAAATTTTCATACAATTCTTATACTGTAGTTATCTTTATTCTCTTTCTTTTTGTCAATTAACAAAATCTTTCCTCAGAATCACCTGGAGTCTTTTTAATTTCTTTCTGCAGACGATCAACAAAAATATTCCTTTAGCAGCTACAAAAGTACGACCTTGTAACCTTTACTAATAACAACAACAATAATAATAATACCGAGTTCTTATATAATGCTTTTCTATGCTGAATGCATACTCAAAGCGATTTAGACCTGTCAAATTCTCTGGCAACAGCTCAAGATCAGCACCGTGAACTTGACTGGGAGGGTATGGGAAGTGAATGAACACTGCATTTTCATGCTTCTCTTCTCAAATACCGTCGTGTTCAGAAAACCAGGCATGGGCGACTTTCCTGCTGTCAGAACCGTCAGTTAACATTCTCATCCGCTGGACGGGGGGGCGCCATCCAACCAATGTCCATTTTTCCTAAAGGCTGGATGAGGAGCAGGTGACACAGACGACCTACTTCTGCCCACTATGGCAGGCGTATCTGTCTGAAAGGCTGTGGAAAAATCACCCAGTTGAATCTCATGAGACTCGAACCTGGAACCAACGGCATCTCAGTTGTGTCCTCTACCAACTGAACCATCTGTCTCCTTTTCTGGTGATCAAAGTAACTTTGGTTGTGAGGACCAAATTTTTGGTGATACTCTTAGCAGTTTCTAATAACCTAGCCAAGTACAAAAACTTTCCTCTTCATGAAACCAAACGTACTGAAGCTGTAGTTCTTCTTAAAAAAATACAAATTGAAGAGACTCAATTAAAAAACATACCCAAAGGATTCACAGCTGCTGCCTCTTACAAAAAGACCCAACTATGGGGAGCTCAAATGTGAAATCATCTTTAAGCTTAATCTGCAGAGTTTATGAGACCAGAAATCTAAAATGTTTAGTGGTTCCGATGCATCCTTTCATTGTTGGTTGATTTTCAAGTTTTATACTTACTGGCTTTGCATATTATGAAATATGCTAAATAAGATATATTCATAAGCCATGCCCGCCATGCATATCAATAAAGTCAACTTGACATTACAAGTATAATGCATCATGCAAAGCATGTATATGGTTGCACATTTATAATTGTTTGAAGAATTTTACATAATGATTACTACATCATTACCAACACAATAAGTCACATACTAGTATGCATCATAAGTCATCTGTGTACAACATATGATATGTGTGCGATGTATTTACAAGTTTTTTGGAGCTTTTTCACATTAAGGCATGCATATTAGTGATAGAACCTGTTGTCAACATATGTACACAATAACTGACAAATAAGATGCGTGTATGATGCAAACAGACATATTGTTGCTACAAATTGATCACTTTTTCAAGATTTTTTTTAAATTTTATATAAAGCCACTTAGTAATATGCATGACATCACCACCAACAACAATATGAACAGAATGGTTTAATTCATACGTTTTGATATAGTGGCAAATGTGTAAAAGTAGTTTTTTGTTTTGCAGTGAAATTGCAAATATATATGATTAACTTGGTTTTTACGGTTGTGTCATTTACTGCTTATTTACAGTTTAAATAATTTAAAGAAAACGAGGAAATTAAACATATGAATAATAGTAATATGCGTTTTAAGACATTCGTCACTATGTCAAAAAACATTTTTCCTGTCGACCCTACATTCGCCACTATGTGAAAACGGACGATTTGTGTACCACATTATGGCCTGTATCCAATGTACTGTTCTGATGTTACTTTGTGTACAAGATCTTTTCAGCAAAACCATACTGCCACTATGTATATTTATTAATGAAATTCATCAATTTTTACACCATATGTATGCACTTCCTAAACGCATACCAAATATAAATCAACACATACATGTAGTTGCCGCCACTATGTATATTTATTAATGAAATTCATCAATTTTATACCATGAATATGTATACACTTGCTAAAAACATACCAAATATAAATCAAAACAGACATGTAGTTGTTAAAATATAAGCATTTGAAGATTTTTACATCAAGCTCCTCCCACTCATTAATATGCATGGCATCATCACCAAAAACAATAGGGCACATCTGCGAACTATCGCCTAACCTATGTACCATAAACATAATGTGTTGTTTTGGCGAATTCGTCTTTACAAGTTATTTTTGGCAAAATCACATTCAGCCCCGCCCGCTATGCATAATAATGAGATTTAAAACTTTTACATCATGAGTATGTGGACACTAGCAAACAACATTATTATTCCAAATATGAAACAAACCGAACAAACAGTTGTTGAAACATGAACATTTCAAACAAATTACATTGAGCCGCGCCCACTTTATATGCATAACATCATCACCAAAAACAATCGGGCACATCTGCGGACCATGGGCTATCTGTGTACCACATATGACATGAATTCAATGTACTGTTTTTGTGATATCATATCTACAAGCTAGGCATAACACAAATACATACATGCATGCATACATACATACACACACACATACATGCATACACACATACATACATACATACATACATACATACATACATACATACATACATACATACATACATACATACATACACACATACATACATACATACATACATACATACATACATACATACACACATACATACATACATACATACATACATACATACATACATACACATACATACATACACACACATACAGTACATACACACGCACGACAACCGGACCAGATAGGTCCCAGATGCTGGTAGCATTGGAACCAAAAATGTGGGGTTGTATCAGAATTCAGATGGTACTTTCTTCTGGTAGTGTTCCAAATGATAAAATCATTTTTAACATAATTATATCCAATGCCTAAAATGGAATCCATTCCCTACCATTCGTCTAATTAAGTGAAAGCAATCTAACATACAGTATTTAATCAAGTTTATGAATTTTAAATTTTGAGTGAATATCTAATTATATGAGAAATACAGAAAAAATACTCTCTTTTAAAGTTTTTAATGTTCAAAAAAATAAAATAATGGAATTTCAATTTCCGTAGGAGACATAAATGTTGGGAGTTTTTGTTATATGTGAATATCAATTTACAATATTCTTTGACTTGGCGATCATGCCACTCCAGAAGAACCCCAAGCTATTTTCTTCAAAGATGGAAGATAATAGATCATTTTATTTTTAGGCTGCTAAATAACAAACATATGCAGGAATTTAGAAACATTTTCAGTTGGACAAATGGGAATTGGTTTGAAAAGAAAAATTTAAAGGCCCAAAGGGATAGGATATTCCGCGGTATATGAGGGACTCGTTGTAAGACTTCATGTGAACGCTGATATAGATGGCTAAAATCGTTAATCCTGAGATTAAGTCCTTTAAATCGGTTTAACGTAAAACAAATTTCAACAAGGTTCATTACAAAAAAACAAAAAAAAGACACATTTTGACCCTGAATTAAAACTTGTGAGAAAATGAGAGCTAGGCTTATAGATATGACTTCTCAACACAACTTGAAACATTTGTATTTCTTTTATGCCCACAAACTTTGGCTGACAGATGGCAATAAATATAATAATATTTAGGAGGATGATTGTAACAGATATATGAAACTATATTACACACAATCAATGTATAATTTTACTATTCTTTTTTCTTAAATTACCAAATTCATTGTATCGATTGACAATACTGTGAAAGAATCATATTTAGTGTTATCAACAATGCGTTTAGTGTCAATATACTTTGTTGTGTTGAAGTTTTGTTAAGTTTACATGCAGAAATTTCAATACGGCACCTGTGTAGACTTTTAAGCTGCTAGATATTTTGAGCTTTTAGGTAATAACATAAATACTAGAAGAAAAAATCCATAATTTAATAATGTTCTACTAACCAACAGTCTATTTTACATGGCTGATATGGCAGTTCTTTATACTTGTGAAACTCTACTCAAATTTTAACTCAAAGAGCAGAAAGGTTATTAAGAGTTTTTTTACTAAAGTTTCATGTATATCTTGAGTAGATAATTACATGTTCTAATTTATGAATCCCCCAGAGCTTCCTAAGACTAGGCCTGTGTAAACACATGACACCTGTGCCATTATGACACCTGTGCCATTGACAAAATTGGTTCACACCTAGGAATTCTCAATGCACACCCATTTCTCTACTTTCAAGATAAAGCCCTATACTGTTAATGCATTTGTATTCAAAATTGATTTACCTATTCAAAGTAATTTTCAACAATTCTTCTGGTAATAAATTTTATTTAGTTTATTAGTTTCTGCTTAGTTCAAATCCAATAGATGTCAGCAACAAAATCTCATGAAAATTTGCAATGAAAGACTTATTGAGAAAAGAAAGGATGTAAATGTCATAACTAGTCTGGTTTCAGCCATTTCTACAAAAGAGAGAAAAAACTTGCCATGGGTATCTCCTCACCATGTTATGATTTTTGAATGCTTTCTCCACCATTTTGTTTTTGTTTTCCAGCTTTTACTGTGAGTAATCCTTTAAAGCCTATATTTTCTTGAGGAATCTCACATGATACATGCAAATAAGCCAAAATTCCTCCTCTCCCAGTGAATTTTACGAAATATAAAAATAATTCGTACTTTTATAGCAGAGAAATGGGCTAGATAGATATGACAACGGCAATTAATTATGCATGCCAAGATGAGCCATAACAACACGTAGGTACGATTAAATTTTTGGAATTTCCATTTCATCAAGATAACTCAGAATCATAAAAAACAAAATTGCAGGAGCTTCACAATCAATTGAAGTAGGTGACATAACCTTGTGTTTTATGCTGTACTACTGATATGGCATGTCTTTCTGATGATTGATGAAGATATATACATTGATAACCTCATGTTTGTGACTGTGTTACTACACCCCTGCAATAGTAAATCTTCCTCTCAATCTCAGATATGTTGCACACACATCATAATAATAAAAAAAAAAAGAGCATATTATCAGTGATCATATAATTCTAAAGGTTAGTTAATCCTCTGACCACATATCTTTCTTTTTATGGTAGCAGAGAAAAAGACAATTAATCTGCGAGGAAACTACTTTGTACAATCTTGTTCTGTGCATGTTTGAAGGGATATGGATGTGTAGATGCAGTAGTTGCTAAATTGCTTTTAAATCTGTGAAAATCCATCATAGTAGCAAAAATATATAATACAAATCGGTTAAACATTGACTTTTTTAGCCTTTTTAAATCTCAAGTATCAATCTGCATACTTCAGGGCAAATTTTGTGATGTATTACAAAACGACCTTGGTATTTTCTTTTGTAAAACCTTTTTTTTTTAATATCTATCATATTTCTTGAAGCATACTGCAGCAAATTTTGACCAAAAGGTTTTGCATCTTTGCCACGCCCCCAATAAAAATTCTAGTAGGAATAGCTTTTTTTATCATTTTCAATCACTTAAGATTTAAGAAAGATTTCTAAAGATTTACATTCAGATTTTGAGCACATCACAAATTTTGCATGAATTAAAATTTTTAAGGAGAAAAGAGAGGAAATCCTGTAAGAACCAGTAGCAAACCAAAACTACACATGACACAGATGCACCAGGCTTCCGATGCACCAGGCTTCCGATGCACCAGGCTTCCGATGCACCAGGCTTCCGATGCACCAGGCTTCCGATGCACCAGGCTTCCGATGCACCAGGCTTCCGATGCACCAGGCTTCCGATGCACCAGGCTTCCGATGCACCAGGCTTCCGATGCACCAGGCTTCCGATGCACCAGGCTTCCGATGCACCAGGCTTCCGATGCACCAGGCTTCCGATGCACCAGGCTTCCGATGCACCAGGCTTCCGATGCACCAGGCTTCCGATGCACCAGGCTTCCGATGCACTAGGTTTCCCATGCCAGTCCTGCAGTTATATTTGCAAATAAAGCATTGGACTGTACAGACACACAAGATGGTGCATATCAACAACACATGTTTCTCCATAGTCTGCCAAGAAAGACGGATGCCAATAAAATTTATATCAGCCTTAACTAAAACAATAAACGTGTTTTTTTCTCTTCAAAATTCACACACTTTTTTGCCTAAATCATGTGAATACTGTTTGAACCAAAATAGCAATTGCTACATGTCCATAGACCAGTTTCATTGCAATTAATAAGGAATCTTGTCCCAAGAAAATTGCTTGACATTCTCATCGCATCATGTCATGTCACATCACGTTGATGTCTCCGCCCAATAGTGTAAGAAACAGGTTTTGAGAATTAAATCCAAATAGAATGAGGGAGGGAGAGTATAAAAAAATAGTGAAAGTGCAGTCAAATTGCTTAAAGAAATGGTTTGTAGGCTGAGTGAGGAAACAGCAAGGAAAGAAGTGACAGAAACCCTCATGTGGCGAAACTGCTGCACACAAAGTCTACTATGAGTCAAAATTAACCAATTTTGTAAGAATATTTTGAATATTTTCTAGGTTAATATTATTATCTGTTAGAGCAGTATGAGGGTTTGACAATTCTCCATAAAATCACCCAAATTAATTCAAATTCAATCATTGTCCTACATAGAATGGTTCCACTGTATCCCTTTGAAAAACTTGAAAGTCCCCTCCATAACATTAGAAATTTGAGCATCATGAAACATAAGATAGTCATAATAAAAATTATTGTGAAATTGTTTATGTTTTAACATACTACAATCATTTTTTTAGGTTTTAAACAGTTATGTAGCTTCAAAAAAATCATAAAATGACATATTTTCAATACAAGTACATAACTAAGTGACATCAATGCTGAAATGTTCTCAAGTGGTTAAACTAATCAAACCCAGAGAACCAAATCAAACGCAGACATAAGCTTTCTGGTGCAAAAACAGTCTAAATTATATAACTTGACTGAAACTGGAAAACATGTAAGAGTTACCCCCATAAGTCATTCCTCCTGCAAATGACGTAATCAATGACAACATCGCAGCTTTCTCCTCCTCACTCTGTTGGCAAGTATTGATCTGATACGCCACTCAACTCGGAGGCAGAAATACGAAAGGTGGTATTCAAAACGAAGAGCAATTGCCAGATGAACAAACCTTTGAAAACCGCCAAAACAAACCATTTGAAGTGATTTGCAGGTGGATTATGATAAGATTTCACTTGTATTATCTTCTTGTCAACATATAAAGCCTGAATAAAAATGACTTTTTCTTACACCAAATTTAAAGCTTATTCAACTTGTATAAAATTTTATTTAAATTTTGTTGTATCAATGAATAAGCTTCTTTCTCAAGAGTGCATGTCCAAAGCATTTAATGCATCACACAGGGGTGGCGGAGCCGGGGGACAGGAGGGCTGGGGGGGCGGCTTCAGCCCTACCAATAATTTTAGGTGACCATGTGTTATCACATTACCGGACCTAATTAGCTTCCCAATATTGTTATCACATGTCACCTGACCTCATTACTCCCTCTCCCCCCCCCCCTCAATATTCTAAATGCTTCGCTGCCCCTGCACAAGCAGTCACATCGTACTGCCTCTGTTGATTAACAATCTATTAATGGTCATAAGCCTGTCAGACTATTTACACTCAAACAAATACAAATTGGTTAAGTTTTGGGAGTAAACTCATGGTCTATTTTCAAAGTACCCTCTGGGAATATATTTCATACTGGACTGATGAATACATGATTTAAACCTTACAGTACAAAGAGGCAAATTGTGAAAAAAAAGGTGTACTTAATGCAAGTTACAATTGTACGCTGGGTACAAATCTGTAAACAGGACTATTCTTAACAAATTTTGGATAACGTGTGTACCATTTTAATGACCTTCCATAAATCTGTCACTAGATGTGACAAGCCTTTAAGCCAAGCAACACACTACTAACGTCACAGTTATTATTAAAAATACCTTACCTATTGAATATCATCAAAAAATCATCATGGACACAAGAAACAAGCATTTAAGAAAAGTGTTTACATACCTGTAATACTCGCACAAAATGTTAATCAATATTTAGCAAGCAATAAAACAATCCACCTCACAATGGCAAGTGGCATTTAATTTCCAGCTCACGGTCTATATCCACGGCAACAATCATTACTCTTTACCTTAGATTTCCACGTGGCATGAAATTCACAAATCTAAAGATTCCGAAAACAATGTATTCACTAGAAATGGAAACTCTTCCGGAATTCATCGTTTGTATTTTAAGGTAAAAACTACAGCGACAAACAATTCCTCCCCCCAACAAAACCTACTTTACTGAATGCTAGTCGACAAAAACAGCAGCGTGAAAACAAAACCTCTTAATTTGATTGCATTTTTATTTATCACAGTTGCACACAGTGCACAATTCATTCATTCATGTCTAATGTGTTTGACAATCTCAGATGAGTATTAAGGTGCATCGATGAAATGTCATTTTCGCCGCAACATCCAATTAGACAGAATGTTGGATGAAAGGCAAAATTGAAAAATAAAAGTCATGTTTTGAATGCAAAATAACTCCTGAGGTGAATGCTTTATTTAAGGTGTGGGCGATATTACACCAAAAAACGTGGAGCGTGGCCTAGCATTATAATCCCACGACTTGACAAGCAAGAGCATGCAGATTCACAGATGAGAAATGAATATTTGCTTGGAAAACTTTTTGGTTTTATAATCATGACAATCAAACATTGACCTACAACTAAAATGCAAATCAACTTCAGTTTTCAATATAGGGTACAATAAATTGACAGTGAAAATCAAGAAATTATTCTGTTAGTAAAGTTCCAGTTTCCGTTTACGGGCAGAATGCGTGGTGATTCAATTAAACAAACCTCAGTTTTATGGTGAAGCTGGGTTTTTTTTTTTTACTTGTAATTTTTGCGTAAATCATTTTAATGATTTAGGATTGATGTGAATCATGTAATCATTAATAATATTTGATGATGATAATAACACTATGCTGAAGAAGATGCTCATCAATCCTGGTAAGGATGAATTTAATGTGACTTCCACTTTAACTCCAAATGTCTGTTTTCAAAATCTGAGATGTTTTTTTTGTTGTTGTTGTTGTTGTAATTTGTTCATTGTTCGCATAGAAAAGTATACGTTTTCTTTCAAAAGTAATGAGCTTACTGTTTCATCAGTTATAATTTAAAAAAAAATGTAATTCTAAGAAAATTAATGACTGCTTTCAATATAACTGAAAGCATTTTTCCTTTAACCATTGAGATAGGGTATAACCAATACTTTAAAAGAATAATTTTTGCTCATAACCAATGGTTGATGATGTATGATGTCACACTTACAGTAGCCTGTTATCAGCCGTTTATAAACCAGTCTTTCAGAAATTTCAACTTAAATAATAATTCCTTGAATAAGATATAAAATAAACACCTGTTTTTTTTTCACCCAAATTTTTTCTTTAATTGTCCTCCATCATCATATGATAAAGGTGTTTTATGAAATGTGGGTGGCCACAAACTATTACATTAACAAGCCATATTATCATCTTTGAGAATATAAATTATGAACATAATTCAAAGTAAAATAAAGACACTTAATTTCAGTATCGCTTGTGAAATCCAGCACATGTTAATACATGCATTAGAATATTAGTAAATATCTTCTTGGTGCAAGCTATATTATAAAAGACTGCATTTCTTACAATCAAAAAGTTTGTAAAACCAAAACATTGTAAGATTTATAGTCAATTAGATATGATAAACATTTGTATCGGAACAAACAACCACAACAAAATAAGATCTATTCATCTGGAAAATGTTATGTTTAAAACTCATTATGTCGCTATTTTATCAACCAAGTGGAATGAGAACAAGTTTGTTTTAGGAATGAAAGCAGTTTAACTCAAATTCTTCAATACTGCACAAACCTATTACATCGCAGACAGTGCAGACCGCTCAAGCATTCTACCCCAGACAACTCCAAATTTAACAGGAAAAGTGTCCTTCCTAACCTCAACTAATTCAGGCTCTCTTTACTTTACAAAAATATTTAACATTCATGATTTTCTGTTAAGTGATAATAAAGAGAATGTTTCTTTTAGAAATGGTTGAAGTTACATGCAAGTTCAACAAGGGACACCATTTCCCTGACAAGTTCAACTAAAGTTCTTCAAACATAAATACTTTACAATCCATGGCATTTCAGACATGTCAGGTTTTCTTACTCCACAGAGTGCAGCGGCGGCAGAAGGAAACAAATATTGGGGGGCCCACTGAACAGGCGTAAATCCAATAAAAAAAAATTGTTCATTAAGGTCACTGCCCTTGTTTTTTGGCGTGGGGTCTAGGTTAAGGGCCCCTGGTGGGGTCCAGGGAAAAGCCCCGGTAGTGGTCATGGGGGAAGGCCCAGTATGGGTCCAGGGGGGCCAAGCCCCTGGAAGCTCTAGCAAAATTGACATTTGAAGGGCAAAAAAAGTATGTTACAATGCATAGGATGAAAGTATATTATACAAGTCATTTCATGTCAAAGAGAGATATAATATACAATATACAAAAAACAAAATCATAAAAATGCATAATGTGGAAATATGTTTTATTGTTCACGTTTCAGCTCATGGATATAGGTCTATGGTCACTCTTTGAAAAATATGTGTAGTCTAAAAGATAAATGTTTGATAAGCTTCCAATAATTTACTCTGAACTTGTGTAAATTTTCTTAAACTTTTAAAACGAACCTGTTATATATCCCGCCCCCTCTCCCTCTATATCTCTCGGTGTTTTAGTTCATGTATTAAATACATTATCACACAGTGTTAATATATAACTAACAGATTATTTTAAATTTTCAAACCTTTTTCTGAAGAACAATTTTTTTTTTTTTTTTCAAACCTTTTTTTGAAGAACGACCTTTTTCAGAGAAAGTGCTCCTTTAAAATCAAAATACATAATAAACACTTGGAATTTCAACGCTTGTTGAAGTACCGCAACAGTTCTGACCTTTTAACAAATCTATAGCCTTCTTTAGGTTCCTACAATTTTTCCAAGGTGCAAGAAAGAAGTGCCCTTTTATTCAAAAAAAAACCCAACCCCATCTCAAAGTCCCGGCTACAGGCCTGCATCAAAAAATCTATTTTGACTCGTAATATTCTCCAAAAAGTCTGCTGTTTAATGTAGGTTATTTGAAAACAAAATATTACTGCAAAATTAACAGAATGAAACAGGCAGCTTTTAATTGATAAAGAACAGTCTTAATACAATTATGCAGTAATACAATTATGATTTTACCCATGTTTTATGATGCAAGTGAGCAACCTAACTTTCCAAAATGTTAGAAAATAAATATATCTGCTTTCAGGTATAAACTAATAGTCAATAATCAGATAGTGCCAACATCCAATAAAGCCCGCTTAAAACATGTTAGAATTAGGCCAGGGAGGCAAGTTGTCATTGATCAGATGTTACATGCAAATAATTATAACCATATGACTGACTGAACATTTTCCATTCTAGTCAGGGGGGCCAATACAGAAAATGTGTTACAAAAACTTCAAAGTTTTTGTTTTGCATAATTGAAGAATATTGTAATTGTGGACTGTACGATCTAGGCTATTATATAAAGAGAATATATGAATTAAATCTTGGGGGTGATTAAAATATACCCAAAATATAAAAATTACAAAGGATTATTAGGGTCCTGACCCCCCTTATTAAAATTATTGGGGCGGCTTGCCCCCCCCCCCCCTCCCACCCCCTTTCCCGGCCCCGCTTATGAAGTGACATCTCCAATTTCAATAAAGAGGAATAAGTGCTCTTCTCCCTCGGTGGTTTAGAATTATCCAATCCAAAAGCAAGATCAGATTTCTCACCAATCAATTTAAATTAGGAATCTACTTTGCAGATGTGGCATTAGCTCAAATTATCTCACAATTCTATCATACCGCACAGAATCCAAGTCTGCATGTGAAAAGAAAAACTAGGTTTTTGAATAGTTCGTTGTGGGTCCTTGTGGGAGGGACAAACAGAAAATAATCAAATGGGCACCTATGCTCCCATTGCAGGAACATTTTTTTGTTCTTTCATCTTTTCTTATGTAACTGAAGTAACAACCCAATTTCTCCTAGGGGATCATTCATCTGTTATGCCAATACAATTATAATGTAGTGCTTAAATTGGCAAGTGAAACTTAACTGAAAACTTGAGAGCTGGACATCAATGAAGTGAAAATCCAATATCCTTTTGGGAATTCCCCTTTTACCAGAGTACTTTCATCAGAGTAATTCTTACTTAGTATTGAAGCTTTCAGTCGTGACCTTTCACAACCCTGACATCCATTTATAAATGCTTTTAGGATATGATCTTTAGTCCTGAATGGTGGACAGGATAGAGAGGGAGTTACAATCTCTTAAACCTAATAGGTATATCTAAAGGCAAACATTGACATTTCACTAATAAAACTTCAATAATAACATAACAGTACAGGCAATCATCAACAGAATGACAAATGGTTTGGTTTGGTTTGATCAAGGAGTGATTGGTTAATAGCTCCATGGTTTAATGAGGTTCAACAGCACCTGGACACTCAGTCATAAGTGCCAAGAGGGTGTTAAATGATTAAGGTGCAAAGGTTAGAAAAGAGATGATTTGAAAAGGAGAAAAGGATGGAGAGAAGTTAACATTTTAGAGAAATAAGTTGTAAAAGAAAAGGTGGTAAGAACGAGAGAGGGAGAGGGACAATTTAAACCAATTTAAATACATGATGATAATTCTAGTACCATACTTACAACAACAAAAAAAAGGCCCTGGTTTCTTAACTAAGATAAAGGGAAAACCTAAAAGACACTCTTAACACAATAAAAAGGCGGGGGAAAAAAGGGGGGCAATTGCAAAAAGGAGGGATTTTCTCTTTCCTGCTTTCGTATCATGTTTAAGTTGACTTAAATTGAAAAGTACTTTAGATAAGTAAAACTACAAATCGTATATGTGTCAAGCATTCTCTCAATTTGTTATTCAAGGAAAAAACAACCTCTCTGCAATACTTTTAGTTTCAAATACACGGAAGAGAGGCTTTTCGGACCTCAGTAAATAACTTTTTAGGTCAGATATCGTGTAAAAGTGGAGATTAAAATACACTTCAATCCAACATTCTGATTAGTCAAAATATTATAGGTTACTGAAAAGAAATTTAATTATCACTGCGGAAGTGACGTTACTAGTTTGTATGGGATTTATTGGCGCCAGGCCAAGAAATTTTCTGGAGACGAAATTCCCTCTTTAAGTTCAGGGATGATAACTTTTGATTAACTAAAAGGAATTTAATAGTTATCTTTCTCTCCTTAAAACTACATAATTTGAAGTACTGTTTTGATACCAAGCACAGACTCACCATTTCAAAAGTAGGAGTGGAACTGTCTTGGCTTAGAGAAACGAAGAGGTCATTACATAACAATGAACCAAAACAGCATTGGAAACTTGTAAGGAAAATTCTTCTTTTTTTCTTGAAGAGCAGTGAAAAGGGGAGGGACGCAGTGGCTTTACTCTTGTTCATGAGATGAAAACTACATTGCTTAATATAATCTAGTTGTACTGAACACAGGAGTAGAAAAGTTTAGCATTCTATTCATTTGATAAAGATTACATTTTGCAAATAAGAAAAGGAAAATAGTTCCAGAATACTTAATTGGTTGCTAAAAGGTTTTTACATGCTGTTGCATATCATTCAAAAGAATAATTAATTCCAAAATTCCAAGCTGCATACAGATACAAAGAACTGAAATCTTCTGACAAATTCAATCGAATCTCACGCTTGATGCCCGTCAAGCTTCAAGAGATATTTTGACAGATTTTCAAGAGTCTACACCAACACACACTTGTGACAATCACGTCACAGGAGCCACTTACTCTGCCAACATTCACATTCATGTCTCAAACAGATATTAATGTTTAATGTACCTTAAAATCTGGTTACGAACTAGGAGGAGACAAAAGGGAGCTGTTTCATCTCCGCGGAGGTAATAATATGAAGTTCTAAAATGACATTCCAAAGGCTACATGAAAAGATGCGGGGAGAGCTTGAGCATCCTTCTCTTCTCCCCCAATTGATTGCATTTAGTAAGTGGAAAGACAATATTCGCGTCTGTCTATTAGGCACCACGTTTCCATGCAGATATTGATTGGCATGATGGTGTTTATTGACGTGGCACATTTATGATGATATTGTCAGAAATATCAAATTACTTTATAATTGAAGGAGTTGTGGATGTTAAATAATAGCTCATGTTGACGTGTATACTTGACAAAGACTTCACAAAATTGGTTAAATATCAATATTTTCATTTTTTTGCGCTACAATGTATCATCTCTCTTAATTGAGAGTGCTTTTCATATAGTATTTATGCAACCACTAGCGTGATACTTTAACACATGCAAAGGATGAAAATGGCCATAGATTGTACTTCAGAAGGACGAAAGCAAGGTATCACTGTAGATAAATCGTGGTTGGTTGATGTACTTTTCAGAGCTCGGTAACACTGAGGTCATCGCTTTTCAATGTCTTCAGTATAGTCTAACATGAAATAAAGGGACATTTCAAGAGAGAAAGGTGAGATGGAATGATTGATGGATGAATGGTGGAATCCTGTCCAATATAATGTTTCTGTCTACCGTTTCTGCCATTGCCCAAAAAAAGTCATAATTTTGCACTTAGAAAGACAAGAATCCAGTTACACGTAAATGGCTGTCTAACAGTCATATTGGTGTAAGTTCCACAACTGGTTAAAACTTAAGATTACATTAGGCCCTATAAGACGTTTCTTTCCCTTTTTGCAGTTCAGTAAATGCAATTTGATTTGTGTGCCTAAACTCTCAAACAAAGTGTGACTTGCATACTTACGTAAGTGTCCCTAAGATGTTTTTCCTGTTCACCTATATCCACACATTCCTTTCCTTTTTAATATGTTACGCCACTATTAGTTACTTTTAGCTATGCAAATTAAGTTATGCCACTGCTAGTTATTTTTAGTTACAGTACATCGACACCCACATGCTAATAATGATTGTCTGTAAGCAAGCACGCTTCCAATATTCAAACCTTACATATATATTTAATACGCACAACGATTAACAAGTTTTTCATAACTCTCATCACCCGTCACATAACCCCAAGACATAAAGTACACATAACCCTGCCCAAAAGTGTTCAGGTTAACCACACACAAATGCAGAATCAATTAGTTTATAAATACTGACCAGACCATACAACATTACCATATACTTGCACACTAAAACTTCAAAGGATTAAGTTTTCATGTCTTTAGTTGTAGTTAATCCTTTGTATTTTAAAAGAGTGAACTGATGTTTCTGAGCCACTCTTGATTTCTTGTAATTCATCTACTTCAACTGGTCAAATTTCAATCTGTACCTTTTGTAACCTTACAGAAATGAGATTATGCATGAACCTACAACAGAGGGTCAACAAAATTAGTCATAAGCAAATCATGAATTCAATGACCATTGTCTTTTTGCTTTTCCAGTATTTCGCTCCTCCCTCCAACAACTAGCCCCCCTCATACCCTCCCAGCCCCCAATAAATAAATCATGGGTGTAAATGTGACTTTTTTTCTACTTAAATATAGACTCCAAAGTGTAATAGAATGTTTCTCTGGGACAAAAAATTTCCAATAGTTCAGGCCATCAGCACTTCTCCCCTCTACCACCCCTACAATCTGAAAGGATGATTAACCTGTACATAATCACCAAAACGGAGATCTGAGGCTGAATACCTATCAAATGATGAACTCTATCATCAAAAGATGTCCATAATTACAAGTCTTTTATAAAAGTAATGAAGGGATTTTTCTCTAGCTTTTAGGGTTCACTGCACCGGAATCAAACCCCTTTGAACCTCTCACCTCCAGGCTTCTAAGAATTAAACAATACAAAAAAGCTACAGATGAGTATGCATTAAATTTACAGAAAATCCTTCAACCACAATAAATTACTTTTGGTAGAAATAAAGAAGAAAGCAATTTGATTTCAACACAAACTAGTCAAAGATCTCATCAAGAAAACAAATATCTTCCCACATAATACTTGATAAACATTTTGTTTCAAAGCAACTGTGAAGCTGATAGATGGGTCTCCTACATGATGTGGTTGGTACCAGGAGTGATGTGTGTTGCAGCAGGACTCGAGTGTGTGGTTATAGATCATGCAAGTGTGGTGGGAGACACTAAGAGCTGCAATCTTGGATAAAACTCATTAAAACAATTTGTGAAAATATGCCGTTTTTTATTAAGCTACTTTTCTATTCTAATTTATTCAACATATTATCATAAATGTAATTTTGCTTCTTGGATTCCTAATATTCCTCTCATGTAGTATATTTAGGACATTGCCATAATATCATTGACAGGGCCAGTCTGATCCTCCCTTGCCCTACCTATCTTAACCCTTCAGCCCATCCTCCTCCAGCCCCCTCCCTTTCCCCATTCAATCTTGACCTTTTTAAAATAATTATTATTACCTTAAAACACAAACAATACAACATTGGAAAGGGGGGACGGGGTAGAGAGTGAAAAAATGTGGAACTAAATAATAAACAAAACATAACACTAACATATAGGCAGCTCAAATAAAGTGAATAAGGTTGCAATCGTTACCGTTGTTCAAAAGATGCAATGCAATGGTTTTGTTGTTCCAATGCTTTTTTTCATATGCTGATTGATTTGGAAGTTTTGTAATAACTGTCATGTCATTGCATATCATAAAATATTTGTTCCAGGATATTTATTAATAAGCTACAACCAACATGCAGGTCAATAAAATAGATGTACCTATTGACAACACTAGCATGTGCACAATAATCAACAACAGTATCATAGCAAGTTTGATGCAAAACAGACATACGGTTGCTCATGTATCATATTTGAAGAAATTTACATTATGCCCCGCCTACTTATTAAAATGCATGGTATCACCACCAAAGCCAATAAGGCACATCCACACACCATGGGCTATCTGTGTACTACATATGACTAGAACCAGTTTAATAATTCTTTAGATATCGTAATTATAAGCTCTTTTCAGCAAAATCTTTTAAGCCCTTCCCACTGTGCCTATTAATGATATTTAATGTTTTTATATCATGAACATGAAAACACTAGCTAACATCATAATTATATCCAATATGAAACAAAACAGACATGTTATTGTTAAAATATGAGCATTTCAAGATTTTAACATTAACTACTCATTAATACGCATGACATCACCACCAGAACCAATAAAGCACATCTACGGACATGGGCTATCTGTGTACCACATATGATATTAATCCACAGTACCGTTCTTGAGATATTGCGTTTACAAGCTCAGTGTCACACATACACACACACATACACATACACACATACGCCATCATGACCGCATAGGTTCCTGATACTATCGCATT
Source organism: Chiridota heheva (assembly GCA_020152595.1). Taxonomy (NCBI): domain Eukaryota; kingdom Metazoa; phylum Echinodermata; class Holothuroidea; order Apodida; family Chiridotidae; genus Chiridota; species Chiridota heheva. Next base: position 872,776 of record JAIGNY010000186.1, on the reverse strand, counting down.
GGAACCAAAAACTGACCTAAAACTTTTCTGGCCGTAAGAGAAGACCATAAGTCATACTTAATACTAACGTTACTACTAATGTTAGGACCTACAGTGTATCATATGAATTGAAATGTAAGCTACTATTAAGAACACAGAAATGTCCTACCATATGTTATTATGTAAAATTACATAACTTAGGCCTGCTAGGCCTACAACATTTACAATTATTATTTGACCCAAGCATTTTTTTCTGTTGTGGCCCTCAGGTTGCGACAGGTCTAGTATTGTAAACTCCATGCTCAAAACCACCATCTTTTTATTGAGAATAATTTTGTAAATTTCATTTAATAAATAAAAAGAATATGGACTTCAAATTAAGTGCTATTTATTGAAGATTGTATTTTAATGGTTACAACGCTACAATAAATTTCAACAATGCTAATTGGAAAATTTATGGCGTTATTTTTTTCTCGCAAAAACCATGTAAATTGGCAATGTTGAGGAATGTAGACGAAAAGTTCCGGTGCTAATCCGATATTTGAATAGCCACCTCCAAAACATGATGTGAAGAATAATATCATTTAAATATTTTTACTGTTTCAGAAACAGAAAAAAAATATAGAAATTATAAATACTAGAAAATATTTATTACACTAAAATATTTTTTGAAGAGTCACAAAGAGATAGTAAAGGAGATTGGTATTATTTGAAATTTGAAATGAACGAGGCTAGTGTAACCGGAGACTTCAAGAGCTAAGTTAAAAAATTGTAAGCGTAGGTACATACGCCATGTGCACTTTCCATCTACTGAAGTAATCTTGCAATCTGAATCTGAATCTTAAGGTAAAGGTAATGGAAAGTTATAGTATAGCGCACATTACTGTATGAACATTCAATGGTGCTTTGCAAACATACAGGTTAAGTAGGCAAACATCCTTCTGGACATTAACGACAACCGAACGTAACAAGTATGAGGAAAAAACAGTTAACAAGTTTTTTTAGTAGGCTAAGTTTAGCTTTGAAACATTTTACACTTGGTGAATGTATATCAATGTCTGGTGGTCTGGCGGTAAAGCATTTCAATCTTTTAGTGTTTGAGCAGTTAGGGAAAGAAGGAGTATTTACATTCTTTTAGCATAGGGAATGTGGAATTCAGATATCATGATTATTTCTTGTATTGATTATGCGTTTGGGATTAGGTTATCTTTATCAATGGCGATGATTGTTATTGATTTTACATAGCATATGGAAGCAGGTGTTCTTTCTTCTCCTTTTTAGCAGGGGCCAATCTATTATTTATGACGTCTTTATTTATTGTATCTATTCTATTTATGACGTCTTTATTTATTGTATCTATTTTATTTTATGATAAATTAATTATTACCTACATCACCTGGCTATCTTTCTTTGCTTTTCACTTTAATGACTTGAGGGCCGGTTTCAGATTAAGGAGGACAGACTGACAGAGGCGCATATGAGTTAGAGGCCACCTCCGAAAAGGATTTCCCGCTTGCAAGCTTTATTTTGATGACAAATTGTAAAATTATTAACATAAAATTGAAATTTTGTTGAAATTTTGTTCAATTTTGGCAAGTTCCTGAAAAATCTTTGAAATTGACAGTGCTTTCCTGGAAAGTGAAGAATATTCCTGGTAAGTGAAGACAAATTCTGAGAAATTGAAAATTTCACGATCATGCAGGAAATTTCAAGGAAAATGAAAAAGATTTTACAAAAATTGACGGAGATTTCCTTAAAATTCATAAAAATTTCACAGAAATTGGTGAAAATTGTCTGAAAATGAAATAAAATATCCTGAAAATGAATAAAGATTCCTGTGAATACAAGGAGAATTCCCAAACATTTCCCATGATTTTTCCCAATTAGCATGGGCAAAAAGATAAAGGCCTACTTTAAAATTGTATTGCTTTGAAAATTCAATATGGTTCCCATGCGCGCATGGCCCTGAAGATAAGAACTTCACCTCCATATCCATATATTGTGGCTGTTAAAAAATTTGGTCCAAAAATCAAACTGTAAATGGTTAGGTCCAAACTTAACGATAGTTCAGTCAGTACGATTGCAAATAATGCCACACATGGTTCATTCGGTATTTCAGTTAATTATATTTATGGCTTCGACAGAATTATGGAGGGTGAGGGAGAGGCAAAGCCCCCAATAGTCCCCTTAGACATGTCACTGCTTTCTTCATTACTATCCATACAAAAATAACTGCCACGACAGCCCTTTTTTAAAGGGTGTTCTTGTAATAGTTATGGTGGTTATTGACCATAGCAGTTGCATAGTTACCCAAAGGTATATTAATGATTATATATATTAATATACATGGTGATGCATGATGAATTTTTGATTATACCTTCGTCTTGACATTTTGTTGTACATGTATTTATCTGCAACCATTTGTTGGTGAAAACATTGCAACGATTTGTGCACAATTGAGCACGATGCAACAGTTTTCAAACTTTAAAAATTATTTTATACAAATACTCAACTACTACTACATGCAAAGTGCATTACTTATTATCAGCTACATCATCCTTTTGAGTTTAAACATAAATTTATGCACGTATTGTAATTTTGTATGTAAACCAAGTACGACATATATACTTGTCATTGGGAATTAGGGTGCAATTTATTGGTTAATTTAAATAAAAGTGACCAAAATTAACTTTGTTCTACATTTTAATAGTATATAAAGTGGATATTATAATGCTGAATCATGTACACCTGTTATGAACCTTAAAATGATGATTTGTTTGGAACATAAGCCAGTTGC
>JAIGNY010000186.1:737500-865000 GCA_020152595.1 Chiridota heheva | reverse complement strand
AGATACAAACTACATTTTTCTTTGTGTTGAGTTTATGTTTGATTATGTTTCTCATGTTCTTTGTCCATTTCAATAAACACTGAGGTTCACAACAGCTGCAATTGGCTATTATTCACAATAAACACCCTAATAGATGCAAATAAGTTGTTTTGACTGCAGGAATTTTCCATATAATCCACTGAATACATTGCCTCATAAACCAAATGTAGTTTCCAGCAAGATTTATCACTGTTGACAAACTGAATTTAAGGATTTTGACCAATCTGACCGACTATAAATTCAAATTGAGATTCTCCTTCAGGGTACAACCCTTTGTCCATCTTGCTATTTGATCGTTTGTGGGTTAATGAATTGTACTTTAGCAAGATAAATACCATTTATCTTTGAGAATTGCTTATGGTGATAAACGCTTAAAATCCATCAATACTGTACCAAGTGATATTTCTGATCATAACATTGCTCGTCATTCAGTTCTGTGAGCAACAACTGTTTCACACCAAGATACTATTTACTGGGAGGGGAGGGCACATACCCTTGTTGTGCCCTTCAGTCCACCACTGTTAGGGATATACAGTACCTTCTGCAAGAACCCCACAGATGCGCAATCTTTTTCTGATGGCATGGATTGTAAAGCTTGAAGAGGAAAATGATCCAATTCATATGACAAGATACCTAAAGAAAAATCACTCATTTGTCTTGCCCTTTCTTACCACGTTTGATCTTCACCATCACCAATTGTGATCACAATCACACTAGCAGTCTGGTAGCCTGTCTATTAATGGCAACATAAATGTTCCTATTGATGGGAACATTTTGCTACATGGAAGCTGCCATTTTGTGATATTTATTATGATCCTTTGCTATCCCAACGTTAAAGCCTTATGCAATGTTACATTTTTCAAATTTGAAATACATCTGGGAAAAATATCTTTGCTAGGGGAAACCTAAAACTCATGAAAATACTTTCATTATTGCCACGGCTACAACTTTTCCACTCCCATATGATATGTTCACCACGCTGTTTTCGAAATAGTAGATAAAATAGAAAATAGAGCTAGGCTTTTAGGTGCGAAACGGCCATTTTGAAAATTCAAATGTTTTTCAACACAATGATTTTTAATATTTCAAGTACATAAATTAGAGACTATAAAATTTGTGCAATTTGGTATTTAAATACATGAAGACACAGAGAGAGAGGGGAGAGAAAGAAAGAGAGAGATAGAGGGAGGTAGGTGTCGGTCCGCGAAAGGGCCATTTTGAAAATTGAAAAGTTTTTACTGAGAAAGTGCCTTTTTAAAATCTAAAAACATAATAAGCACCTGAAATGTCAAAACTTTTAAACCAATAGCACCAATCTGAACCAACGGATTAAAATCTCAACCAATGGATTAAGATATTTGGGGAGGGGGCGATTTCCTCCCTCCCCACCCCCCTATGGCTACACCACTGCCCACACTCTCTCACTAGCATTTATCCCCTTTCCTGTTCCTGGATTATAAGGCTTCTGTGTTCAACATTATGACACATTCAGGTCCTCTTTTATGTATGATAAACAAAATATATAACCAGAACCAAAAGGTTTTGTGATTCAGATGCCTTTTCTTCCATCAGCTGATTGATTTGCAAAATTTGTATTAACTGTCATGTCATTGCTTATCATGAAATATTTGATCCATAATATTTATTCATAAGCCACACCCACCATGCATTTCAATAAAATTTTGACAACATTAGCATTTGCACAAAAATTAGCAACATTATCATAGCAAGTATGATGCAAAAACTGTTGATCATTTATCCTATTTCAATAATTTGTCAATAAGCCACACCTATTCATTAATATTCATGACATCACTAACACAACATTAGAACATATATACAGACCATAACTCATCTGTGTGTAACATATGGCATATATCCAATCTACCATTCATTGGATACAGCATGGTGTTTACATTCTTTAGCATTGTCATATTAAGCCATGCCTACCATGCATATTAATGACATCTGTTGATAATAAAATATGTACAATATAAATATAACCAACAATATTATCATGCCCAATATGATGCGAAACGGACATACACTTGCTCATTTATCACTTTTTCAAAGTTTTCACTTAAGCCCCACCCACTTATCAATATGTATGGCAATCACCACCAAAAACATTAGGTCACATCTGCAGACCACGAGTTACATTAATCTGTGTACCACACATGACGTGAATCCAGTTCATTGTTTTTGAGATATCGTCTTTACAGGCTTTTTGTTTACAAAATTATATTAAGCCCCGCCCACTTCACACAATAATGAGAGTCACGTTTTTATACAATGAAGACATACACACTACCTAACATCATTATTATGACACATATGAAACAAAACAGACAGGTGAGTACTAACAACATTATTATACCACATATGATGCAATACAAACAGTTGTTGAAATATGAACATTTCAATATTTTAACATTAAGCCCCGTCAACTCATTAATATGCACAACATCACCACCAAAAACAAAAGGAAACATCTCTGTACCATGTGCTATCAGTGCGCCACATACGACTTGAATCCACTGTATTGTTCTTGAAATATCTCGATTACAAGCTAAGCGTCAAACACACACACACATACATTCATATATACACACACGCACAACATCTTGACCTGATAGGTTTCCGATGTTCATTGCTTTGGAACTAAAAAAGCGTTCTCTTTTCCATATTTAATCTCATTTTGCAAAAGCCGTTGAAGGACTTACATGTACAGTACATATCTATAACAAACAGTATCCTTCATTTCCCTAGTAACTGGGCTTACAACCTCCCAGGGTCCTGCCTCACTTCACCTCACTCATTCTAAAATGGGTTTAAAATATCCATCTTGCATAATGAAAATGAAAAACAAAACAAAAAGCTTGTCCTTGGAATTACTAATTCACTTCAAAGGATTCAAGAATTGTGAAATACAGAGCATTCTTGTTTGTTTGTTTGTTTGATGAGTGGTATGCAAAAACAAAAACAAAAAGCTGTGAAGTGATCTAATTAATTATACATCCAAGGAAACCTTGCATATGCTCAGTAATTACTAATTCACTTCAAAGGATTCAAGAATTGTGAAATACAGAGCATTCTTGAAAAATATTACAAAATGTTACAAACTTAGATATTGTGGTTTGGTTTAACTAGCAAGTTGGTTTAATGTTGATGATACAAATCAAGGAATTTTTTTACCATTCCATTTATCCCACTTATGACATTTAAATAGTTTTAAGTTAGCGGTATATTTCACATGAAAAAAACGAAAAAAAAAACTGTTAAATGAGATGCAGAGAAGACTACTTATTGCAATATTACCAAAAAAAAGAATCACAGATATTTCCTGTAAAATATTTCTTGGAAAGATTAAAATCTTTCAACCATCTTTACAAAACCTAAAAGCACCATGCTATTTGCACCGTAAAATAAGTCACAAAATTATTTTCAGACAAAAACGCAACTTTGAGGGCCAGTTAGACCAGTTAAATTTTCAGACCCAAGAGCAGTGTTCAGAAATACAGAACAGAAGTATGGTCTAAACACCCAAAACAGGCTACAAACAAAAATCTGTACCATTGCTGGGATTAATGATTTTTCATATTTACTTCAGTCTTTCAAAATACAGCATACCTATTAACCCTTACTCTACCACGCGGCGATACTATCGCCGATTTCAAACCACCTTTTTCTAAAAATAAAATCGGGACTTTACCACAGTCCTATACGAGTGATCTTGGTATCATTTTAAAGTACTCGGATAGTTCTTTCATAAAATGAAACTTTTTTTCAGGGGTTATATTACATAATTTTTAGAAAAATGACATCAAAAAATGGTAAAAATCAATAATTGCTAATAAAATTGCATTTTTTTTTTTTTTTTTTTTTTAATCTTACGATAATTTCAAGATTACGTTTTTGCTTCAAAATTAAACACGAAAGTCCTAAGAAATTATAGTATTGGTTTCTGGTATAATTTTTATAATCCCTACGTCCAATCTTTTGTTCTAGTGAAATTTCTGCAAAATTTCATGAATTTCTGCCATTTTTGGCCGGTTTTGTTCAAAAAATCGTGAAACCCAAACCTCACAACACGCATGCTTGGTTGAACCGCCGTTCGAAAGCGCTTGAAATTTCCTTTCATTTGACATATAAATAAAGGCATACCCCCCTCTATTTAGAACCTATTCTATAAGAACAAAATTACAGCTGTCCAATATCAACGACCACGTAGCGCAGGGGAAAAGTCCGCGACTAGCGTGCGAGCGCTCCGGGTTCGAGTCTCGACGTGACCACTGCGTAAATATTTTTCTGCTGCAGCTTTCAGGGGACGTTTGACTTTTATCATTTTTGATGATAAAAGCTTACCCTTTCTTTCTAAAAAATGTAGGTTAGTATCATTAGAAAGGAAATTTCAAAGTAAATCTAAATATGTAACACAAATCTCTGTTTTCAATACTGACAAGAAGTTATACTTCTGCAAAGATTGACCATTTGTTGACCAAATTTAGCCAAAAATTGCTTAATTTGCATAATTCTGTCTAATATTTCGTAAATTGGTTTTAATTACTCAAAAGCTAAATAACTTAGCATCTATTCCAACCAAACTTGTAACGAAAGAAAATGAAAGGAAAGTTGTCAAAAATGCATAGAAAAAAAAAGTTACGAAAATTGGGGTCGCTATTTTTAAAGCCCTGGTAGAGTAAGGGTTAATAGGAACATTTATAATACGCAAGATTATTGAAGTGATGCAGCCATATTGTTTAGATGTTGCAATAAAATATCAGTTTCTAATTTATGTACTTGAAAGATTAAAAATCATTGTTGAAAAACATTTTCAAAATTTTTCAAAACATTTTCAAAATGGCTGCTTTGCGCCAAAAAGTCTAGTTCTATTGTCTATTATTTCTAATATTTTGAAAGCGGCATGGTGAACATATCAAATGGGAGTGGAAAAGTTTTAGCCATGACAAGTAATGACAGAATTTTCATGAATTTTAGGTTTCTCCAAGAACAGTATTTTCCCCAAACTTATTTCAAATTTGAACATTGCATAAGGATTTAATATTCGGATGGCAAAGGATCATGGGAAATATCACAAAATGGCAACTTCCATGAAGCAAAATTTTCCCATTGATAGGAACATTTATGTTCCCATTAATAGGCATGCTGCCAGACTGAAATAAGGGGAAAATTAATCTGTAAAAGTCATTGATCAAATAAAATTCCGACCACAATGGTTTAGGACAGAACAATGTATTGTTGTGAGTGATACAATTTTCTGTCTGGCTGACTCATTGTGGAGTGTTCTGACTTAGCCACCTACAACTAATTCTTTTCAAATCATGAGATTAACAAACTTGGCATCATTTAAATTTTGACCTTTTTTTAACCAACAAACTCATCAAGTACAAAATTCCAAATTGAAAGTCAGATCAGCCATCAATAAGCAGACACACTATCAAAATATAATTTTTAAAACAGAAAATTACTACAGAAGCTCTGATACCTATCTATGTAATGTTTAATCTGCATGATGTTCTAATATTTGTATTTCGGACTTATCAAGAAAGAATGTCATGATATTTTTTATTTGACACTTGTTTTGATGAAGAAGAAAAAATGGTTAGTGTCATAATAATAATAATAATAATAATAATAATAATAATAATAATAATAATAATAATAATAATAATAATAATAAGACTTATAATGCGCACAAACCACCTAAACTAGGTGCTCAGGGCGCCATACAATAAATACAAAAATACAAAATAATTATAAAACAAAACAACAATTATTGAACATTGACAAAAGCTTAGACATTTAGTAATCTTTAAATTCTTTTTAAAGGAACCAATAGTAATGGAAGATCTGATGTAAAATGGCAATTCATTCCATAACTGTGGGGCAGTGACAGCGAAAGACCTGTCCCCCCCCCCATGAATGCTTAGATTTTGATTCAAACAGAAGTGATTTATCTAAAGAACGTAAATTACGGACAGGAATATACAGTTTTAACAAATTAGATATGTAAAGTGGAGCACGACCTTGGAGAGATTTGTATACGATGAGCAATATCTTATAGATGATACGATATAATACAGGAAGCCAGTGTAAATCTCTCAAAATTGGGTTGATGTGACAGGACTTTTTGGAGAGAGTAAGAATTCTGGCCGCAGTGTTTTGTAGCTTTTGGAGACGACTGATTTGTTCATTGAAAGGCTGTATCTAAACATGATGTTATAAGGAATGAATCATACTGTGTCATAGTACAGTATGATGGACATAACATCTGTGTTGTGTAGTGAACATATATACCAACCAATACCATTGCTACCCTTCACAATTTAAATTTTGAAATGATCCCTAATTAAAACAATGACGTAATCAATTCAGCAACAGGCTTGGGACAGGGTTCTTAGTTTAGGAACAAGGACTGAAAAGTTTGCGTCGAAATACCCACATGTAAATTGGGTCCGAGTATCTGCAAAGAAATGTGTGACTGATAATACATTACCTATACCTTTACCATAAGTAGTGGAAATAAGAATAAGTGTATCTCAAAGCTGTTGACTTATTAAGTTAGCTGTAAGTTTATGTTAAAAGATATCTGTGGATCTATTGTAAGTGTATCACAACCATCCAAATGTAACAGTATCATGTATCAATATCTCTTTACCATAAATTCTAGGCTACAGGTGTCAAAGATATTCGGCTTTATTATAGAGAGAGTGAACTTAAAAACATTGTACATCTTATATGAAGCAGAGATTTCTTTAAATAAGTGGGTTTGTTGATTCAACAACACTATTGAAAACACAGTTAACAAAATGATGTTTGTTTGTGAGGGCTTAAAGGCACTAGACAGTGAGGGTCATTTTGTGCCTAAGAGTTAGATCATTCCAGAGGTAGAAAGAAAAGAAAATGGGGAAATTGAGAGAAACAAAATGATCATCTTTGAGCAGTCATATGTTGGATTCTTTAAAAATCATTGATAATACGTGTTCTTTTTAGAAAGTTTTCCTTTAAAGAAACCAACAACAAAACTTCCTTTGCTTCGTTCAACCGGCCTTCAAACGCCCTCCACTTTCTTCAGTCCACTCATTCTAATACTTTTCTTATTAAGCTTTGAATTAGTACCATAATAGAAAAAAACCTTCCAGTAGATTAACCCAATTTCTTCAATCACAAAAAGCCCATTAAAAAATATTTGCAAAGAAAGAGTTATAGAGATGTAGTTGCACTGATGTACTGAGAAAGGTTTTTTTATATATTTTTCTATCCAAGGCCTTCATCCTACCCTAGCAATAGCTACCTGTCCATGTTTTCCTACAAGATTCATGTTGACCTCACCTGACCTTTACTGCAGCATTCATGTTTATCATATATTACTATCAATGTTAACAGCCTGTGAGTTGATGGAGTGAGTTCGTAAAAGCATTGCAATCAAATCAATACACTGCTACATATGTTAAAGAAGATCGCAGTTGTAAAATGAGAGGGTCTTTTTTGCTGATTTTGAAATAACACTGGCCTAATTTTCTATACTCCTTTCATTTAAAAATCATGTTTAGTATTCATTAAAAAATAATCACGGCTTATTTGAATATTCTTATCAAAGGTTATCAGTATCATTTCATGTCGAATGTGTGTTCCAATATTCTTGAAAATACTCCAGATTACTATGCTGTCACATTTGGAATGAGTGCTCCTTTAAACAGCTTCTGTAAATGCGAGATTTCCTAGGAGATTTGCCACCTGGACCCCCACTGGGGCTTTTCCCCTGGATCCAACAAAAGGCCCCTTGACCCCATGCAGAAAAGGTTTGTGCCCCCCCCCCCTCCCCCTATATCGAACCCCTGATGGGCCACTGATCTGAGGGTGACAGCATAATGTCATCATCTTTAACTATGCTCTGAAATTAAGTTTCAACAACAGCACATTTTATGTAGTCCCAGTTTCAGCCAGAACTCATCTAAAACACTTGACAGCAAAGCCCATCTAAAACACTTGGCAGCAAAGCTCATCTAAAACACTTGGCAGCAAAGCCTATCTAAAACACTTGCAGCAAAGCCTATCTAAAACACTTGCAGTAAAGCCCATCTTAAACACTTGGCAGCAAAGCCCATCTAAAACACTTGGCAACCAGAGCTGGAATTTTACATTTGATCTTTTTTGTTCACAATATCTCTTTTGCTACATTGATATCATCAATGCAGAATCCTGTAAGTACTAACACCATGAGCAAACTATATCAAACTATTAGATGGATTTATGAACAGTCTGACAGTTACATTCAATATCATCTAAATTTCTAGAAACAAAAGATATATTGCTAAAATTTTCATTCAAATCAGAAGAAAAAAATATCCATTTCAAAGCATTTTAAATTTTCGGACCCTTATATGCAAATCTTTGAATAGATTTGTAATGTATGGACTAGCCGATAGTGCCTATCTAGATGGTCCTTTGTTTTTAGTCACATACCCAATTTATTGAGAAAAAATATCCAGCTGGAGGAAACATTGTAATCATTTTAATTACTGAGTAGTCTTGATGTTCATACATCAAAAAGTTTGATCATCCCAAAAAAAAACTAATACTAATTTAATTTAAATTTATTTAATGTAATAATTTTCAAAATTAAATGGCTGTTCTACTCAGTATATTATGCTTGATTTGTTACAAATTAAAAGAGGAAAATTGTGTAGCAGCCCATACACCTTTACATCAATATGATAACCTCTGCTGGAACACTCTTGGTTAACAGCAGGAATAGGATGTTCCCCTTCATACTATACAATGTATTTGGAGGACTGTATCTTTGCTGAGCAGATTGAGAGCACTTTGGGAAAATGATGTGTGCTTTGCAGTAGAAATTCTGGTATATAGATGTCTAATGTCCTATGTACATTTGGTTTAATATGGATGTCAAGCTAGTTTGGATTTGTGACTTTGAAGTACATATAATGGGATAAAAAGCTTCACTGCTCTACAGCTCTTCATTTGATCTCCCAACTTTTCCTTGCCCCCTCTCAAAACAAGAATAAGTTAACTTGGAAATGACCTTGATCAGTTAGTTCTTTATTTATTGTATTACTGACAGCAATCTTCCTCATCCCAAAATATGCTATAAAATTCATGTAAACAAACTTTAAAAGCATTGTTTGACAAGCAATTAATGTCCCTAATATATCAAAATTTAATTGCTGTATTGACAATTTTATGGACCCAATCATGGTCGAGGTCATTTAGAAATGTCTATCAGTCTTTAATAAGAAGCACTTGTATCAACTGGACTTAAAGATTTGAGCTTATGGTTTAGGGGCTTTATGTAAATAGTGCAGGAAACGTTACCAAACTCTTCTTTTCTAAGGGGCTATGGAAAGTACAGTTAACACCCCACAACTCCCTTAAAGGAATATTCCCATGTTTTTTTTTTTTTTTTTAAAGAGCATACTTTAAGAGCCAATTTGTTACAGAAAACCAGGTTGATATCATATTCCGTTCAGGAGATATGGATTTTTAAAGATTTCCCGAATGCATTTTAAAGTTTTTGTACAGTATAATGAATTCGTGTTTGATGATGTCATAGAGACAATTCCATTGGAAATGTTTATGTATTTCTTTGAACGTTAATTGGTTGCTTCTGTATGATTAGAAACAATTTTCCAAAAGTTATTGAAGTAGGGTTTACTTGGCGATGTATTTAAATACCTTATTTTCATAAATTTATTTTTCTAGCAGGTTTTACTAATAAAAAAAGGATGATAGATTTTAATGAAATACATCAACTTTGTGGAAAATGTGTTGCTGTGATGTCATACTGAGCCTTTCCTATTCGCTTATTGGCATTTTTTGTGAACCTTAAGAATTGAATATCTCCTGGTAGGAATAACATATCAACATAATTTTTGTACTAAATTGTTTCTAAAAGTTTACTTTTTTGTGAAAGGTTACAAAAAAACATGGGAATATTCCTTTAACATTACATGAACACTAAGCCAAAAATTGAGGGCGGTATTTTTACAAGCTGTTCAAACACACACCTGCCGTGTTGTAGCGGTTATCATACATGTCTACATACCACTAGGCCCTGGGTTCATTCCTGGGTTAGGTAGGCACGCCAGTGTACTACAACTGGGTATCAAAGGCCGTGGACATTAACTTGGTTGTCGATGCTATGTCTGTCCGTACGTCGTACCTGTGTTCTTGTCCGGGTCATATTAAGCGTTTCGTGATAGCATTGTTGTTTGTTTGTTTGTTTGTTTGATGAGGTCTTAACGGCACCACGACAACGAAGGTCAAATTGTGCCTGAGAGGTCAGATCATTTTAGAGGTAGTAAGGAAAGAGACCAGGGGAAGAATGAGAGAAATTCAAGAACAAAAGCCAGAAAGCTGTGATCGAGAGAGGAGGTGCATGGGTAAAACTAAAAACAGAGTAGAGAGGGGGTGGAAGAGGAGGATTAAATATGGTTGTAGAGGGATGCATGCTGAAGGAAGGAGACTATTTTATCTGGAGGATTTTTTTGGAAGAACTCAGCAATTGAGTTGTGGGGAGCGAGAGAAGCTCTGGGAAGGTTGTACAGGGGGCAAGCAAGGAGAACGTGTTGGATTGTAAGGATGCAGTGGCAATTGTTACAGAGAGGTTGGGGGGAACCAATAAGGAGGTGGGAGTGAGTGAGGTGACTATCATAACTGAATACGCAGGCAACGACCCCGTCATTGCAATTGTGTGTTCACTTGTCGTCGCCAACCACACACCAAAAGCAGCATTAAATTCTTTAGTTTAAATTTTATAACTAGCATATGCAGTTTTCAAGTTATAAGAATCAAAGTTCAATTGTTTTTTTTTACACATTAAAATAAATGTGAGAAATGAAGAGGGAAACACCTCAAAATGCTTTGTTTTTCTCTAAATTTCTTCTCTTAATTTCAGACCTTGAAAGTGTTCACAATACTTTCTCCAGCTTGAGGTTGATTTTAGTACGGTAAACATCAAGTCCTGTTCATAAGAATTATCTTTGCTTTTTCATCAAAGAGAAATGGCAGAGATTTAAAAAACAATTGATTTACATAAGAAAATGAGACTACATCCTGTTCATACATCACAAGAGTAACTCAAAAAATTGCATATTTGCCCACATTTACATCAAAAAGCTGTAATATGGCAAATTTTAACTGATTTTGATGAATATTTTTGCTAAATTCTTCATGTTTTTTTTAATGGGATTGTAAATCAATTTCGCAAGTGTTGCTTTTACCTGTGCATATACCTTTAAATACTGACAGACCAAGAAGTGACGTTACAAAAGATGACCCTTGATCTTTATAGGATGTTTATAAAGTACCTGCACTGCCCAAACACTGTTCTGAATCAATTTTGAGCAATAGTGCTTCAGACTGTTATTAGGCATAGTGAACACTTTCAAGGTCTCAAATTAGGAGAAGAAATCTAAAGAAAAACAAAAGCATTTTGAGGTATTTTCCTGTCCCACAAACTTTAACAAAATCATACTGCAATCAACTTTAATATTAGGAATTAAACAATTTAATTTAAAATCAAATTAGATGCGGATAAATGACAATTTGTCAAGGCAACCAAATCATTGCAAAAAGTAGGCCTCCAATCATTAGTTGATGAGAAAAAAAATAAAGCACTCAACCTTTTAAAGAATGGGCACATAAATGTTTTTTTTATTTCTTTTTTTTCCCATTTCCATATGCATTTGTTTTTAACTTTGAATAAATTCATACTCAACTCCTTACTCAAACTCAATTATCCCCTCGAGGCCTTTAATTAGATTTTTAAAATAAAACAATATAAACTGATCTCGATTTTTAAAAAAAGAGGAAGCAGTGCAAAACGCAAATGATTTTAGCTCTAAAATTGAGATTTTTGTCCATTAATATTTGGTACAGCTTTTGGTTTTTTTGTTGTTGTTGCTACTTTCATGACTTCTACGATTTTGTAAATCTTTTTCAGTTTACGTCTAACCATGGAGATACTATCTCCATAATCAAACTATGCTGTGTGCATATAATAGGAGGGGGTGCATATAATGGGGAGTGCATATAATGGGGGAGTGCCTATAATGGTGGAGTGCAGTAGCCAAGTGGTCTGTCTCCTACTCATAAGGTACCGGGATAGAACAGGGACATGTTATTGGGTCCTAAATAACAGATCAATGGATAGAATCACAGCCAAGGTGCTGTGCTGTGTCCTTGAGCAAGACACTTGATCCCATTTGCTCCAGTTCACTCAGTACTCACAGTTTCGGCTGGGGAGTTAACCTGCTGGGTAGTCAAGTACTCTCATCTGCACCATGGAAACCAGATATAAGCATGGAGATACAAATAGTATCTCCATGGTATAAGCATGGAGATACTATTTAGTATAAGTGCCAGCTCTATAAGCCTACGAGGCTTGATGCGAATTGCTTGATGAAGTTTAACAGCACCAGCCAACCATGGTCAAATGATGGGATTTAACTTTTGCTATGTGCAAATAAACCTTTAAATTATGATCAGCATACATGCACCTATAATACATCATTTGTGTTTCTGTAGACCTTTCATAAATTCCTTCGCGTCTATAGCCATTTAATTCTTCATCCACATCTACAAACCTCCAATTCATTACATGTGTCTGTAGATCTTCAATAAATTACAATGCAGTATTTACAGACATTCAAATCATCAATGGCTAGACCTTTTATAAAGTGTCACCAACATCTAGAGATCTTAAAATCATCACCAGCATCCATACACCTCAAAATCATCTGATATATCTCCCCCCCTCCCTCCTGCCCTCCCTTCTGACATTAAAATGCCTTCATTACATTGTCAGCTACTGTACATGTCTTCTGCTGTGCAGAAAATAAACAATCAGACCACAAAAAAAATGCAGAAGCTGGAGTTATCAGTTTGCATACAGAAAAGCAATAATGGACGGTCATAATGGAAATGAATTGCACCACTCTCCATTACACACAACCGAACTGCTTTACACCTGATTGCATCACAAATGTATCCACCTCAGAAGGTAATTAGAAATTTCATAAAGTAACACAATTTTAGCCAACAAAACTATCAATAATAATGTCATGACTAATCAAGCATAAAATCTATTCACTTTTATTGCTTCTTTTCACAATATTAGCTAAAAAAATGAATCAATCACCATAATTATTACAAACATGAAAAAAAAATATGAGAACAAATATTTTGAGTTACAAAGATAATTATGACCATTAGAAAAAGCTAACAGAACTAGGAGATTTTCTTTGATATATAAATATTTCAGAAACAGCTTCACCAATCTAAATGCCTCAGAATAAGTACGCTAGAAAACTTGATGACTAATAGTCAGTTAAAAATATTTTCAATGAAACAACTGAAACTTGAAACATCTTGTTTGTTTGTTTATGTTTACATTATCCTCTTAATACAACTTCCTCCCTTGTAGCTAACCTTCAGAAAGTACTCACATGTTACCAATTGAGATATAACCAGAGCATCACTAATGCAGAAGCTCAACCCACTTTTGAGTACAAAATGCGGCTATGGTGGTGATTTGTTGTCAGTAAAAGAGAAAGATAGCATGATGGAGGTTATTATTGTAAAGTCCCAGTCCTTTGAAATAACATGTTTTGATTGAGAATTAGATAATGATTAGCTTTTAATGCAATTTTTCATATTTCTGTCCTAAATTTCATTCACTGAAAATCAACAAACAGACCAGTTTCTCTTATACTTTGATTGCGCTAGGATATCTGATGGAGATCAAGTTGAAAACTTCTTTGTCATACTCCACTGCTCTCAATCATATAGCACTGGTGAAGATTTGAACGACAATAACTTAACAACTTAACATAAGGAGATAAATCATGGAATCTAAAATGGCAGCTCCCTGGAAACACTTGACAGCACTTCATCATGAAAAGAATTTCTTTCATAAAAACAGCTTACTCTTTCAGAGATATTTGCAAGTTGGAAATTAAACTCAAAATTCAGTATCACGATTACTACCAGTAGTATGTACAACTTAAAGCTTTACGTAGTTCTTTCGAAAAGAAGAAAATACAAAATCTATCATGGTAATTCAATAGCTCAAAAAGTGAAAGGAGAAAATGCGCAATCCTTATTATGCAAGAAATGTTACTTTGCTACAGGCAGGATTAGGCTGGTGCACAATACAACATGTCAAATTGTAACTTCCAATATCTTTTCTGAATCAAGTTGTATAATAGATACTTGAATCATGCACACAAATGCACACGCATTCAAAATGTACAACAGAGTGAGTGCTTAATGCACCATTATGGAATAACCTGGCCTATAAATTTTTTGTGGGGAAAACATGCAAAACTTATGCTTTGCTGATCACTGGAGATGCAGAGTAATTTTGAAAGATGCGCATTATCTCAGCCTATCAAACTTTCAATCAAAGGTCACATTGATATGGATGGATGGAAATGATAATTTTCTTCTGAGAAACTGACTCATAAATATTGGCGGGATAACCTCGAATTTTTAGCTCAAATTCCCTTAATTTGAGCTTAAGCAAAGACTAACTTAAGAGCCAGGTTCTCTCGCTTATATACGGTCAGATTTTTATCGTATCTTACGCTTTTTTGATATTTTGCGGTGTTGCTTATAATGTTAGCTTTCAATAGAAGAATATGTTGATGTAATAACAGTTCATATTGGTGCATAATTTAAACGTATTTTGCATTCCCAACTTTGCTAAAAATGTTTCAAATAATTGGATTTTGCTCAGTGCAATCCGAATGAATTTAATTACCATATGTAACAACATTGACTGAGGAAATATCACCAAATATCTCTGCTTGAAAGAAAATCATTGTTTTCATTGGCTGGAGCTTTAAATTACCATCTGGCACATGCTAATCGAGCTTGATATCCCATTTGGGATTTCTCCCATATGAGGAAATATACCGTAGTAAAAAGCATGTCTTGCTGCAAGAATGTAGACCCATCTTAATTTTAAACAACAGTATTTGTTGTAAGTATTTCGGTTTAGGATTTCAAATTCACTCAAAAGCAAACATTGTTAATATAATTAACATCATTGCTGTTGAGGCTTAAGTTTTTTAACGCTTACTTAAAAAACACATATTCAAACTCCAATATGCATGCGGGGCAACTAGTCCTGGGGGCCCATGGGGATTTTGGCCTCTGCAGTGATGTCGGAACCATGGTGGCAAGGAGGTGGGGGGAAGGGGAAAGAACACTGCGTATATCCCTAGAGTAAGGAGCAGAAGGGACCTTTTGAAATTGTGCGGACAGGGGCAGGAGGTGCCCTTTTGAAAGATGAGGGTGGAGCAGTCAGGAGGCACCCTTTGAAAATTTATTTAGAATTATTTTAGGCCATTCTTGAAGCTTAAAAACAAAAGAAATCCACTCACTCACAAATACTACATAATACGTAGAGGTTGCTACATACATTTAGTATTTATTTGACAAAGCATATCATTTACCAGGCGCACCGACACCAGGACCATGGTGGGAGGGAGCATGCCCACCTTTCCAGACATTCCCAGCCTTTTGTTGCAACACTGCTAATCAAACTTGTATTCTTTTCTAACAACCTTAACCTACCCAATAAACCTTTCTGGGTTACGTGATTGACAGCTTTTCCAGCCAATCACCGCATGAATTTGCCAAGCAAGAAAATCTGCATACCCAAGTGGGACAAAAATCCTACATGGTACTGGTACAGTACGTCTAGCTATCGCGAGCTCATGCAGCAATGCAATATACTGCACTAAACAAATTTCTGTACACATAGACTGAGTGATGACAAGAAAGTGAACAAAAATTGTACTACGTGCTTTGTATATCAGAGCAAATTGAATTTTTTTGTTTATTCTTTTTGCTAAAAACTCTTAAAGATTCGGAGAAATGCCATAAATGGATCAAAACTTGTGGCAGACCTCATGAACATCCAAATGTCAACGCATTGTTAGTCATGCATGATTACGGATTTAGGGTTTGTTTGCCCTACCTACTTACCACGTTGCATATATTGAGTTACTACATCATTGATGTTCTAGCATCACATCGATCGATATTAAAGCTCCCACTTGCATTTCCAAAAAATAAACATCAAACATGCATTTCTTTCCTCACAACCCCAGGCCAGCGCTACTCGAATTAACTACCCACCAAGACATCAATGATGTTACAGCTCAACCCATAGTAGTGCAAAAACCAATTGACTAGTTTTATTTTAAAAGCAATTTTATTATTGTCATATCTGATATTTTGCATTTGAAATTCAAATGCAATTGAAAGATTTTCTTGAAGTCTACTAATTTTTGGGGCAATTATTCATTATGTTAAAATTCGAACAGCTTTACAGTTTCAAGAGTGTGTATCGTTTCCACATGCTTAGTACCGTAATTTCGAAAAGTACACCAAAATTTCTCCAATTTAAGTTAAAAATCATGCAACCAGTATAGCAAAAGTATTGACTCCATTGCCCAAATAGACACTGGAATTTCCAAATCGTGAGTGATAAGTTTACTTCCACAGCATAAATCATTGTTTTTATGGAAAATATGCATTAAAATTCAGTTTAGAAATAACAGAAAACTTCCCTTCAATTTCAATTAATCTCAACATCGCGTAACATTTTTTGCGGTACCTGCTAGGGCTTTCACTGTAAAATCTTGCATACTATGATACCTCGGCGTAAAACATTTCAAAACTATGCCACCACCCCAGAAGTTCTGATCATATCAGTACTGTCCTCTCGAAATGGCCGCCATCTTTGTAAAGCATGCAGAATTTCAGCTCTGTTGAAACCTTTTTCTGTTTGTTTATTTTGCAATATTTGTTCTTTCTTGCTAAATTCATTTGACTCATCAGGTAATATGTACATGTAAATGTAATAATTGTCACAATTAGAGTATTTTGACCATGTGTTTTTGGGTCGATTTAACAGCTTGTAAAACAGGCCTTGATTGATTGGGATTAAAGCCTTACATTATGGCCTATTGTTTGTTTCACTGTTTGTTTACTGCTGCACATTCACGGTGCCTTTCACAAGTTACTCAAATTTTGGCGAAATAAAAGTGCAAATATCCCCATTCATCCATTCATAGGTGATTACTGCGCATTTGTGATTCTCGCATTTAAAACGGATTATGCTAATCGGGTTTACAGTTTGTAAAAGTCATTAATATTGTCAGCTGAATGTGTGTTTGATTAAATCCTGAATGATATTGATTTTCAACGGCAAGGATTTGCGAGCATGCAGCATGTACACGCTAAACGGTCACAGCTCTACTGACAACAACACATGTAAATCCGTGGTAAATGGAGATACCAAAAATGATTGAAATTCAAAAGAAACAAACAATTACAACTCCGTAACTTTCTAAGAAAATAAATTATTCTTTGTGACAATGCACTGCACTGTTCGATTCTGCAACAGGTGATTAAGAGCGTGACAATGAATGTATTTGACAGATACAGGTACTTGATACTGGTTCTGAATATAAGACGGCAAGTGTACATGACAACTTGACTCACGTGTAATTATCACGGAAATACCATAACCATGATCAGGAAATTTGTATATTCATCAGAATATTTGAATTCTGATTGGAAAATGGTTTTCGTCAAAACCAAAGAGCTTCATGCTCTTTGGTCAAATACACTGTGATTCACTTGTAAGATCTAGCCACTGCAATATGCGTGATTAACAACAGACTAGACACACACATGAAGCTAGCTAATAGGAAACACATGTACTGTATGGGGACTGTAAGAGGACCTCCAGTACGTACAAGAATGGCATGTCTACAGCTAAAAGAGCAATTTTTGTGCCATTAAGTATAAAATCTGATACTTTCTTAAAACCTTTCGCGAGCTTTAATTACAAAAATACATAGAATATCTCTTAGCAAAATACAAATTATATGAAGCGTACAAAAATCCCACTTAAGCGAGAATTTTAAGAGCAAAAGTGCTAAAACCTAGAAGGAGATGCATTTTAAAGCCAACCATTGCACAGGCACATATGGGAGCTCACATACGATTTGATTAGCTCCACTCATTACACTCTGTGTAATGGGTGGAGCTAAAAAACAAGCTTGCAACCACCCCAAAATATATGTTGATTCACTACATCGATGATTTTCTTATTTAGTATTTCTGCTTCTAATTTTTGAGCATGGTGAATTTTTGCGGAAAGAATATCACTGATTGTATATTAGATGGATTAAGTGAATTTTTTGACCACCCCAACCCTGAGCATTAGCTATATGCAGAACATATTTCTTGAATGCAATCACTACTTACCACAAGGAATGAGTAAGGGAAAGAATAAAATTCAGAATTCAAAATTTGAAAAACAAGACAGATTTTTTGCAAAAAAGGCAGTAAAAGAGCCAAAAAATCAGCATAATTTGAAAGCAGATTGTCAATGATTTAAATTTTGTTTCAAATTCTTGAATAAAAATTGCAACAAAAACAATTCACATAAATTGCCAGAAGCAAACATAATGTGGCTCAAATGCAATCCTCCCTATACACATCAATCTAAATATCACTTCTGAGCCGGTAGTTCTCACCAGGTTATAAACATTGAAGCTATTGATGCTTTATAGTACACTATGCATTGAACACGAGGGCTTTAAGTACACAGTACTTCAACAGACAAATCCTCTGGAGTTATTATGTACGACTTTTTCAACCACTTTATATAGTGATGATGTTAAGCCATGAAGTGCTTTGAGCCAATGCTGGTCATCCATGACCAGTATTGTTGGGCCACATTTAAGGTGTTGTTAGACCCCTTCAAAAACCACAAATGGTTCAATGCTAGCATGACAACTTTAACAGACATTTTAAAATCAGAAGTAAATCGCAAAAACTTGTTAAATCTTGATCCCAATTTTACCCTTCTGTAGGAAGTTTTCATTCAATAACAGATTTAAGTTTCACCGTGGTTCAATACACACGCCTAGGTTTATTGGAACTGACGAACAAAATTAAACAAATACCAATTTTCATGGATTCTATTGAATAAACCAGAGTTTTCTTCACTTCACTTGACTTTGATTCAAAGAAAAGACTTCATGGGTGAATGGGCCCCAAATTTCTTTTCAAAGAATAATGGGTTTGTCTGGCTTCTCTGAAACACACATGCATGTAAGAATAATTCTTTATTCACAGAATTGTGGAAGTATTCCAATTTTCTGCAAACAAGTGTTTTTCACAATACTTTTTTTCTTTCTTTTTCAATTCAGCATTTCCATGAACACATTTCAGAACAAATCAACAAGGAATAGAACAAACATGGACTTTGTCATCCACCACGTACAGAGATGAGGTGTTTTAACCCTTCGTTTCCCAATCGGTTGTGACACAACCGATTTGACATGCACTTTTCAAAAAATATTTTACTTTGTCAAATAGACCCAAAGCAGTGATCCTGGTATCAATTGAAAGAGCTGAAAGAGTTCTTTCAGAAAATTAACTTTTTGATTGGGATTATGTAGAAGATTTTTGATAAAAGATGGGTTAAAAAAAAAGGAAAATTAAAAAAAAGGCACAAAATTTAACAAAAACATTTTTTTTTTTCCTCAAAGATTTGCTTGCCATACTGTACTTCCAGACCTTGCTTTTGCTTGAAAACCCATGGGGAACTTACAAAGACATCAATGTATCCAATTCCGGTCTAATTTTGACTGCCCTATTATCAACATTTTTTTAATTTTGTTTTTTGTTTTTTGGCAAAAGTTGTAAAAAATTCATGATTTTGATGCCAAAATTTGGTACAATCAAAGCTTCTGATCGCGATCACTTACATGAAATGTACTGTAAGGCCAATTCACA
Organism: Chiridota heheva; assembly: GCA_020152595.1. Taxonomy (NCBI): domain Eukaryota; kingdom Metazoa; phylum Echinodermata; class Holothuroidea; order Apodida; family Chiridotidae; genus Chiridota; species Chiridota heheva. The sequence goes on along the minus strand of JAIGNY010000186.1, from coordinate 845,089 downwards.
TTCTTTCAAATGAAATAAAAATGAGCAACTTTACGCCCTCTTTATTCATGCTGATATTTAGGTATGAAAACAAATCCACACACTAAGAGATATGCAATGTAGTCTTACAGTAACGTGTGAGATTACAGTGTGTGTGCCCTTGGTTCCATTACCGCACCGGATGCGCGGCATTGTTTGTCGCGAGTAATTACAGTGGTGATTATTTTTTTGTTTATTTTCATTGGTTTTGCAGGTTTTGCTTTCAGAAAAAGATTTTCAGACTGGTATCATTGGAAAGGAAATTTCATACAATCTAAAAATGTAAAAAAAATCCTCCATTTTCATTATTGACAAGAAAAAAAAACAAGCTTAAAATAAATTGGCCTAATTTTTCCTAAAATTTGCATGTTTATGTCGATATTTTCTTTAATTTGAATTTTTTGTTAAAAAGTTTATTGTCTTAGCATTCATATAAACCAAACTATAAAACAAAAGAAAAGTTACAAAAATCAATTTTGAAAAAATAATTCAATGTTTTGGACCCCTGGGACTCTAAGGGTTATGAAAATATTGTACTGGGCAGCTGCAGTTAAAGAATGTAACAGCAATGTAACAGGAAGGTAATGGACAGGTGGAGCTTGGTTCTCCAGTGGAAAGGGCATGACAGCAGAACAGTCTTCAGATGGTCTCAATAGCATTTACTGTTTTTAAGTTATGACAAATCAATGTTGGTAAAATTGTTCAGCATGTGCAAAAGTCAGGATGATGATAGGAAGAGATTTTACAACATTTCTCTTCATGACCTTGGTGGCTTTTGAAAAAAGCTTTCACTGTTTCAAACTGACTGAACTTGTATAGTGCTTTGAACTACAACAGGGAAACAACTATATAAGTTGTATCCATTACTTAATTATCCAAGTGTTTTTTATTAGGAAACTGAAGTTACATTCAAGGATAATCACCGATCTCATTTGCATCAATGAATATTGATAAGGAAATAACTTTCAAGTTTTCTCAATAACAATTGATTTTCTTCAAAGTCCTTATAAAGATTTTACCTTTAACTGCAATAACTGAATCAAAAAAACACCAGATTTTAAGATCAAAAAGGTGAATCCATCCCCTCTCTGAGTTTCTTTATACTTTTCCATTAGCACAGGAATAAAATACAACAAAAACATGATAAGAAAACAGTTATCATCTTAAAACAGGAAAAAATTGATCACAAAAATGGAAAACATATGCTAAGAACAAATATACTTCAAGGCAGAAGAAATCTGAAGAGAGATGGCACTTACGTGTATCACCGCACCCTGCATCCCTTACAGAAAAACTAGCTTCAATGAAGCACTACTGTAGCTTGCTGCGGAGTTTGTTTTGGAACTAATGCAAGCTTGCACAAGCTAGCATGGGCGGGATTTGCATGTACCGAAAGTGGAGGGTGGAGGGGGGGACAAAGTCAAAAGTAGGGGATAAAACCCCCAAATCATGCTAAGATGCAAAATATTACCATACAAAACATACAAATTCTGAAAAAAAGGGGGGGGGGAGTTCCCCCTTTCCCCCATCCCCTCTCAAATCCTGCCTATGCAAGCTAGCAAACATTTTCTGCAAGCTTGTGCAAGCTAACAAATACTGTAAGGGATCACCCCATCCCCACAGTTCATATTTGTCACTGTCATGTATATGTACAGTAAAAGTAGTTTTTTCCTTAATATGTTTTCATTCATTGCTGTGACATCACCACTGCACCGTATCAGTTTATCCGGTTGTATTGCAGTACAGGGATCGACATACAAGGTGTCAAAAACACGTACTAACATTTACAATGAAAAATACATAACCAATTCAACTAGCTTTCATTAATTTTTTTTAACTTGTAAAATGAATACAAGTTCTCTTGCTTTTTGAACACTATAAAGTGGCACGTTTACAAGCAGTTTTGTTGGCATTTCTTGACTGCCTTAATGAAGTAATCTCATCTGTGCATCAAAGGTCATTTCATCATCCTAAAGCAAGTTTAGATTAAATCTACAGTGACCTTGGAAATATTGCTGGAGAACTCAAACGTTTCGGTTAGCAGTTCAGCATTAAAGGATTAGTTCAGTGGTCAAGCATGTTCATCTTATATGAAAGATGACTTCAAAAGAAAAAAAATGGTGAAAAAAGCATTGCAAAATCTTATTCCGTTAGAGAGATATTCAAGTTTAACGTTTGGTATCATTGCTGTAGAAACGACAGAAATCAGACTAGTTGTGATGTCACATTCTCAGATTCCTCAAAATCTCTATGTATTAAAGAAAGTTTATTTAATTTTTTTACTATTGAAATTATTTTCCCTCAAATTTTCTTCAGGTGGTATATTATAAATACCATTTACTAGATTGTTTTACTACTTCTTTGACATATCCAATGGTTTTAAAGCCACAAAATTGAAGGACAAATTATGATAGAATACATAAAGACTTTTGAGGAATCTGAGGCTATGACATTACAACTAGTCTGATTACAGTCATTTCTACACAAATGATACCAAACTTTAAACTTAAATATCTCCTTAACGAAATAAGATTTTTGAATGCTTTCTTCATCATTTTGTTTCTTTTGAAGTCCTCTTTCATATAAGATGGACATGCTTGACCACTGAACTAATCCTTTAATGCAATAAGATTTTTGAACACTTTCTTCACTATTTTCTTTCTTTTGAAATCCTCCTTCATATAAGATAAACAAGTTTGACCGCTGAACTAATTCTTTAACATCTTTTCTTATATCTATATCTGAGCTGAGATTTATTATAAATTGTCATCGCTGAGTGTGGTAAAATGTTAATTTTTGCACCTTTTTGTTATGATATAAAGTTATTTAGTCGCAAAACAGTGAAAGTTTATGGGCTGCACAATCCAGAATAGTTCATGAAATGCACACACAGAGATCATTAAACTATGAAAAATTGATATCAAATGACTTAGTATACTCAACATGATTTTTTCCTAAAACAAAATTGAAATATTGTTAATATTACTATGTAAGACATCCATTCAGAAACAGTAAATTTTAATAATTAAACCATGGAAATTAAACATGGAAATCTCATTACCATCCAAAATATGCATGCAAAAAGTGTAGCTTTTACATCATTTGAACAAAAAAGAAGGACATTTTTATGGTTGTATAATTACACTGCCATTATGTAGTAGCTACATTCTTGGACAAAACTGTTGGGACACTTACCGGAAAGTTTGCATGTTATTACAAATATGTACGTACAGCTATTTTCATCCCCCCCCCCCCCCACTTCATTTCTTATTCCCCCTTTCAATGTTGTCAAAATATTTCAATAGCCCTTTCAATGTTGTCAAAATATTTCAATAGCCCTTTCAATGTTGTCAAAATATTTCAATAGCCCTTTCAATGTTGTCAAAATATTTCAATAGGAAATATAGAGACATAGAAAGCAATAATAAACAACATTTTCTACTCATTTCACCAACATTGAACAGGGAATCCAAAAAGTTTTGTCCAAGATTGTAGTTCATGAACAGTACAAATTTTATCTCCTTTAGAAATTGATTTAATCGTTATTCATGAAGAATAAAAAAATTGTAGTATCAATACTCTTTATAGGATTCTTTAAATGTTTTCTTTTTACTCTGATGATCAATCCATGGAGATTTAATGTTTTCATATTCAATTTGGTACTAATTTTGTTTCCAGTCTGATAAATATGTCCCAAGTACTCAGTAGTTGTGCTAGTTAGTAAAACAAAAATTCTGGCCACTGACACTAATCAAATTCACAATAGATAATCATAAAGTGTTGGGAAACTCTAAAGGTGGAATCAAATTAAATGATTGAAATCATGGACAAAATTATTCATATTTAAAATATTGGTATTGCAAATGCATATTTTCTAAAGAAAACAACAACTTGTTCCATAAATTTGATTTTAAGACTTATTATGTTGTAGGTTTAAATCTCAGTGATGTCCTGACAGAGCCAGTATGTAAGATATTCAAAATGTCTGGAAACTTCTACTAGGGCAACTGAGACTAGATATATTCAAGGCAAACGTATGACCCAGAAGAGAAATCTAAGTCTTTCTAACTCCAGCAGTCTCGTCTCGTCCTACTGAACAGAAGTAAAAGGTCACGCACCTTACCCTTTTTCAAAAAGTTTGACACAGAGGGAGGTAAGGCCTGTGACTGTGCTGAGAGGAGTTAGAACAACAAAGATGTTTTTTGAGCTAAAGACCTACTACTTTTCAATCATAACATTTGTGAGAATTTTTTTAGACATTGGACGTTTTCCCATCAAATATTTCTCATAGGTACTTCACTGTAAATCTGAGACTAGCCAGAGCACTTTCACCTACAAAATAGTACACATCAGTTCAGAATAAAATCAATGGATTAGCTTTTGAGGAGAATGATGTAGTCTTGTTCATCTCACATTTATTGACAAATAATGCATATGACAAACACCTTGGTTTCAACAAAGGTTCTAATCAATACTTAATTCTTCTTTAAGAAGGGTCATTTCAAATCTATACTTGCTGCATGCACGTACATTTAAAGTCATATGATAGCTTAAACAATAAACACGTGGGATATTGACTCAAGAGATGATATCAAAGAAGCAGTAACTGAATGGTAGTAATCAGTAGTGTTTAAAGAATTAGTTCAGTGGTCAAGCATGTCCATCTTATATCAAAGAGAACTTCAAAAGAAACAAAATAGTGAAGAAAGCCTTCAAAATTCTTATTCCGTTAAGGAATTAGTTCAGTGGTTAAGCATGTCTATCTTATATGAAAGAGGACTTCAAAAGAAACAAAATAGTGAAGAAAGCATTCAAAAATCTTATTCCGTTACAGGATTAGTTCAGTGGTCATGCATGTCCATCTCATATGACAGAGGACTTCAAAAGAAACAAAATAGTAAAGAAAGCGTTCAAAAATCTTATTCCGTTAAGGAGATATTTAAGTTTAAAATTTGGTATCATTTGTATAGAAATGACTGAAATCAAAGTAGTTGTGATGTCATAGCCTCAGATTCCTCAAAGTTTTATGTTTTCTATCATATTTTGTCCTTCGATTCTGTGGCTTAAAAACTATGGGATATGTCAAAAAAGTAGTAGAACTGAATCTAGGAAGGGTATTTATACTTTACTACTTGAATAAAGTTTAAGGTTAAATAATTTAAATAGTGAACAAATTAAATAAACTTTCTTTAAAATACATAAAGACTGAGGAATCTGAGGCTATGATGTCACCACTAGTCTGATTTCAATTGTTTCTACACAAATGATACCAAACTTTAGACGCTAATATCTACTTAGCGGAATAAGATTTTTAAATGCTTTCTTCACCATTTGATTTCTTTTGAAGTCTTCTATCATAGAAGATGAACTTGCTTGACCACTGAACTAATATTTTAATTTAAAAAAGTGGGAGAAAGGGTCATGAGTACAATTTTTGTGTCCAGTGGCCAGCTAAAGGGGGTCATAGAGCAGGGAAGTCACCACATACAAAACAACAAAACACTACCTCTCCAATTGTACCTTCATCCATCATGAAAGATGATACAAATTTGGCAAAAATGTTATTTTCTTTTCCTACAGTACGCCTGCCCATTCTTCAGTTCCCTGGAACCTTTTCGCAAATGTTTGACTAGAATTATAGTTCATAATTCTGATATGTAAGTCTGCATAATTACAATACATGATATGAATTAAAACCTGATCACCTAAAATCTTACAACTGTTAAGGAATCAACTATGTTTAACCATGGAGATACTATTTGGATTTATCACCCTTTTCTTCGATGAAGTATGACCATGGAGATACCAAATAGTATCTCCATGGTATGACATATACTCGTACATATTAACTCTGAAACTGCCTAACTCCAACAAAAAACAATGAAACACACGTATACCAGGGAGCTGGAAATGTGGAGTTTCATCTCCAGTTAAAGTAACAGCTCCCTGTGTATACAAATCCCCTTTCATATCAAATGCTCACTCCAAAGGTTACGTATGGCCAAGCCAATGTACAAGCAATACACCGCAAGACTAAAATCATCACAATCAATTTGATCAACTTAACCAGAAGGTAATGAAGCGGATTAAAAAGAAATTCAAACATTTAAAGCCAGGTTTGACTCCAGGCTCCAAACTGAAGGTTTTCATCTAATAAGATATAAGCTTTACGTTCGTACACTATTACAGCTATCACTTCTTATGATCTCTTTCCTCTTTGTATTACTGAAGTCTCTGAAAAATATATGCAAGTGAGAATTTCCAAGATTATTAGCGTGGGTTTTAGTTTACTATGCGTAGCTAAAATCCATTTGAATTTTGTTAATATCTTGTAGCAGTTTGAAGTTCAGCACTCGTAATAGTTACTCAAAGGATTTATTCACACTAATGCAAACTTAAAGATTTAGTCCAGAGGTCAAGCATGTCCATCTTATAAGAAAGAGGACTTCAAAAGAAACAAAATGGTGAAGAAAGCATTTAAAAATCTTATTCCGTTAAGGAGATGTTCAAGTTTAAAGCTCCTGCCTTATCTGTGTAGAAGTGACTGGTGTAGTAAGTCTACTATGGAAAGTTGGCATCTTCATCAGTTCATCCTCACATTCTCAACAATTGTTTATGTATTTCAAAGAAAGTTTATTAAATTTGTTCACTATTTAAATTATTTTTCCTCAAACTTTCTTCACTTGGTCTATTAAAAAAAAACCTTCCTAGATTCAGTTTTACTACTTTTTTGACATATCCCATGGTTTTTAAAGACCTTTGAGGAATCTGAGGCTATGACATTACAACTAGTCTGAATTTAGTCGTTTTTACACAATGGAGTGAAAGCAAGGGTTTTGTGGATCGGTAAGGATGCGGAGAGCAAAGGAGAGGCCGGCCTTCATGCACCGGAGGTCGAAGGGGAGTTCGATGGCTTCGGCATAGATACTTACGATAAGGGAGGTGTGAGTGGCAACAAGGCAAAGCCTTAGGGCAGCATTCTCAGTGACCTCCAGGTGTTTCAAGTAAAATTTGCAGGCAGAGGCGAAGATAAAATTGCCATAGTCCAGCATGGATCTAAGGAGGGAGTAGTATAAGGTGGGCAGGGTGAGATGATTTTCCCCCCCAGTCAGTGCTTGAGAGGATCTTGAGGAGATTGAGGATTTTGTGGCATTTGGATTTGAGGGTGTTGATGTGGGGGAGATAGGAAAGTTAATAGTCGAGAGTGATTCCGAGGAAGCGAGAACTGTCTTTACTGGGAATTATGGAATCTTCGAGACGGAGATTGGGGTGAAGGAGGAAGGAGTTGTTGTTGTTGTTGAAATGGATGAGAACAGTTTTGTCTTTTGAGAAGTTGAAGCCGTTAGAGTTGCTCCAGTGAGCCAGACTGTCCAGACAGTGTTGTAGGTTATTTTGGAATGTATGGCAGCATGGGGAGGATAAGTAGATAGTGAAATCGTCTACAGAGAGGGAGCTATTGATGTTGTGGGTGGGAGTTTTGGTGATGCTGTTAATTTTGAGGATAAAGAGAGTGGGGAAGAGAGAGGATGCTGTCTTGGGTGACACCCAGATGTTGGGTGTACCTTGGGGAGTAGGTGTTTCCAATGCATACTCTGAAGTGGCGGGAGTGAAAGAAGTTCTGGATGAAGGTGGGGAGGAGGCCTCTGAGGCCAGAGGAGTGAAGTTCTCTGAGGACACCATACCGCCAAGTGGTGTCGAAGGCTTTTTCGATGTCGAAGAAGATTGAGATGGCATGATGATTCCTGACAAAGGTTTAACGGATGAAGGTGTTGAGTTTAAGGATGTGGTCCAGGCAGTTTTTTTTCTTTCTGAAACTATTTTGAGTAGGGAAAGGATGTAGTTCCACTCGAGGTACCAGCAGAGCCTGTAGTTGACCACACCTTATCTTACAGAAGCAGGAGGTAAGAGCAATGGGTTAGTAGTTTTTTGGGTTGGATCTGTCTTTGTTACTTTTGGGGATTGTGGTGATAATGGCCTTTCTCCAGGTGTTGGGGAAATAGTTTGAGGACCACAGGTGATTGTAAATCTTGAGGAGTATTTCTAGGGAGTTCCTGGGGAGATTTTTGAGTAGATTGTAGTAAATGCCGTCAAAGCCTTGAGAGAAGGACCCGGATTTTTTTAGTGCAGAGGAGAGCTAGGAGTAGGTGAACGGGAGATTGTAGTTTTCCTGATTGTTAGACTGGAAATTAAAAGGGTTCTTTTCAGCCTCAATTTTCTGGTTCCGGAAGGAGTAAAAAAGATTGTCATTTGAGGAGGTATTTGCGAAAGTGAAGGCTAGGCAGTCGGTAATGTCTTTGAGGTCGGTGATTTTGGTGTTGTTTTGGATGAGGTGAGAGATGTTGTTGGAGGAGCTTTTACTTATGAAGTTACAGATTATATTCCAGACCTTGGAGGGGGCGACCTGAAGATTCAGGGATGAGACATAGGTTTTCCAGGAGACCTTTTTGCTGAGTTTAATGATCTTCCTGGCTTTGGCTCTGAGAATGGGAGAGTTGTCAAGGTTTTGGGGTGTGGGGTGGGTTTTGAAGAGATGGAGGGCTTTGTTTTTGAGGGAGATGGCTTTTTTTTGCAGTCGGTAGTGAACCAGGGTTTTAAGTTCTGTGGGGTGAAGGTGGAAGTGGGGATAGCGAGACTGGCAACCTGTTAGAGTTTGGAGGTGAAGAGAGAGATGGGGTGGTTGGAGAGAAGGATGTCGTTAGTAAGGGAGATATTGCACAGAGTAATGTAGAGGCCCCAGTCTGCGTGCTGAAATCTCCAGTTGGTTGGGAAGGGGTGAGATGAGGGGGTTTTGGGTGGAGATGAGGATGGGGAAATAGTCACTCCCACAAAATGAAGGGTGAACCCTCCAGTCCGAGAAGTCAGCAAAGAGGGAGGGGTTGCAGATAGAGGTCAAGGTTGGTAAAAGAGCCAGTACCTGGGTGTAAGTGGAGAAGCTGTTGTTAAGGAGGCAAAGGTTGTGGTGGTTCAGGAGATTTTCAAAGTTTCCCTCTGACAGTAGAAGTAGAGGAACCCAAAAGGGAGTGTTGTGTGTTAAAATCGCCTGTCAGGATGAAGGGCTTGGGAAGTTGGGAGATGAGATCGTCTAGGTTGCAAAAGGTGATGGTTTTGTGTAAGGTCGCGAGTTGGCAAATAGCCTGAAGGTCAGACTGGATAGGGATGGGGCTTGAGGGAATATCATTTCTGACATTAATAGAGGAGCCGCCAGAGGCTTTCCTGGCATTTTGAATGATAAAATGTGAAGGTTTTTAAAGGTTTTGCAACCAGAATGAGCTCTAAATTAAGCATATGCACCAGTAATTCACGAGTCATGATTTAGATGATAAAAATGATTGAAAACAATTACGTTAACATAACATTCATGGGTTTTCTCTTTCTCATGTCACAAACTTACATTTGCATAACTTATCATAATAAGGCCTCAAAATTAAAAATGCTGTAAAATGGGTCAAATTGATTTTGATTAAACATTTTGCTATTTCATGGCTTAAAAGCACTTTTTCTTCCAATTAAACTGAAGTTGTTGCTACCAGTCCATACAACTTTAAAAGTTATCTAGCAACACTTTTGCATGTGTATATATTCCTTTCATGCCAACACCTAATAAGGAACTTCACAAAAACTGATCCCAGCTTAACTTCTACTATAACCTTTCATTCACACCAGGAAGTCCAAGAGAAAAATTCAAAACCATGTCCCTTTAATCTGTCGTGGCTGAATGGTTTATCCTTTATACTCCTTAAAGATAAATTTGCGAGCAGCTCAAGTTTTGGAGTTAAAAAACAATCAATAATTGTGCAAGCTTCAACAAACCTACTATGAAAGAATGGGCATGGCACCCTTGGGTATGCTTTACCCATTGTGACAATATGACTCTAGAACCCCAGTGATTTCTAAGAAATCTGAAATCTCCAGTTGGTTGGGAAGGGGTGAGATGAGGGGGTTTTGGGTGGAGATGAGGATGGGGAAATAGTCACTCCCACAAAATGAAGGGTGAACCCTCCAGTCCGAGAAGTCAGCAAAGAGGGAGGGGTTGCAGATAGAGGTCAAGGTTGGTAAAAGAGCCAGTACCTGGGTGTAAGTGGAGAAGCTGTTGTTAAGGAGGCAAAGGTTGTGGTGGTTCAGGAGATTTTCAAAGTTTCCCTCTGACAGTAGAAGTAGAGGAACCCAAAAGGGAGTGTTGTGTGTTAAAATCGCCTGTCAGGATGAAGGGCTTGGGAAGTTGGGAGATGAGATCGTCTAGGTTGCAAAAGGTGATGGTTTTGTGTAAGGTCGCGAGTTGGCAAATAGCCTGAAGGTCAGACTGGATAGGGATGGGGCTTGAGGGAATATCATTTCTGACATTAATAGAGGAGCCGCCAGAGGCTTTCCTGGCATTTTGAATGATAAAATGTGAAGGTTTTTAAAGGTTTTGCAACCAGAATGAGCTCTAAATTAAGCATATGCACCAGTAATTCACGAGTCATGATTTAGATGATAAAAAATGATTGAAAACAATTACGTTAACATAACATTCATGGGTTTTCTCTTTCTCATGTCACAAACTTACATTTGCATAACTTATCATAATAAGGCCTCAAAATTAAAAATGCTGTAAAATGGGTCAAATTGATTTTGATTAAACATTTTGCTATTTCATGGCTTAAAAGCACTTTTTCTTCCAATTAAACTGAAGTTGTTGCTACCAGTCCATACAACTTTAAAAGTTATCTAGCAACACTTTTGCATGTGTATATATTCCTTTCATGCCAACACCTAATAAGGAACTTCACAAAAACTGATCCCAGCTTAACTTCTACTATAACCTTTCATTCACACCAGGAAGTCCAAGAGAAAAATTCAAAACCATGTCCCTTTAATCTGTCGTGGCTGAATGGTTTATCCTTTATACTCCTTAAAGATAAATTTGCGAGCAGCTCAAGTTTTGGAGTTAAAAAACAATCAATAATTGTGCAAGCTTCAACAAACCTACTATGAAAGAATGGGCATGGCACCCTTGGGTATGCTTTACCCATTGTGACAATATGACTCTAGAACCCCAGTGATTTCTAAGAAAAGACTTTTATATCCCTGGAAACTACAAGGTTGGCCTTTTGCAAGCCAGATAGGAGAAATCAATTTAATCCTTAAGTTCATGCATAGATTAGCGATGCACTGGAACTCAGTTCCTGACAGTTAGTTTCAGCCGAACTATGATATTTCAGAGTTCCAGCTCGTACCAAAATATTTTAACAAACCTTGATCGGAACCAGATCTGGTGGAGGGGAGGAGAGGGGGGAAGGGGGGGGGGGAGTATTCCTCCCTAACACTGCCACTGTCAATAACCATGGTAAATTTCTAATCCTTGTGGCCCTGACATACAATTTGAAATTTCCCAGATGTTTTAAGAATTAGCGTGATCATCTCTTCTATGAAGAAAACAATCAAAGCAACAAAGTGGTGAAGAAAGTATTCAAAAAGCCTTATTCTATCAATATGCAATATATTCATGTTTGATGTTTTGTGGAGATTCAGATATCAGATTTGTGGAGAAATGGCTTATATTCTGCAAAATTTGAGTCGAAAGTATTTATATCATATTTACTCAGATTTTGTGACTTACAATCATTGTTTCAAATAACAGTCTGAGGAACAATTCTTTTACCACTGACTGGCATAATAGGACTGCACTGCACCACCCAGCAACGACCTACACTCAAATGGTCCCTTTCAACCGAGCTCCTCCAACCGGTAGGGAGTTCAAACAACTTCTCCCTGCCCAACATAGAGATTTTCACACTATGGTAATGATATACAGCTTTATCATCTTCACGATGGCTATACCAGGATGTTATAAGATATAGAAACAATTTGGGGACATAAAGAAAGTTACACAGATTGTGACACAATGTCAGCTTTTTACGTATTACCCGTTCGGTGACACAATTTAATGGCTATACCAGATGGTTTTATGACACAATTTAATGGCTATACCAGATGGTTATATGACATAAAAACAATTTGGGAACATACAGAAAGTTACACAGATTGTGACACAATGTCAGCTTTTGACATAATACCCGTTTTATGACACAATTTAATGGCTATACCAGATGGTTATATGACATAAAAACAATTTGGGAACATACAAAAAGCTACACAGATTGTGACGCAATGTCAGCTTTTGAAGTACCCGTTTTATGACACAATTTAGTGGTTCACCTTGATTGGCGCAACCATTAAAAGGGCACTTCGGTCAAGTTCAGCTTCCTCTTCATCATCTGGGCTCCACTTATGTGTACAAATTCCAAAGTTCAAGTGACTACCCACTGATAGCAACCTTTGGGGAAGGAGTGTTTACATAAAGATAACGATACCTCCAATGAGATTGAACAAAACCTTCAACCTGACATGCTTCTCAACCCATTTCTTTGAAGTATGTACAAGAGATCTCCTCATTTGGTTTACGCCGGTATTCTTGTGAAGTACATGACATGTTACAATGATTCTTAAGAGCGAAACGGATGAATTCTTTTTGCAACATAATGAAATATACACATTTTATAATCATCTACAAATCAATTCAATTAAGAATTATTTTGTTCTTGAGGGAGGGGGATTTTACTTTATGTATGCCTGTAATAACACTGCACTTGTTATGCAAAAATATTAAATCTTTGAATTAATGTGCACAGCACAGGGCTGTTACTAACTATTGTGAAACTAATAAAAATCAGACAGACCTTTAAGGTGGAAGATTGACATTTTTGTTTGAAAGTTTTTGTAAAATCTAGTCATGAAACTATCTACAACATTTAAAAAGATGGGGTACCATTAAATGGAAGGTCAAATCAATAATAAGAAAATAATGATCTATTATTGTCAGTCAAAAATATATTCTTCTATATTTGATCTGTACCTGTTGAGTATTGTATTCAGAGCAAATACTGAATAGTCTTTATGACTATACTTAAAAGGCTCACAATATATTTAATGATTCCATTTTATACAAAATTTTAAAATTCCGTCTTAAATTATTGGGTTACACACGTTGTAAAACTCAAGATTGTATCCTTATCCTTTCAGTTTCTTGCCTCTGTGTAACCCACAAGTAAGAGACAGGTGGCTCAGTTGGTAGAGCACACAATTGAGATGCAGGAGGTTCCAGATTCAAGTCTCACGAGATTCAAGTTGGTGATTTTTCCACAGCCTTGCAGACAGATACGCCTGCCATCATGGAAAGAAGTGTGTTAACTGTGTCACCTGGTCCTCATGCGGCCTTTGGGAGAAGTGAACATTGGTTGGATGGCGCTCCCTGTCCAGCGGATATGGATGATAAGTGGTAGTCCCAATGGCAGGACAGTCATCCCTGCCTGGTTCTCTAAACACTACTCGAGAAGAAAAGCGGGAAACACGGTGTTCATTCACTTCCCATACCCTCCAAGTCAAGCTTATGCATGGTGCTGATCTCAAACTGCTGGTGGAGTATTTTGTAAAGGCCTCCGAGTACCCACGGAGCATAGAAAAGTGCTGTACTCACGGAGCATAGAAAAATGCAGAGGACAATTCAACTTGGTATTATCATTATTGGCTGTCAGGCATTGGCCTCTAGGCATTGGCCTCTATACCCAGCTCACCGTCAATGACACTTACAGAGTGTCTTTAATTTGGTTAAACTATTTTGCCTGATAATCAAACTGACTGATACTATTTACTGAGATCCAACCAACATTTGTCTCATCTTGCTTCGAAAAAATGTGACCCAGGAGACTGACAAAAACAAAAATCAGCAAAATCATACTTACATTTCTTAAATCAATGCTGCTTTTACACAAAGTATGGTTTTTAAACATGTGTGAAATAACTCATTGCAGAGTAATGCAGCGCAATCACTTTATCCAATAAGTAAGTCCATTTCCAAAACAAAATTTAAAGAATATATATGAATTTATAGTATTCCCTTCAAGAAAGAACTGCAAAAAATTGTACGCGATAAATAACAACAGTAAATACAGAGGACAAATTCAAAATAAAAGGAACAAGTAAACCATTTGCTACTTTTTCATAACCCTTCTCTTGAGTTTTAACCTTTGGACTGACAACAAACTACAAACAATGTTTTTATGCAAACCATGGTTTGGGTGATAGTACAGTAGCTAGAGACATTGTTTGCAATACAATACACCTGATAACATCTGCTTTATATTTATACTGTTATTTTGTATAAGATAATGTTATCAGGGAATACATTTTCAAGTTCAATAGACATCCAATTTATAATTTCATTACAGTTTGTACAAAGGAAAACTATTGCACACCTTAAGTACAGATGTGCGACACCTCAAGTACAGATGTGCGATAACAGCTAGCCCCATTTTCATGCGCGATTTGTCTTTCATTGTAGTAAACATATTTTGCCTATATCTGATGTGTTGTAGAATTAAGTACACCTAAAGTCCAATAAGAGAAAAGGGCAAGGGGATGTTTGCTTTTTCCCAATTAAATTCCATTCCTGGAAAATGAGAAGGGAGACAATAGAAACCAGTTATTCACTTCACTTTGAGAAATTTCAACTTTTAATTCATTTCAACTCAGTCTTTCACTATGACTGTTGCAGGAGGGAGAAGTTACTACAGTTATAAAATGAGTTCAATGCCTTATTTACTTTCTGTCATTCAGTTCTGATGAAATCAATTTTTTTTCTTTCTAATTTTTAAACTGAGATGTCTTTGTGATGTCATAGTATCCCCAAAATATTTCAAAGAAATTTACCCAATGACCTTGCCTTTTTCAAACAAATTTCATGAATGGGATTTAGTCTTATCGAGCATTTAGTCACTCAACTTGGTTACAACTGTAACATATGAGTAGAGATTTTTTTCTTCTGGTAAAACGTTTTTTAAATACCTTTTACTTTCAAAAATATAAGCTTTTAAATACCTTTCACTTTCAAAAATATAAGTTAAGGTTTATTTGTTTCTTTGAACAATCTATACTTCCTGTATATTTTCCTGCTAATCGTTTCCTCAACATTCAGAAAATAATTAGAATTAAATCTTTTAAATACTGCCTTTCTCTTTAAGACTAGTCAGTGGGAGTTCAGACTCAGATCTATTCAGTACAGTGAAAATTAAGATTCAGATCTATCTAGACGAGTAGTAATCCAGATACTGAAACTCGGAACTTCATGATCTGCGTCTTTTGAAAATGGTTTCCCTGTGTGTATCCTGTAACCAACATATTCCGCAATAGATTTCGAGATTATAAGCTATTGCTATCTGTGTGACTTAGTTTTATCATGGGAGTTACTCGATGGTTTTATTTTGGAAACTACCATCACCTGTTATAATCAACTTTGGCTTTATTTTGGACTCTTGATATTTATTTAACAATGCTACCACCTCCCTCCTCCCCACCCCCCCCACCCCCATTATACAGTAAAGTTCTGAGTCTGAGGAAGAAGCCCTTACTCAACAATAAAAAGAAACATACCTTTTGATACACACAAACAATATACAGTACTGTTACGGCTATGCCTTAGGCTCACTTTGACCTACGAAATGTGCAATAACTGTGACTCAGATGTTTCTTAGCAATCATGATAGTATCCATTCAACCATCTGACATGACATGCAATGTTCTGTACTGCAGAAAATGAAGTAATTTTGGTTCTTTGGCTTTAACATGAAGTTTGAGAGGTCACAAGATTTAAAAGTGAGGGCGCAATTTTCTAAAGACATTAAAATATTCAACAAGCTTTTTGATCAAGTAGAGAGAGAGCAACAAAATGTCTCTAATGTCAATGATTACACCCAGTAGTAGTTATCTAAGGTTCAGAAACAGTCAAATTGCATCATTTTAGCAGGTACAACAGATCAATGAATATTTGAACCTTTACCAACAAAATGTCCTTACTTTTAGGGTCTAGTTCACCTTTAGAGGCAAATGGACAGGCAGAGGCAACATAAGCTACAGTGTAAATTGATTTAAAATCTACTAAAAACCATGAAGAAAGCAAAAATTGTCATAAAAATTGGTTAAGCAATTGGCCATGTTACAGCTTTTGAAAGATTTGTGTGCAAATGTGGGCAAATATGCACATTTTGTGTTACTCTTGTGATGCATGAATGGAACATAGGCTCTAATTTCTTATATAAATTTATCGTTTTTTAAGCATCTGCCATTTATCTTTGAAAAATGGAATATAATTCTAATGAAGAGGTTTGATCTTTACCATACCCCCAACCAACCTCAAGCTGGAGGAAGCATTTGGAGTTTTCCTGTTCATACATCACATTTGTTCAATATATCAAATAAATTTCAAACTTCTTTGGGTACCCATTATTAAACCAGGGAGTTGGACTCACTGATTAAACTTAGAATGAAATGCTCTTTCGGTTTGTGGTACAGTAGAACCAAAATGTTGTTAACTGTCCATAGATCTTTAAAGTAACCAATATTGCACACCTTGACCGTCTGTAAGTCAGAAGTGTCTTGAAGTGATGAAGTGGCGCTGGGAAAATGGTACATTTGTGGTGACTAAACTACTTATCTACCCCAACCCTTTTGCCCTATTCAGAAGCGTTGTGTAACCCCAAGGTAACAAATTCTGGCCATTCCAGTAGGTAGGTCATCTGTAAAAAAAAAAATATCTAAAGGTCTAATGACATAATAATTATCAATTAAAAGGAGTATCTGTTGACAATTGTATTTAGTTTTCAAGTTATGGCTAAGGATTTTTCACTGCTCAAACCATGGAGCTAGCTCCATGCTCAAACTACAATCCGCGACAAAAGTACTTGACACCTTTTTTCATCCCCCTTCTACCCCTTTTCAATGTTGAAATTAAATTTCAGCTCTCCTTTGTGTCTCCTTTTTGGCATGCCGAGAAACGAACAACATTGAGACAGGGGGGAGGGGAAAAAGTGTCAAGTATTTTGACGAGGATTGTAGGATTGAGAACCAGGGGGAATGAGCATAACAAGAACAGTTACAGTAAATCTAAGCAATGCAGAAACAAAGATGGAGAAAAGAATCCTCAGAAAATAACTTTCATAATCTTACCTGTGAAAACTTACTGCATTCCTTCAACCACTTTATTACTCCATACATTAAATCAATTGTTCCTATGTGTAAAAAGATTCCTTCATTAAATGACACATGTCAGACCTATTTTCAGCTGATGTAGCAAGAACAAACGATACAATTTCAAACAATTGCTGGTAACCAGTTAGCTCTGCAGATAAATCTGACAATAACCAAGCATAAAAACCAGAGAGTCAAGGGCTCTTGAATGCCCGTAGCAATCTATTCCAACTGAAGACAACCCTGTGAAATTGCCATAGTGCACAATCAACAGAGACAGCGTATGCATGGATAAACACAACATGTCCTAACCATATTATACGAAGTCAACACTAACTGAACACCTCAGATAACAAGAATACAAATTATGCACGAATACAAATGAAATTTTAAAAGTATCAGTAGACAAAAAAGAAAAGAATTTATGGTAAATTGTGACAACGCAAAGGACACATTTCCATTGTTGTACTTTAACTGTTTACATCTACAATCTCTTTATATAAAGTATATGGACTGTAAATGAATCATTTTCTAGAAATTTCATTATCCAAAAGTACACAAATAACCAATCCAAATTTCTCTAGCCCAAACTCTTCAGCTTCTGTCTACTACTCATGAAAATAATTGATCCAAAGTGTAAGATTACAACCACATATATAGGACAAAATGTAACAAAATAACTGCATGTGAAAGCATTAAAGCTGTATCACAGTGACCACTAAAATTCACATCACATTACAAGCACGGTATTCCCAATTCTTAAGACAAGACAAGATGAGCAAACGCAGTGTAAATTTGATTTTCTCACATGAATTGGAAAATTTCTCACATGAGGTGGAAATCGAGTTAAAGTCTTCTTGCATCACAATTCAAGTTTGCAGCACTAAACAACCGAGGATACATTAAATGCAGATCTGCAAGGACACAGCTACAAATTCTCATTGATTTGACGCAAGTCAATCACATTATGCAAGATTGTACCAATGAGAAAAGTGTGAAAGATTTGTGTATCATCAGGTAAAAAGTAGAAAACTTCTGTTCAAGTCTGTAAAGAGAGAATTTACCCTTGAGTCTTCATTTTTGAATATAATATGTAAAAACTGGTCTAGTTCACGGCCATCTAATACACAACATTTTATTTATGTAATCGTTGGTATCTTAAAGATGGATTTAAAGTTTCATAAATTAGAAGAGGGACTATCCATTGAATCAAAATTTCATTCATTTTGATACAAAAAGATGAAATATTGGTACAGACAGATTATCTTCATAACAATCTGCCAAATTTAAGTGGACTTCATATCAACATTACATTACATTCTGAATTTGAGGCACCATTTACAAAATACTGTAGCTTTTATGGTACAGCACTACTCATAATGGTATTTCTCATTCATCCACAAAAGGGACTTGTGCTTCACTCAGTTTCAATCAGATATCGGTTAATATTAACCCTTGTCGGACCAAAGCCAGAAATGGGACCTGCGCTTCCCTTAATATCAATCGGACATCGGTTAATAGTAACCCATGTCCAACAAAACCAGAAATGGTACCTGCACTTCTCTCAATATAAATCGAAAATCGGTTAATAGTAACCCATGTCCAACCAAAACAAGAAAAGGGACCTGCACTTCCCTTAATATCAATCGGACATCAGTTAATAGTAACCCATGTCCAACCAAAACAAGAAAACAGACCTGCACTTCTCTCAATATCAATCGGACATCGGTTAATAGTAACCCATGTCCGACCAAAACAAGAAAAGGGACCTGCACTTTCCTCAATATCAATCGGACATCAGTTAATAGTAACCCATGTCCGACCAAAACCGAAAAAGGACCTGCAATTCACTCAATGTCAATTGGACATCAGTTAATAGTAACCCATGTCCGACCAAAACAAGAAAAGGGACCTGCACTTTCCTCAATATCAATCGGACATCAGTTAATAGTAACCCAGGTCCAACCACAACAAGAAAAACGACCTGCACTTCCATCAGTTTCAATCAGACATCAATTAATTATGTCCCCTTTGTCAGACCAAAACCAGAGCAGGGACCAGGGATTCTAGACTTTATGGCTACATGGACATTAGGATGCAAAATTATCTGAATAATTACAAAACCTTACAGTAAGCTATCAAAAGCAAGCTCATATGCATTTCTTATGTGCAAAACCTCCAAATTGTATTGTGTAACTCTAAATATTTCCAATTGATTGATTGCTTTTCCAGTCTAAATGTTTTCCAATTGATTTTTAAATATGTTTGCATGTGCATGATAGTGAACATAACTATAACCAACAACATGCAGACTCTTCATTGATTCCCAACAACAACAAAAAGTCCTCCTTTTTTCCAGTCAAGTGCTCGATTAATAAGGGAGATGAGATTTTTGAAAACTTTTGGAGTTTTTCTTTTTGTATTGGCACACAGGAAAGGAAGGGGTATTTCGATGGACCTTTTAATTGATCAAGCTGTCATACAGGGATGATTAAAGGATACATTCAGTGGTCAAGCATGTTCATCTTATGTGAAAAAGGACTTCAAAAGAAACAAAATGGTGAAGAAAGCATTCAAAAATCTTATTCCGTCAAGGAGATATTCAAGTTTAAAGTTTGGTATCATTTTTGTAGAAACGACTGAAATCAGACTAGTTGTGATGCCACAGCCTCAGATTCCTCAGTCTTTATGAATTTTAAAGAAAGTATATAATTTTTTCACCACTTAATTTATTTTTCTTCAAACTTTCTTCATGTTGCATATTATAATTACCCTTCCTAGATTCAGTTTTATTATTTTTTTCACATATCCTATGATTTATAGACCACAAAATTGCAGGAAAAATATAATAGAATACATACAGACTTTGAGGAATCTGAGGCTATGATATCACAACTAGTCTGATTTCAGTCACTTAAATACAAATGATACCAAACTTTCAACTTGAATATCTTCTTAACTGAATAGGATTTTCGAATGCTTTCTTCATTATTTTGTTTCTTTTGAAGTCCTCTTTCATATGAGATATACTTGCGTGGCCCCTGAAGTACTCCTTTAATGTGACAATTCCTAATAAACATGCATCATTCAAAATGGGTGCTTTGTAAAATATGTTATGTTTTCCTCAAATTATAATCAACCTGAATACCTTTTTCAGTATATTTAATTAGGGTATGCGAGAAAGCGCAGTGGCTAAACTCGCAAAGTATTTTTGTTTTTGTTTCTAGCACAAGTTTTGTGTTGTGTCCTTCAGCAAGACACTTCATTCCACTTGCTCCAGTCTACTCAGCTTTAAATGAGTACTGTAGCAGACTGGTGTTCTGTCCATGGGAACTCATAGTCTCTCATCTGCTCACATCACACCATGGATACACTAGCTTTAACCTCATTGGCTTTTAGACTGAGGAAAGGATTTGACTTTGTAGGGTATTGAAACCAAGAATAGGCACTACATGTAGTTTTTTTAGATTCTAAGCTTACAATAGAAATTGCAAATGAAGTATTCATGAAGACAAATTAAAACCAGAACCAAAAGGTTTTGTAGTTTTGATGCTTTTTTTTCATGCTGATTGATTTTGTATTAATTTTTAATGTCATTGCATATCATGAAATACTAAGATGACGTGAATTTTTCAGATACCTTGTTTACAAGCTCTTTTCAGCAAAATCATATTAGGCCCCGCCCACTAGGCATATTAATGATATCCAATGTCTTTTAAAAATGAAACTAGCTAACGTCATAATTCTAGTATATATGAAATAAAACATGTGAATGTTAAAATATGATTTTTACATTAAGCCCCGCCTACTCATTAATATGCATGACATCACCACCAAAAACAACAGGGCACATTTGCAGACCATGGGGTATCTGTGAATCATACATCACATAAATCCAGTCTATTGCTCATGAGATATTGTGCTTACAAGCTCTTTTCAGCAAAATCACATTAGGCCCCGCCTGCTACGTCTACTAATAAAATTCAACGGTTTTATACAATGCACAGTAGCTAACAACATAATTATACTGAATATAAAAAAAAACAGACAAGCGGTTGTTAAAATATGAGCATTTCAAGAATTTCACATTACCTGCCTATTCATTAATATGCATGACATCATTACCAAAAACAGTAGGGCACATCTGCAGATCATGGACTACTTATGTACCTAATATGACATAAATTGAGTTTTCTTGAGATATCGTGCTTTTCAACAAAATCATGTTAAGCCCTGCCCACTATGCATACTAATGAAATTCAACATTTTTGTACTATGGACATGTACACACAATCTAACAACATAATTCTAGTACATATAAAAAAACAGACATGTGATTGTTAAAATCTGAGCATTTAAAGCTTTTACCTTAAGCCTCACCTACACTTTAATATGCATGACATCACCACCAAAAACGAAAGGGCACACCTATGAACCACAGGCTATCTGTGTACCACATATGACATGAATCCAGTGTATCATTCTTGAGATATTGTGCTTATGAGCTTGCTGTCACAGACACAGATACATACATATATGCATATATACATAAATACATACATACACATGCACACATACATACATACACACACATACATACATACATACATATATACATACACACATACATACATACACACACCAGAATGACTACATAGGTTCCAATTGATAGATATTAAAATTGTAACCCAAAACTGTAAAATTGTAACCAACGGTCTTGAGGCTGATTTTCAAAGCTATGTCACTTGAATTCCTGGAGGAAGGAAGAGGAGGGGGAGAGAATTCCATACTAAAGTGATAGGTATGTGCCGCCCAGAATTTCAAAATTGGACTGCAGTATGAGGAATAATAATGGTAACTGCAGTATGAAATTTTATGATTTTGATACCTGCAGTATGAAACTAAGTGATTTTTATATACCTGAAGTACAAAAATAAGTTATTTTTGATACCGGCTGTATGAAATTATGCAATTATTTTGAGACCAGCAGTATCATAGATTGGATTTTTGATACCTACACAACGAAAATTATGAAAAAAAAGGCAAGTGCACGGGCGTCACATGTATATATACCTCACATATGGAAGTGCCCTCCCCACCCACCCCCCCTCCCCGCCCCATCCCAGGACTTGAATTGTTTCCAAATGCTTCTGGTTGTCCAAGTTCACTAGTATTAAAAAAAATCATTTTGCATATCCAAAATGTATGCTGAGAGCAACAATCTTGGGCTGCCTACAAATAGCAACATTCAAGATTTTGGTTTCATAGGTTTGGGAGCAAACATGAGGGTAAGGGACGGACTGGATACAAAACAAATCCTTGCATTTCTGTAACACTAACCAAATTGAGTTTTGGATAACATGTACAGTATCATAATCATGCCTATGAGAGAATGGTTGGGGTAGGGGTGGCCTCTGCCACACCACCACCACTACTATGAGAGAAGCTTAATAAAGAGATTACAAAGTTGATCCCAGTCCCAGATAGATGGAAGTTGGTCCCTCCCAGAGAGATGCAGAATCTGTCCTAGATTGATGATGAAGTACCCCAGGGGAGTGTTGGTCCCTCCCAGAGAGATGCAGTATATGTTCCAGATTGATGATTGAGTACCCCAGGGGAGTGTTAGTCCCTTCCAGAGAGATGCAGAATCTGTCCCAGATTGATGATTGAGTACCCCAGGGAGTGTTGGTCCCTCCCAGAGAGATGCAGAATATGTCCTAGATTGATGATTGAGTACCCTAGGGAGAGTTTGTCCCTCCCTAAGAGATGCAGAATATGTCCCAGATTGATGATTGAGTACCCTAGGGAGTTGGTCCCTCCCAAAGAGATGCAGAATATGTCCTAGATTGATGATTGAGTACCCCAGGGGAGTGTTGGTCCCTCCCAGAGAGATGCAGAATATGTCCCAGATTGATGATTGAGTACCCTAGGGAGAGTTGGTCCCTCCCAAAGAGATGCAGAATATGTCCCAGATTGATTGGGAGCACCCCAGCATCATCATTTGACAAGAAATACAAAAGAAACTGGATTTGTTTACGACTGAGATCAAACTCCTCTTAACAAAGGAACCCCAAGACCCCTAGCTTTGCTGTTTCACAGGGGTGGCCTGCCCTGCCCCTCCGTGGGCCACCCTGCCCCGCCCCTCAATGGGCCACCCTGCCTCGCCCCTCCATGGGCCCGCCCTGCCTACCTGGGGGTCTGCCCTGCCCCAAATGAGAGAGAAAAAATGTAAAACATTTTACTTTGTTTAGATTTATTTATTTATCTATTTTACTTTATAATCCTAATTAGCCTCATAAACGAAATATCTTACATGGATACAGAACACAGAATGATAGCACAGTAAGCAATTGTCCTGTTTAGCTAATGACTTGTCCTTAAGCTTCATTCTGAGATGTACGATTATAGCTAAAATCTCAGAGCTTCTTTATCAGGGGATTGAGCCTTAGCTTTATTCTAAGATGTATGATTATAGCTAAAATCCCAGAGCTTCTTCATCAAGAAATTGAGCCTTAAGGGGGCCCCTGGACTCCACGCTGAAAAGACACAGCACTTCGCATGCACATTAGTGTGCCTCTCAACAAGTCTAGCACCCTGCCCCTTTTTAAATCAAGCTAGGGGTCTGAGGAATATGCCTGTGGAATTTCATTTTGATATATTTGATAGTGGACAATAAAAGAAACAGATTGGTGAAAAAACCAAGTTAATATCGTATTCCTACAAGAGGTTATTGAATATTAATATTTTTTCTTGTCTGAAAAAAAAATTCCTTTTTTTTTTATTAGTTGAAGTCATCATTATGATGTCATTACAGCACTTCCTGTACTAAACATTATGTATTTCTTATGTATTATTATGCACTTGTCAGTTGTATAACTCACCCCTACTACCCCCGGCAATGTCAGTCAAAGGTGAGTCATTGACATATGAAACAGTGACTCACATGTTCGTCATTGTACCAAATTGTCAGTCACACAAGAGTGACTCTCAGGCTGGGGTGGGTCAATATACTTCAGACCCACAGACTTTGTACAGAGGTGATTGATTTGGGGTAAGTCATTTCACAAAAATGTCAGTCACCCAAGTGACTGAGGTTCATCAGTATACATGTTTTGTCCACCCACTTTGGTGCAATGACTGACTTTGTCTGGGGGTGTAGGGGTGAGGCACACAGTTGACAAGTGCATTAATCACCAATTTTTCATAATTCAAACACGAGTTACGCGAACAGATTGGAAAATATTATTGTAAATTTTATTATACAATATTCTTAATACTTTTGGAGCAAAAAACGTTCCCAATTATACAGAAAATCTGCAGTTAATTTTGAAAGAAATACATAAAGAAGTGCTGCAATGACATCATAGTGGTGGCTTAGACTCAGTACAAAGGTCATTTTTATGCAGACAAGAAAATCTTTAAAGTTCAATAACTTCTTCTAAGAATGAGATTTTTTCACCAATCTGTTTCTTAATTATGTCTCTATCAGATAAATAAAAATCAAATTTCATGGGAATATTCCTTTAATTGGTAATTAAGAAAGTTTCTGAATTTCAGTGAACTAAATGCCAATCTACTTTTTGTACAACCCTACCCTGCTCCTAAAGATATGACAAGAACCTGATAAAAGCTTTGTACTTACTGGAATCAAACTTCCTCCCTCAAAAGCAAGATCACAGATATTGTATCCACAGTACCTCTACCCTGTCATAAACTTATAAGATACTGTAATCCAACTGTAGCAATCCCACAAAAAAGCTTTCACAAAACTTCAGGATGGTAACATCCATACAAATAACATTTCCTCCCAAGACAATAGTAAATCCAAATTTCTTCAAGTCTGTAACGTGATGGAATCACGGAATTGCCCTGCACAAACGTATCATACCGTCCCTTCGAGAATTGATTTGTTTATTTAACTTGTGTTGCTGCTCTTAAGAAGTGAAGTGCAGTAGAGCAGTGCACTGACAATCACGCGTCCCATATTGTGAACACCACCTGCAATGAGCTGTGCCTATTACCAGACTATCAAATCAATGAAGTATACAGTTAAATTGATAGAGGCTATATAATCCCAGGCCTATTTTTTAGGATATATAACCACTGTGGGCCACTGATAAATTTACACTGCTATATATAATCCACAGACTGTGTTTTTCTTTCGACTGATTCTCCTCCTTCTGCATTCAATATTGACTTACTACTTACAAGAAACCGTCTTTGTCATGTACTCAAAAGCTTTTAAAAAGTTGCAAGGGAGAGTTGTCTGAAACCAGTTCAATAGATTAGGTCCTAATTGAGTACCCCCTGGGGCTGCAGAGGGTGAATTGCATTAGGATAGGTTGAGTGTTTAAGGAACTTATTACATTCACAACTGTTTGTCTCTTAGTTTATCCTGCTGTTTGCGGAGCAGAAACCAATTCATTAAAGGACCACTGAGAATCTTGATTTAACGTCTGGGAATGTTTTCAGATCGGATCATGAAAAAAGGAACCATTTCTTGGGAGTTGGTATACAAAAAGTTTTTTTTAGTTCTTTCTTTTGCTGTTAACATTCAATACTCACAAACCATAGAGTAGTTACATTTATAGACCCATGAGACTTAAAAGGAAACATTCAGTATACTCTAAATGAGGACTTGCGATAACAAATATTAAAAAATGGTTCTTGAAATTAGGAACTACTGTACTGCAAAACACCATTAGATATTTGCAATGATTCCTTTATAAAAAAGACATCTTTGCAAGGGGCAACTTATTGACACATCTTGGGTATTCTCTGACTCATGCCTTATTATCTATCATTCACTCCTTTTTCAAAGGGGTGGAAAATTAAACAAATTCATCACTCTTTCACAGAACTACTTTCTCAAATAATACTGTTCCCGATCAGATTTCACTTTTCCAACTTTTTTGCAGATAACAAAACAAATTCCTTTTTCCAAAATGGGTTTATTTACAACTATTTTATTGGCTATCATGTGCAAATATGTACGGTGGTTATCAGTACTTACATGATGTAGCATTCAGTTGTGTACAGTCATACACCGGGCTTGCATGTGTGTAATCATGATTAATTGTGGAAAAAGCTTTCTTTAACTGGAAGAAATCATCTTAATGATAATCTTGATTGACAACACCCACCTTTGTTTTGTTTTTAGTAAAGCAGGAATCAAGTTATTAATCATTGCTACCACATGCTTGTGATATTTGAAAATTCACTGTTCCCACATAAAAAAAAGCATTGTTCCCAGAACAATGAAACAAGGAGAAATTCAACCCCTACTTAATGTCAGGTTCTCCAAACATTCTCTGAAATTTCAGCAAAATCAGGCTTTTTGCCTGAAACCAATTATGTTACTTCCATGTGTTTCTCAGAAAGCCATTCACAAGAAAGCATTTAAAAAAACATCATAAACAGTAGGTCTTGTCGTCTTTTCTTACACTTGATATGAAGTTCACCACTTGCATCTGAATCGGTTAAGTCAGCAAAAATCCTTCAAGAGGACATGAACACCAACCGAGCGTAAAAAGTATAAGTTTCCACAAATTTGGTTTTAAATGACAGGTATGAGCAATTCACTTAACAAAACATGACACCAAAAACTTAACTTTTTGGTCATTGTAATGTATTATCAGAATTTAATGAAAGAATATTTATCAAGAAATTATTTTCAAGTTAATGGCAACCATGGTTGATACTTAAGTACATGATGTTGTGTTAGTATTCTGATGGTAAAGACATTGTGTGGGTGTACTGCAACAGGAACTTAACAATATTTTGCACAATATTTTTAGGAAATAATTTATAAACTGTTACAGTAAGTCTATGATATCATTTCCAGCAAAGAGCCAATCACATTTCTGATGCTGGACAATGAAAGAGGAATTCTCGTCTCAAAAAATTGCTTGACCTTCACCAATAAATCTGATCATACTATGTAATATCACTTCCGCCGCTGTAATAAATTGACTTGTCGATGCATGGTTGGAAAATTTTGACAAATCAGAAATGTTGGATTGAATTATATTTCTGATTTCCACAGTATCCACGTTAACATGATATCTGGCCTTCAAGTGTAAATGTTGATTGCAACTTGAGCATTATAGGATTAATATGTGACTGCTTAATACTTTACTTTTGTTGTTCTCTATCATACTCTATATCATTACAAGAACTGACCTCTACTTATTCTTCTTCTTCCAATACGTACAGTCCACTATTAGTGTATCATCGTACGACATCAAATGTAGAACTTGCACAGTGCAGATGTAAATAGATGGCGCAAGCAAAATCCTGTAGCTGTACCTTGATAAATTAGTCAACTTTGGAAGAAGTAATTTTGCATGAAACAAAAGACAAGTTTTTGGAGAGTTGACATCAAGCACCAGCTCACATCAAGCCAGGAGTTCACAGAAGCTGGCTCATCTTCAAATAGGCAATTGCTTCAATGGCTGCTTATTAAACATGTGGGTGCCCACAAAAATGCTGATTATGAAAATACAACAGCAAAATATAATATAAACAATCAAACCATCATCAGCAAAATTGATACAAAGATTCTATAAATCCCACTCGACCTGGATTTCTGAGAGACCTGAAGTTGTAATTGTTAACTGGGAACTGTTTATGTACAAATAATTAGTACATTATTAAAAATGTTTTCAAACTGGTATGAAAGAAAAGAAAAGAACCAGTAAGCATCATCATGGGCCTTCATAGCTCTAGTATGGATTAACTGTTTAAAGAAAGAATCTGCAAAATGGAAGGCAATAAAAACTTTCTCTTTATCACATGTTCTATTTTTCCTGCAGTTATCTTTGAAACTACACCACCACAGAAAATGCAAGCAGAAATAAATCAAATGACAATCCTACTCAATAAGCTCAAATGACTCTTACGACCTAAGCTCAAAGGCTCTTATGGCCCGTTTCTATGGTCCAAGTGGATAGTCCATTGCACAACCCCCCACAAAAATGGATATACTTCCATGGTCCAGCACAGGCACAGGGTAATTAGGAATGCTATTATTCACTTAGACCATAAAGTTCAAAATCTTACACCGTGAAGCATTCTTAAAGGTATATGTCAGGTATATGCGGTTTGATGTCAGAAAGGGTTTTGGGAAAAGGGGTGGGGGGAAGGGTGAGGGCAAGCTTAGCAGCTGCATCAGCCCTGTCATTGCCAGGGATGCCAACATGGCTGGGTATCCAGAAGAAAGAATATGTTTCCTACGGAAGGGAGGGGGGGGGAACGAAAGGACGTATAAAAATGGATGTATAGAGGCAACATTAGCTTAAACTACTGGAAAATCTATCAAAATCATCAAAGTATCAAACAAATATTTCATCAAAATCAGTAAAAAATGGATCATTTTACAGTGTTTTAGAATCTCAGGCATCAATGTGCAAAGTTGTGAAGGAATATAGAGCGAAAATGGTAGTTTATTTTGTAAATCATTTGTTTTGTAAAACCTCTCACATAATCATTTAAAGTGGTGCAGCAGATTCCGACCAGACGTTTCTGAGGCTTTAATTACCATACACCCAGTCAAATTAAAGCAGGAAATGAGTTTCCCATCATTTTCTTCTTTAATCAACTTTGATTAGCCATTACTCAAAAAACTAAGTGCCTTAGTGCCTCTCAGTTTCTTCCGGTACATGCACTGATTCATACAATTCTCTCCTTTTCTTCTAAGCTATACCATCATGCAATCTACTTCCTAGAAATCACCAAAAGAAAGCTAAATGTTTAGGCCTTAAGACTGGACTCAAGCTAGCAGTAGTCGATAAATAAACACAATACATGCATTGTATGTGCATAGCTAGGCCTACATACAACCAGCCGAAGATCAGTGACATCACTGTCCAAATTTATACGTCACAAATCTATATTAATAGAAATTAGAATAGGAAATTAAGTTATTTATATAAGCGGCATAAAAAAAAGTTTTTCTAAGATTGTAAAAGACAGACATTTTTCGAACTACATAGGTAGTATTAAAAAGTTGTTCCAATTTAAAAATACATCAGTTGATACTAAAATTGCTACATGTCACTAGTCTTTTAAACTAAAATATCTCCTTAATGGACTAAGATATTGGAAGTAGATTCTTCACCATTTTAAAATTCTTCTTTCATATAAGATGAACTTGCTTGACCAATCTGATAATCCTGTAGCACATGTATGTTTCCTTACAGGATGGATATTTACTTGACAGAGTATTTTCTCCTCTCAATTTGTTGTTGTTTTAGTGATACCTTGACAAAGTTTATCGATACTTGTCAATCATAAACATGCACACTCCCTTGTACTCTTTGATGTGCATAGTAACAACACTGCTTGTATGATGATAAGAGAGGGAGCTATTGTCAAACAAGAATATACAAGAGGGAAAAGCAGCATATACCTACATACTTAAAGGATAAGTTCAGTGGTAAAGCAAATTGATCTGATATGAAAGAGAACTATAATTTAGTGAGTTTTTTTTTATTTACATTCAATAAATCTATTATTTTATATTATCAGCGAGGATCAAAGGTAGGATCTAAATGACGCTAATGTTTATGATTGTTTACCAAATGTAATATCAATATTTGCTAAAAAGGTGGAGAATTTCCTCCAACTTATTTTATGAAGGAAGGAGAAATATCATGAAAAGGCATTATCTTAATTGGTCCTGACACAAGCCAACTGATTTTTTGCTATGAAATATTCTGATACATTGATAGACAAAAATATAAGTTCTTATAAGGAAAATCTGAGCGGTACGGATAAAAAGTAAAACTAGCAAACATGTACTTACCATTCTCAAAGCCGTACAATAATCACAACAGGTTCAATGTACTATGATATTCTGGAAAACTATTTCATTCCACAAATTTGAGTCTATGAAGAGTGCTGTAACCTTTGCATTGTTTGGGAAATTAAACCCAGTAATTACAAGCTTGACTATTTAATTATTGAACCATTACATTTCCCCAAAAAGTTTTCCCCTCGATGTATACTGAAAACAGCAATGTCTTCCAAACCAAACATTTAACAAAATAAAATTCATGAGAAGATTTAGCAATGGGAAGGATGCAAAAACTCAAGACCATGTTCCCAAGCATTTATTCTCTCAGCTGTCCCCTTTCCTTGAGACAATCCTACATAAATTAGTTAAGTAAATACAAATCTATCCTTAACATGTAGAATATTCAAATCAATGGGAAACACATGTATTTCATTGAACACATGTTTTTCATGGCCAATATTTGCATAAAAGTAACTGCTGGTATTATGATGAATGAACTTGAAGTAGATAAAGGACAATTTTGTGGGAAAGTGATATGATGAATGGTTTAAATTTCTGTTTATTCAGTGCAAGGTCTGAGATTTGTTCACAATGCAGGCAGGAAAACCACAATTTGAGTCTCATGTCTAGGTCAAGTGATGGCTCCACATTTTCTTTCACAACACTGAACTTTTCAATGTGGTTTCCAGCTTACAATAGCTGTAGTGCTAAAGATCTGCAGGTAGCATGAAACTACATTTGCCCCATTGAAACCTATAATAAAAGCATCAAGTTCCGAGTCTTTTTTTGTACCAGAAAGGTGAAGTTTTAGAGATTTTTGCAATGTTTTCTGAAAACTACCATCTATTACCTTATTCATAAGCAGAATTTTGTTTGGGGTTCACCTGAGGTGTTGGCCCTTTTTTGGGGCCCTGAATTCAACATAATAGCAAATATCCTGATCCGACAACCAAATTGTTACGATTGTTACATGATGAAATAGTCTCCCAAAAAAACTTTTTCTAAACGTGATTTTAACCAAATTCTGTATTCATTGTCGAGACAACATGTCTAAAACCAATGACCAAAATTAAACTGTCTTGAGCTTGTTCCTTCATGAAATAGCAGCCCTGAAAAACTTTATCCAACCTGTTTGCTGGGTTTCTCATTTTGGGCTTGTGCACTAATAGTTCTGTGCTACCTCCAGGTATGGATATAGGCATATATGGGTCAACCAGCAACATGTAAACTGTTTTAAAAATCTCTTTAAAACTTAAGAAAACCTCTCATAAGAATTGGTTAAATATTGACCAATGACCACTAACATTATTTTATTCTA
Source organism: Chiridota heheva (assembly GCA_020152595.1). Lineage (NCBI taxonomy): Eukaryota > Metazoa > Echinodermata > Holothuroidea > Apodida > Chiridotidae > Chiridota > Chiridota heheva. The sequence continues at coordinate 813,896 of JAIGNY010000186.1, read as the reverse complement.
GGATCTTGATATGTATATTTTTGATGTATACCTGTATATGTAACTGGCCTTTTACTTCTGACAATTCTTAAAGGAGAACAGTTGATGTTGATAAAACAATTTGGCTCTTTGTCATACCCCCCCCCGCTCCCCAAACAACAGCTAATGGTAGAGATGTTCTCATCATTCTAATAACTACAATTAAGTACAGAAATGTTGAGAAATACATTCAGATTTTCAGTTGTCTACCCATATCGTAATTAAAACATTTTGCATATATACAAACAAGTGTCAAGAAATCATAAGCCATACCTCTGAAAACTGAATATTCAACAGTATATTCAAAAATTTAATATCGATTAACTCTGAATTAAATGCTGATTGATGCTAATATGTAATCATGCAGAGTTGCAATCAATTATAAAATTTTCCATGGTTCTGAATAAAGGTGTTCACCGCAAAAAAAATGATAGAAATAACATTAATGTAGTAAATACATCTTTGTATGCTTCACTCTTTTGTAATTTAATGTACTATTTATCACACAATTACATGGGTGACATTTTTAGAGCACATTTTTACCACATATACTGTTGCTTTAAACTTTAAAAATTAAATGAGAAAATTTTTTTGCAGCGAATACTTTTCCTGTGGTTATAACTACCAGAACGGTAGATTGTTTGCGGGTCTGTAATAATGGAGGCTATCGTCCATGATATGCACAGACCTTTATTTGTTTGCAGGTCTGTAATAATGGAGGCTACCATCCATGATATGCACAGACCTTTATTTGTTTGCAGGTCTGTAATAATGGAGGCTACCGTACCTCCATGATATGCACAGACCTTTATTTGTTTGCAGGTCTGTAATAATGGAGGCTACCATCCATGATATGCACAGACCTTTATTTGTTTGCAGGTCTGTAATAATGGAGGCTACCGTCCATGATATGCACAGACCTTTATTTGTTTGCAGGTCTGTAATAATGGGGGCTACTGTCCATGATATGCACAGACCTTTATTTGTTTGCAGGTCTGTAATAATGGAGGCTACCGTCCATGATATGCACAGACCTTTATTTGTTTGCAGGTCTGTAATAATGAGGCTACCGTCCATGATATGCACAGACCTTTATTTGTTTGCAGGTCTGTAATAATGGAGGCTACTGTCCATGATATGCACAGACCTTTATTTGTTTGCAGGTCTGTAATAATGGAGGCTACTGTCCATGATATGCACAGACCTTAATTTTTGTTGCAGGTCTGTAATAATAAAGGCTACCGTCCATGATATGCACAGACCTTAATTTTTGTTGCAGGTCTGTAATACTGGAGGCTACCGTCCATGATAGGCACAGACCTTTATTTGTTTGCAGGTCTGTAATAATGGAGGCTACTGTCCATGATATGCACAGACCTTTATTTGTTTGCAGGTCTGTAATAATAAAGGCTACCGTCCATGATATGCACAGACCTTAATTTTTGTTGCAGGTCTGTAATACTGGAGGCTACCGTCCATGATAGGCACAGACCTTTATTTGTTTGCAGGTCTGTAATAATGGAGGCTACCGTCCATGATATGCACAGACCTTTACTTTTTTGCAGGTCTGTAATAATGGAGGCTACCGTCCATGATATGCACATACCTTTACTTTTTTGCAGGTCTGTAATAATGGAGGCTACCGTCCATGATATGCACAGACCTTTACATCATCTCCTTCAAAACCCTTCCACTTTATCCAATCCCTATTAATTGAGGAAACAATCACTTATGTTCAATTTGTTTCAATCCATGGTAGTAATCCTTACAGTGATTTATCAGACTGTAAAGCATGCAGTCACTTATTTCAAACCTTACAGACATTTAACTGAAACCTTATGTTAAGATGAAAGGTTGCAGAAAAGTAATTGTGACTTTAAAACTGGGTTTTTAGCACAATATTTGCATTTTGGACAATTATGTCCATTTTTGTAAACAACTGTCTAAGTTATTACTTTTTCATGAGGCAAAATATAGTGATTAACTTTAAATCAATTCAGGCCAAGATTAAAATGTATCAATTTTTCATTATCTAAACTTTTCTATTGTTTTCTATTGAAAACAGATTTTTCTTTGGCTTTTAAGATGGCACAGGCTTGTTTCTTAAAGAAGAAAAATTAAAGAAACATTTGATAGTTTACACTAATTTCCTTCAAAATGGACAATGACCTGACCTTATCCAAATTTGAAGGTACAGGATTTAGATGAGTAAAGCCAACATATGTAACATTGTTTCAATACTGTGTCTATTGAAAATCATATAATTAGATCAAACTGTCAATCAAAAATCATTAAGAAATGGATCACTTAGAGCTTTTAATATTGTCCAACCTTTGTATGAATACTTGTAATGTATAAATCAGAAGACATCTCTACTTTTAATCTGGCAAAATTGTTCAGACTGATAAAGAGCAGCCAATACAGTTCTGTATTTGGACAAATTGTTGTCTTGTCCTCCTACTGTGCCTCACTTCAATGTGGTTGAATGAAACTCTCCCACAATCATCCCCTCTAACTCTTAACATTGATTAAGACAAATAAATGGTCTTAACGACGTGACAATTAATTTTGTCCGAGATATTAACAAATTAAAGTTAAAATTCATTGCAGCAATTAGGCCCTAGTGTGAATCCTTGGTTGCCATGGTATAACCAGATGAGAGCATTATGACTTCCCTGGACAGGACTCGTCAGCTGAGTGGACCAGAGCAAGCTGAGTGGACCAGAGCAAGCTGAGTGGACCAGAGCAAGCTGAGTGGACCAGAGCAAGCTGAGTGGACCAGAGCAAGCTGAGTGGACCAGAGCAAGCTGAGTGGACCAGAGCAAGCTGAGTGGACCAGAGCAAGCTGAGTGGACCAGAGCAAGCTGAGTGGACCAGAGCAAGCTGAGGGACCAGAGCAAGCTGGACCAGAGCAAGCTGAGTGGACCAGAGCAAGCTGAGTGGACCAGAGCAAGCTGAGTGGACCAGAGCAAGCTGAGTGGACCAGAGCAAGCTGAGTGGACCAGAGCAAGCTGAGTGGACCAGTGGACCAGAGCAAGCTGAGTGGACCAGAGCAAGCTGAGTGGACCAGAGCAAGCTGAGTGGACCAGAGCAAGCTGAGTGGACCAGAGCAAGCTGAGTGGACCAGAGCAAGCTGAGTGGACCAGAGCAAGCTGAGTGGACCAGAGCAAGCTGAGTGGACCAGAGCAAGCTGAGTGGACCAGAGCAAGCTGAGTGGACCAGAGCAAGCAGAGTGAAGTGTCCTGCTTAAACTTCAAATGCCGAATCAACATGATTTTTGTCGATTTGGAAGCACAATTTTCAATATAAATAATTTTAAGATCATACCAAAGTGATACAGGGGCTATTTGTATATCATTTGAAAGAACCCCTATGATTCTTTCATATTCTAATCGTTTTTGATGGGAGTCATATTGAGATTATCAGAGTAAAATAGAGCCAAACACATATTCAGGATGAACTTTTAAAAAATGTTTTAACATTATTTTTGGTCGAAGCTATTTATACTGTAATTCTAATCAAATTTCAAAAATCTCAAATTTGACATTTTGGGGCATTTTACACTTTTATTTAGCATTTTTTGGTCCATTTTGAAAGAACCTTTTCAAAAAAAATCTAGCTCTTGAATGGAAAATCAGAAACGAAATGTTTTTTCCACTATCTTATAGACCTTCAAGCCGCTGCCAGCTTTCAAATGAGCTACGATGTTGCATAGCCCCCTCACAAAAAAAGAAAATACCATTGTAGCTTTCAGAAGATCGGCAACTTTCCAAAGATTTTATGTTGACGGAAAGACCTTTTGTAAAGACACATTTTTTTACTAAAAAATTGTGTAAAAAATGTAATTGAAGATCTACATGTAGGATATATGATAAAATAGTTTGAAAGAGGTAAACACTAAAGGAGGCAATCTGAAGTAAAGGTTAACCAGTACGTTTTTTTATATACATAAATTATTTCATAAAAACTGTACTTTTCTTGCACACATCCTAAAATCACACCAAAACATTTCTTCATTGTGCTTATACTTAAAATCACCATTAAGTTAAACCTGCATGTAGCCAAAGTAATCAAGGAACACTCGTTTTGAGAGCAATTAATGATTTATAAGTTTACCTATATTTCTCTATCAGAAATTATGCATGTTGATGACGTCAGTACTGTAATAAGATACACTGTAAGCAGGGAGATGTGCGTAACTCCCCACTTTTCATATATTATTTCCATGGCATCATGAATTAAAGGATTTGAAGAGAAGTAGAAATTTGAAGAAAAAAAAGAGAGATAAAGTCACTCTTAATTCTTCACCAGGTAATATTAATCAGAAAATACTTCATAAGTACTACAGGTTCATAAAAAAATTAACATTTAATGAAAAAACACTACAATTTCAAGACTTTTGAAACTGTGTGGCAGAAACCGTAAACAGAGAAATGTTAGAGAAAAATTATTTTTGGAACACAATTACTCTGAGAAAACTGAAGTATATAATATCTTCTTCTGTATTCGTTTTTATTCAATAAATTGGACAAAATGTTTTGGAAGCCTGTAGAATACATGGGACACCCTATTCATTATTTACTGTTCATGCTGTACTGACTTTGAAAGTGTTTTTACAAAGAGAACATTATTTTAATATATCTTAAAGGTTTATGGAAAGGTACAATATTTTTCTGTTCGACCACGTACCAAGGAGAGCATTCAATTCTGAGATTAATAGTCTTTGAAATTTGTAAATAGCATATGTAAGTTATCAAGTTTGAAATTTTTTAATATATTAAAAAAACACCTCAAAATGTTTTTCTCCATATTTCTTCCCTTAATTTCCAGACCTTGAAAATGTTCAAAATGCTTTCTTCAGCTTGAGGTTGGTAGAGATCAAACCATTTTTGAAAAAGAAATGGCAGAGGGTTAAAAAACAAGCCCCATTCATACATCACAAAATTAACACACAAATTTGCATATTTTCCACTATCTGTAAAAAAACACCTTCAAAAAGCTGAAAAATGGCCAATGTTTAACAGATTTTGATTAAAGTGTTTGCTTTTTAGTGAATTTTAAATCAATTTAGCTAATGTTTCCTCTATATACTTGTCCATATACTTTTAAATGACACTGAAAAGTGCACTTTTCTAGTGTTGCAAAAACAGAAATTGGGGCCTTTGGGGGCACATGTTTCTCCTACATCCCTCAGTTCTGATGCCCCTCCTCCATTGATTTAAAGGTCTTCCTAAAGACATCCCTTATGATTTTCTTCATTCAAATACAATCTAATTTTCTACTCTTTGTTTCATTTAGAGAATACGAATGCTTCATGATTACATACACTGTAATGTGACTTGTGCATAATTCAGTGTGCTACATACTAGGGTATCCACAATATGATCATTATAGCGATATCGTGATATTGCTTTTTCCATGATATCAAAATACCCTGACCAATGTATCGTGATGTCATTTTCATATGTAAACTACAAATAAAAATGAAAAATATGTGAAACAGAAATTCAGCAACATATCAATTGAGTGAGATTTTAATTCTTTCATGTTTGCTTTACTTATACTTTATATCATATTATAATTTGTGCTGAAAACCCTATATTTGTGATCAGTTTGTTTGTTTAATGAGGGCTTAATGGCACCAAGACAGCAAGGATCAAATTGTGCCTGAAAGGTTAGATCATTCCAGAGGTCGGAAGAAAAGAAAATACGGGGAGACTGAAAGAAACACAGGAACTAAAATCCAGAAAGCTAGGATCGAGAGAGGAAGTGCATAGGTAAAGAAAAAAAACAAAGTAGAGAGAGAGGGTGGGAGAGGAGGACTAAATATGGTTGTAGAGGGAAGCATGATGAAGGAAGGAGATAATTTTATCCAGAGGGTTTTTCTGGAAGAGCTCGGCTATTGAGTTGTGGGGAGTGAGGAAAGCTCTAGGAAGGTTGTATAAGGGGCAAACAAGGAGGACGTGATGGACTGTGAGGCAATTGTTGCAGAGGGGTGGGGAGAAGCCAATAAGGAGGTGGGAGTGAGTGAGGTGGGAGTGAGTGAGGTGGGAGTGAGTGAGGTGGGTGTGACCTATTCTAAGGCGGGTAATGTTGATGTTGTCGGCACAGGAGAGGTTGTGGATGGTGGATTTGATCGGAACGGTGTGCTGGATGACGTGGAGTTTGTTACCATTTTGGTAGTCCCATGAAATTTGCAAGTGGTCATGAACAAGGGAAGCGATAAGCGGTTTTATGTCAGAAAGGGTTTTGGGAAAGGTGGTGATCAGTGTTCGTATTTCCTAAATCAGGCCTAATAATCATAATTTAGATGTCGTGATATGGTGATATATCGCCATATTTTTTATCCATGATAATCGGTATTTGATTTACCAATACATTATGACAGCCCTACTACTGTGTGTATACCATCACATTACTAATGCCTGTCTTATTGTTCCCACTAATCAACCTACTACCTTTAAGAAAATGGCAGCATACATCAAGGATTGTTCATAAACAAAGATTCCTATTACAACTCTACATAAGAGGTGTCACAATTGAGTATTCAGTCATCCGGGCATTTTAAACATCCGGGACTCTTTATCTGTGAAAACGTGCAACAATTTGTGCACAAGTGAACACCACGCTTTAGCCTACATACGTACAATACATATATTTCAAACTTCAAAGGATCTTTTCTACGATATTTCCTCCAAGTTTGCAACACTTTCCTGCAAAAATACCCAAGCAAACATAGAGATTTAAGCCTCTTAAAGGTGACCAATTTCACACTGGCTATAATGGTAAACTTTTGGTTTTCACCGACAAACTGGTTGCTAATATTTATGCACGTTATTATGACATCATCCCGAATTTTCAAATAGGTTTTTAAGGATAATACAAAGGTATTAAACATGCATCATGTGCTGCTACCTTGTGGTCAATATTGGTAAGACGTTGAATCAATCAGAATCAAAATTAACTTAAAGTCTGATTTCAATCAATAGTCACTCTGCAAAAGACTTCCACTCTGCAAAAGAGTTCCACTCTGCAAATTCTGCACGCTATGATTTATAAATCACCAAAAAAAAAGACAAGCAATGCCAACAAAATAACCTGTTTGTACCCCTAATGTCAAAAGTATCCATGATATGCATCTATAAAGAAGTAAACTGAAAAGCCATCATTCACAGCCGGAAATGCCTCTTCTCCCAGGCGGTCTTCTTTTAAAATAAAAACGTTGCATTCCTCCTAAAGCTACATTTACTCCACTACTTTCATAGATCGCAAGCTTAGATTTCTTTTCATTCAAAAATTTCAGGTTTTAGATAAAATCCAGCAAACCGAAGACATTCAGACCCATCATTTCCACATCAGTGACACTGGAAACTAAAGGATTTAAAGGAATTAGTTCAGTGGTCAAGAATGTTTATGTTATATGAAGGAGGACTGCAAAAGAAACAAAATAGTGCAGAAAGTATTAAAAAATCTTATTCCATTAAGGAAATATTCAAGTTTAAAGTTTGATATCATCTGTTTAAAATGACTTCAGACTGGTGATGTCATAGCCTAAGAATCCTTTTTATGTATTCTATCATATTTTTTTCCTTCAATTTTTAAAAACCATCGGATATGTCAAAAAAGTAGTAAATTATGTATTCTATCATATTTTTTCCTTCAATTTTGTGACTTAAAAACCATCGGATATGTCAAAAAAGTAGTATAACTGAATCTAGAAAGGGTATTTATAATATACCACCTGAAGAAAGTTTTAGGAAAAAATAATTTAAATAGTGAAAAATGTAATAACCTTTCTTTAAAATACATAAAGACTTTGAAGAATTTGAGGCTGTGTGTGACATCTCAACTAGTCTGATTTCAGTCGTTTCTACAGAAATGATACCAAACTTTAAAATTAAATATCTCCTTTAACGGAATAAGATTTTACAATGTTCTCTTCACCATTTTGTTTATTTTAAAGTCCTCTTTTATATAAGATGGACATGCTTGACCACTAAACTAATCTTTTAAATTGTCTACATTTGATAGGTACTAATGACTACACTGGCACAATAGGTCAAACACAGCCATTTCACATTGAAGATGTTTCAGTTCGTTCTACATCTGAAGGGTACATACACAGGTAGAAATGACACAAGCTAATTTTTTCTTCGAATTATGATGGAGCAAAAACATTTATAACATCTCCCCTGGTCAAACTGCCAGATTTACAACATTTTGCTTTTATGAACTCTCTGATGTTTAATGCTGATGTCATCTAATATACTTTTCTCACTCTTATTGTGTTAGTTTAAACAATTAATTATCTACATTTTGTTTGGTTCACCAACTTCAACATCATAACACAAGTTATCAATATTAACAATATCAATATTTTTATGAGGTTTTCTTCAGAGGTGAAACATTTATTCATGTAATTAATAGTGCTGGATAGTGGAACACATTGACAACCCTGTATATACGCAAATCCTATACACACAGTCATACTACCCTTTCTTGAGTCAAGTTCAAAAAAAGAAACTCTCTAATCATCATGTTATCAAATCCACCAAAAGGTAAAATGTGTTAAACTAGAGCAAAATGACTGTAATAAAAGTCTGCATGTAATCTATCAACAAGACAGGAAAATTCTATCTGTTTCTTCCTCCCAGCAAAAGAAAGCCTGTAATAGGCCCTAGTCAGAAAATCAAATTGCTACTTCTGGATGCAACGGCTGTATTACCTTAACAAATTAACCCAATTACCCATTTCCATCTACTGTAGGAAACCAAAGTCTAGGTATTAAAGTAACATGAATACACTTGACTGTAAGAAATAACAAATATATATATATATATATATATATATATATATATATATATATATATATATATATATATATATATATATATATATATATATATATATATATATATATATATATATATATATATATATATATATATATATATATATATATATATATATATATATATATATATATATATATATATATATATATATATATATATATATATATATATATATATATATATATATATATATATATATATATATATATATATATATATATATATATATATATATATATATATATATATATATATATATATATATATATATATATTATATATATATATATATATATATATATATATATATATATATATATATGTATCTATATATCAATATATATATATATATATATGTATATATATATATATATATATATATATATATATATATATATATATATATATATATATATATATATATATATATATATATATATATATATATATATATATATATATATATATATATATATATATCTTTTTGTATATATATATATATATATATATATATATATATATATATATATATATATATATATATATATACATATATATATATATACATATATATATATATATATATATATATATATATATATATATATATATATATATATATATATATATATATATATATATATATATATATATATATATATATATATATATATATATATATATATATATATATATATATATATATATATATATATATATATATATATATATATATATATATATATATATATATATATATATATATATATATATATATATATATATATATATATATATATATATATATATATATATAAATATATATATATATATACATATATAATATAAATATATATAGAAATGTTTATATATATATATATATATATACATATACATATATATATTAAAATAAGAAGTTTGAAAAAGACTTGTGTGATTTCTTCTGGGTCAATCACAATCTTAGTATGTAAAGGTATATGTTCATGTATAGGTAACACTGATTAAATTGCTTTCAAGTTATATGGACAGGGAGCAACAATTGATTTTGATTGGAAGAAAATAGGCTTTAACAAGTAGCAGCACTACGGGGGATGGAGCATGGGGAGGGGAAACATTTTCCCCCAGGAGTGTGTTTTTCCCCTTCCCCATTTTGTTTTTTGAAAGTGACATATTTTGTCTGATTTATAAGCAGTTTCCCCATGAGACAAAATTTCCCCTCTCTTCCCCTCCCCCATTATGACTAAAATCCTGGTCCCACCAAAGGCTATAACCCATGAAAATAGCAACAAAAATCTTAAAAAATAGTTACAATTTGATCATTTCACAGCATTTTGAATTTTAACGCCTTATGCAATTTGTTTTAATTTTATTTTGTGACATTGACACAAGAAAATCAATGATCAATTCCTTCACCAACATTGTTTGAAAGTGAAAGGTTGAATATGACAAAGAGGTGAGGAATCTCTGTCATATCCTCCATCAATACTTAGTAGGAGGAGAGTACAGTCTGGTGATTACCAGGGACTGAAATTTACAACAGAAATTTAAAGATTTGCATTAAAGATTTTCAGCTGTCCTGTTTCATACAGCCAACATGCAAAACAAACATAATATCAGAAATACTGGGATATAATGGCCAAGGCCAGCGATAAATACCAATGGTCCCCTTGTCGTCTGTTTAGATTGGGCCCCCAGCTTAAACAGACAACAAATTGCATAATAAGAAGCACAAATTGCATAATAATACTCTCACATTGTTCTTATTTATATACGTCTCTGAAATCCAATTTTTCCAAATCTAAATTGCTGAAATCCCATTGGCGCCAAAGGACATGGCAATCTGCCCCAGCGTAATCGACCATACAAATGTTTTGGCTATTTGCATAGATTTCAAGTTTATTTAGCTAATGCTGCTCTACACAGCAATAGAACTTTAACATACATCACAATATAGTGTAAACCAAGATTTTTGGATGAAGGTTTACCAAAATACAAGGTTAAAAAGAAACTATCTTACAACAACTTGAGGTGTTCAAACAAGCAGGACTTCAAACAAGCAGGACTGCTGTACTTCAGGTATGTGACGCATCATCATTCAAACACAGAACAAACAAAATTCCTTATATGACAACCAAATTTACTGCTTTTATTTCGCTACCAACCTTTCAACAAGAACTTTATTGCTTTTGATGACACAAAAAGCCCTAAGATTGATACTTTCTTGTATGTAAAACACACAGTTTAAGGACAGATAGTTGTTTGAACCTTACTAGCTGGAAGACCTAGTAGAAGACTATGACAATGATGGGGAGGGGGCATGGAGAAAATGGGATGGGGTGAATTAGGATCAGCAAGGGTGGATGCAATACAAGCAGTGGATACAAAAGGATCAATAAGGACATACATTTTTTGCTATAACTTGACAATACTTGATAATTTTAATAAGGCCTTTCACATACTTATACATACAAAACTTTTCAAGTCTTAAAACTAACATACTCAACTATCATACCACAATTTTCTTCATTCTAGGGCAAAAATGGAAAGATTTTAATATTTTGGGAGAATTCAATGGATTACAAAATTTATTGTGAAGATTAGGCCTGTTCAAAAAACTGGTTGTAAAATATTCCAACAAAGTTCAATGGAATCAAATTCAGCACATATACGTAGGCGCTTACTAATTATGCTTTCATTCTTACCCCAAAATCAAATTATCCTCGTTAGCTAAACACCAAAAGGAAATTAATACAGGTTGTAAGACCAGTCATGCCATCCTGAATACCTGGTTAATGGACAGTTTGTTCTTCCCCTCAAGACACCATTAAGCTCAACTTCCCAGTTCCCAGAGAGATTTTATGAGATTCAAAAACTGTATCAATTACTTTCCTACATAAACGTTATGTGAAAAATACTTTTTAATGCTTCTGGGTATTTCATTGGGAATCCCCACTGAGCTCTAATGGTGTTTAATACATGTACTAACTTATTGCATAATAATTACGCAATTCATTATTTAACAGTGTAAATTCACATTGATCCAACAATCAATTCAGAATCATCCCTGAGTTTAACACCTTCACCACATTATTACAAATGAACATATAAGTTTGTAGTACAGGACTGGACATCAAATTTGGTATCTGGTTTTGTTACTGTGTAAGGAAGAAATAATAACAACTTGAGACATAATGGAACAGGGGAAGGGCAGAAATTGAAGGCTGGGGATGTTTTAGAGTGAGATCTGTCAAGACCAAGTTATCAAGACTTAGTTTGAAACTTTCCAATGGAATGTGATGAACAATGACTTTGCGCTCTGAATGAAGATCCAAACAATCAATTTTCTGGACTCAAAGAGACTTACAGCAAGTATTCTCTGGAATCAATAAAATGATACAATTGGTTTCTGCCATGAATGGAAAATGATGGAATGTAAATCCTGGCTGAATAGAGCTCAAACAATGATGCTTCACTTGAATAAAACTGAAAACAATGGTATGGCCTTGGAAGAAATCCAGTCAGAAGATAATCTTTAAGTGTTCAGATTGCAAATGTTCATTACAGATCTAAACTTGGGGATGAATCTTGGTGGGCCTAGGATTTCTGAGGTAGATTATATTGGGTATGGGGATCAAATGAACTCTAAAATTATTCTAGGCATGTTGGAATTGCAATGGGTGGAGGTATGCGCTCTAGAGAGTGCTAATATTCTAGTTCAGGCTAAGCGTTTATTGTTTGAGCTTAATCAGAGTAGATTCATATTCTATTATTTTCATTCACGCAGAAACCAATTGTTTTTATTTCTATGATACCAGAGACCACTTCACTTGATTTCTTTGAGTCCAAAAAATTGATTGTATGGCTGTTCTTTCATGGCATCATCAATGTTCAGCACATTCCAATGGAAAGTTTCAACTAAGTCTTGAAAAATTTTGCCCTAAAAATATCCCCACCCCTCCATTTCTACTCTTCTTTTAATTTTTAATTCTTTTAAGTCCCAGGTTTTAATCACTTCTTCCTTAAGCAGTAACAAAATCACACACCAAATTTAATCCAAATCCAATCATCAGTTCTTGAGTTATCTTGATGACAGATAAACAGAGGCCAAAACATGTCCTGCCCCCATCCCCCTTCCTACCATTTGCACTCTTCTCCTGTTCCAATGTCTCAAATTTTAATCACTTCTTCCTTAAGCACCAAATTTAATCCAAATCCATTCATTAGTTCTGGAGATATCTTGATGACAGTCAAACAAACAGCAGCAAAAACATGTCCTCACCCTCCATTATCAGTTGTTCAGATATCTTGATGACAGACAAAAGACAAATTCACCTTAAAATGTCCCCACCCCTCCATTTTTACCCCTTCCCCTGTATGTCCCAAATTAGTCACACTTCATCCATAGGCAGTAATAAAACCACACACCAATTTTGATCTGAATATCTTGTATGACAAACAAACAGACAAACAAACAAATTTACAGAGGCGAAAACATAACCTCTGTCCAACTTTGTTGAAGAAGGTAAAAACTACTTCTGAGAATGTTTTGAATAGCAAAAGTGAATTTTACATAGCTGAGAGTGATTGATTCACACTTTACTAAATCCATAAAGAGGGCTGTATTTCAGTTTGTATACTTGGGCACACACTGAATAGACACTACGCTACAGTATTTTAGGAGTGTGTCTTTAATAACCCATGTTTGTTACATGTAACAATCTTAAGAAAACGCACCTTCCAAATTCAATGGACGTTAAAAGAGTTCTGGATTTTGAGTGGAATGGTCTTTGAATTTCAGAAAAAGCTTTATCCAAGTGATTGCTGACCAAAGTATTTGTGTTAAATGACTGATTTCTGTCTCTTTCAAGGAATTGTAGTTGAGGATGTAACACAAAATAGAGAACTCTTCTCTTTCCTATGTCACAAAAAGTCCTGAAACAATCTTATGGTAACCTGGTGACACACCCAAGCCAAATATCTCAAATTCTCAAAAACAAAGAATTCAATTTCAAACTCACTATACCCAGCAGAGACATTAACCTTCATGCTACATAAAGAATTAACACAATTTCAGTTGTTGTCCAAAAAGTATATATTCTGACTCAAAGTGACCAAAGTGAAATGCGTCATATTCCCCTTGTATGGGGTATAATGACGCAGTAATGATTTAATGTGGCAAACAGTTCAAAACATAGGTGAAGGTAGAAATATAGTCAGTCTGAAGGTAAGCTTCATCAACAAAATCATATAGATGCTCTAAAAACATTTTATTAAATGCTTAAGTGCTAATCCAACTTATGGTAAATAGAAAATGTTGGCGCTACGCATTTTTTTAGTGTAAGACAAGAACCTTACGGTGCGTCGTATTCCCCTGTGCGTCATTTCCCCCCGGATTACCCTATATAGGATCTTTTGACGTAGTTTGTAACAGCTTTTACAGGAATAGCTCAGTAGTAAAGCAAGTTTATCTTAGATGAAAAATGACTTAAAAAGAAATAAAATGGTGAAGAAACTACTTCAATATTTTATTCCATTACCTGTGCAGAATTAAAAGGTGTAGTAAGTCTGCTATGGAATGATGGTGCCTTCATCCTCACATTCTTAACAATTGCTTATTTATTGAAAAGAAAATTCATGTGGCTATTTTATTATTTATTATTATTATTATTTACAAACTTTCTTCAGGTGGTAAATTATAATTACCCTTACTATATTATGTTGTATTACTTTCTTGACATATATCCAATGGGTTTTAAAGCCTCAGAAACTCAGTGGAAAATATGATAGAATACATAAACACTTTGAGGAATCTGAGGCTGTAACGTCACAACTAGTCTGATTTCAGTCATTTCTACACAAAGAATCCACACAAATTTAAAATTAAGTATTTCCTCAACAGAATAAGATTTGTGAATGTTTTTGTAACCATTTTGTTTCTTTTGAGTTCCTCTTTCATACTGAACTTGCTTCGTCACTGCACTTTAAGCCTTCTTGTTTTGCTATTGAGTGACGTGCAGGTCCCATTTTCTGTATGAGAAGGGTTACTACAGGTAGTATTGTAAACTCCATGCTCAAAATCTGCCATCTTTGCTACCCTATACTTGAAAAGTTAAGAACAATTACACACATCTGTAAATCAAACTATTTTTTTTTATATATTTAGAACTAGAACAGTAAACACTAGCTGTCATGGAAGTTGACCATGCAAGTTGATACCTATATCATATGACCTGCCCAATTTTAACTAGAAAGGTAAATACTGTCATGGTTCGCATGCCTATGCAAATTAACACCCATATCATATGACCCGGCCAATTATAAAAATGGCATCTCACACTAAGTCTCACATGGCATCCAATGTACCATATGGCATCCCACCCCATGTCCCACATGGCATCCCACCCACCTCATGTCCCACATGACATCCCATCCCATGCCCCACATGGCATTCCACCATATCTCCCACATGGCATCCCACCCCATGCCCCATATGTCCCCCATGTCCCACATTCCATCATATGTCCCACAGGGCATCCCATCCTATGACCCACATGGCATTCCACCCTATGTCCCATATGGATCACATCCCATGTCCCAAATGACAGCCCACCTCATGTCCCACATGACATCCCATGCCTTGTCCCACATGGCATTCCACCATATCTCCCACATGGCATTCCACCATACAGTGTTTCACATGGCATTTCACCTTATTTCCTGCATAAATTCCATCACATATCCATACATATATATATAGGGCTTAACAGCACCATGACAACGAGGGTCAAATTGTGCCTGAGAGGTTAGACCATTCTAGAGGTAGGAAGAACAGAAAACAGTAGGGGAATGAGAGAAATACAAGAACTAAAAGTCAGAAAGATAGGATCGAGAGAGGAGGTGCATGGGTGAAAAAACAAAGTGGAGAGGGGGGGAGGGGTGGAAGAAGAGGACTAAATATGGTTGTAGAGGGGAGCAAGATAAAGGAAGAAGATAATTTTATCCAGAGGGTTTTTCGGGAAGAACTCGGCAATTGCGTTGTGGGGAGCGAGGGAAGCTCTGGGAAGGTTGTACAGGGGGCAAGCAAGGAGAACGTGATGGACTGTAAGGGTGTAATGGCAACTGTTGCAAAGGGGTTGGGGGGAGCCAATAAGGAGGTGGGAGTGAGTGAGGAGGGTGTCACCTATTCTAAGATGGGTAATATAAACGTTGACGACACGAGAGAGGTTGTTGATGGTGGACTTGATTGGAATGGTGGGCTGAATGACGTGGAGTTTGTTATCAATTTGGGAGTCTCATGAGGTTTGCCAGCGATCACGAACAAGGGAAGCGATAAACGGTTTGATGTCAGAGAGAGTTTTAAGAAATGGGATAGGGGGGAGGTTGAGGGCAAGCTTAGCGGCTGCATCAGCCCTGTCATTGCCAGGGATGCCAACATGGCTGGGTATCAAGAAGAAAATAATACTTTTCCTGCAGAGGGTGGGCGAAAGGAGTTTCCGGAGGAGGTGGGATGTGAAGTTAAGCAGCTGTTTTGTTGCCTTCCTTGGAGCCATCAGTATAGATGGAGGTGTAGTTTTTGAGTTGGTCTTTGATTTGGTTGTGGAGATTGATGAAGAGGTTAGGGTGGATTTAGGTTTTGTGATGAGTGGAAAGGTCCAGGTGGATAGAAGGAAGGGGGTCAGCAGAAGGTGCCAAGAGTGGTGGGGTTGATGCCGAGATGGAGGAGGTCTGATTTGATGTGTAAGCTAAAGGGGGATAGGATTATAGTCCTATCAAAGAGGGTGGAGAAATTGGGGTACCAAATGAGGTTGTAAACAGGGTTCTGGGTGTTGGTGAGGACTCTAAAAGCATAGGAGAGGCTAAGCTTTCTACATGTAACTAGAAAGGGGGGTTTGTTGGCTTCAACATGAAGACTGGTGATTGGGGAGGTCCTGTAGGCACCCAGACAAAGCCTGAGGGCTTCAATTTGGATGGTGTTGATGTGGTTGAGGTATGAGTTGTGAGCTACACAGTAGACAATAAAGCTGTAGTCAAGCTTGGCACAAATGGAGCCTACAAATTTTGAGAGCATGGCAGTTCGCTCCCAAGTGGTGTTGGAGAGGAGGTGGAGAAAGTTGAGGGCGCTGTTGCATCAGAACCAAACAAGTTAAAACTTTAAAAACATAATGGATTATATTTAAAGCCCTAATTACAAAATAAGTTGGGCACTACCATTATAGAAAAAGGTGAACAATATGTGTTGTCAGGTTACAGTTGTTTGCATTGTAATATGATACGATATCAAACTCCTGGATTGACGTATATCTGAATGCATCAAAACAATAATATTAATCATATTCTTTGTGCTTGCGTAGCCCTGATCAAACTTAAAGACTGGAAATTGAGAGTGTATTAAATCTGAACTGATGTGGAATGACAGTATCTGAAGTTAAACTGCATTGGTTTTTGGAGTCCCGAAACACTTTATTCATTTGACCAAACCAAAATCATATCATTGTAAAATGGCAATGAAATTGAATTAAACGTATTTAAAGTCTTTATGAGTCTTTATTCGGACCTTGGTAATAGGGGGTCTGTATTCTACAGTTGCCAGCCACGACCAGCCCTTTTGAAAGGGTTGTGCTTGTATAATCTTTGTCCTAAACTTTAACAAATCACAGGTTTAAAACCTTTAATGGATTATTTCAAGCATGTCCATTAAATATGAAAGAGGACTTCAAAAGAAAGAAAATGGTGAAGAAAGCATTCAAAAATTTTATTCCGTTAAGGAAATATTCAAGTTTAAAGTTCGTCTTATCTGTGTAGAAGTGACTAGTGTAGTATTAGTCTGCTATGGAAAGTTGGACAAAATCACAGTACAAAATATGATAGAATACATAAAGACTTTGAGGGATCTGAGACTATGACAGCAAAAATTCACAAGACAAAATATGATAAAATACATAAAGACTGAAGAATCTGAACTGTGACATCACAACTAGACTGAATTCAATTGTTTCTACACAAATGATACAATACTAAAATAAGACCAAAATGATACAATACTAAAATAAAACCAAAATGATACAATACCAAAATAAGACCAAATCACAGGGTTAATTTCCAGTTTGTCTGACAAAGGTGAATAAAATTGACCAAAGCACAGCACATATTTCCAGTGGTCGTACAACAAGGATTAATTTTAGCCATTGTACTGAAATTGAGCGAAGCACAGGTCCCGTTGTTGTACAACAAGGATTAATTTTAGCCCCTGCACTGAAATTGAGCAAAGCACAGGTCCCCTTTCTAGTCTTGTTCTCGGTGACAAAGATTACTATATATCTCTATTAAACAAAGAGCTGACTGTTGGGTTTAACTCAATAAATACTTGACAGCTTTTTTCCTTAATTCCTTAATAGGTTATTTTGCTTTGTAATCCTGAAACTTTTCAGCTTTGCAAATAAGTTGTAATTTAAGACATAAAAATAACTGACATATACTTGAAGTATCAAAACTGCAACCTTGCACTTATTCTTCTGCCTGGCAAAAGAAAACCTTATTCATTTCCCAGAAAAAGCAAAAATCCAGGCACTTTTGCTGACGAAATAAACACTTTTCAGTTGTTAATTATCATGGTGCAGGCTACTCAAATTTTCTTTCAGTTTCATTATCATGAAATACAAAATCTTTTTTGTCTATTCTTCAAATAGATGAAAAAAAGAAAAAAAAAATATTGAGGAGCTAGTTAATGTAAATGTGATTAAAATTACTTTATAATGTGATTATTTTGAAACCTGAGGTTCCATCAAGCCTCTCCTAAGAGATATTAAAAATGTTTAAGTAACATTTTGTCAGTCTCAAAGAATACCTGGCTACTATACCTTACAGCTTACCTTTTTGCAAAAAAAATGCATTTAACCTAAAGCAAATATTACAATAAACCACATCAACGCACAACCCATATGAAATTTCAGTAGTTGTTCCTTGAAGATTCCCATGGAATTTCATTTCCATGTGTCTGATACAGAAAAATATAAGAAACAGATTTGTAAAAAAAAAAAACATGTTAATATCTCATTCGTAGAATATGTTATTGAACTTTAAAGATTTTTCTTTCTCACATAAAAAAAATGTTTGTTCTGAATCTAAGTCATCATTATGTCATCACAGCACTTTCTGTACTAATCTCTATGTATTTCTTTCAAAATTAATCACACATTTTTAAAATTTAAACATAGATTACAAGAACAGATTAGAAAACATTACTGCAAATTTCATTTTACACTATTTCTAATCTTTTTCAAAGTAAATAATTTTCCCAATCATTTAGAAAATACAAAATTAATTTTCAAAGAAATACATAAAGAACAATACACAAGTGCTGTGATGACATCATAATGATGACTTTGATTTAGACAAACAATCTCTTTTATGCCGATGGGAAATGTTTTCAAAATTCCATAACTTCTTGTAGGAATAAGATATTAACTTGGTTTTTCACCAACTTGAATCTGTTTCTTTTATTGTCCTCTATCAAATACATTAAAATGAAATTCCATGGGAATATTTCTTTAAATAAAATTTAAAAAATACAAAAAATGAAAATACAATTAAAAACATGCTTACTGTGATCATGCATTAGTAAAGCTGTGTCTTCTTAATTTACTTTTTGCAAATTAGACCAATAAAGCCTTTTATCAATCATACTCTACAAAATTTCAAGTACAGTTTCCATATTAAGAAATACAACACTATTCTCAAGCATTATCAGCTGCAGCCTGCTATACATTATGTAATATCGGACAGAGTGATAGCTTTGTTTATACAAACCTCTCTAATAGAAACTTGGATGTACTGTAGGTGGGTGTTTACATTTTAGAAATATCAGCATCTACAGTACCTCAATATATTAAGAAACATGAAGTTCACATTTTTAAGATCATGACTTTTGCTTATTAGAAGAAGATTACAAAATATGTAAAGGTTTCAAATAAACACAAATTGCGTTTAACAGGAAGTATTTATCACCCACTGATGCCATATGACATTTTAGGTTGGCAGAGAACTTCTGCTCAAGTGGTTTTTGTTAATTGTACAGAAAAACTGCACCTGTAATATGCAAAAGATTTACACAGGCATGACCATTAATCAACAAATGTCAAAGCACATCCTTCAAGAAATTGACTGCAGTATAAATCAACCAACAATGATTGACATTAACCAGGCCATAAAAAGGGCAGGTATTCTTAAACTGACCACATCCTTACCACATGAGCACAATTAAATCAAGAGCGGAGTGATTAGATGACCCAATAAACTGACCATACCCTACATGTACATATGATCATGCTCTAGATATCATGGAATTATTATACTTTACATAGTTGACCTTGTAAATGTTGAAAAGGATTTGTATTAATTTATGCTGAATATTGAATAACAAACATAACCAGACATTGCAAACAATGCACAACCGCCCACAGCTAATTACATGCTTTCCAGCCTCTGCCACACCTGCCATCCCATCCTGTTCCACATATCATACCATGCTACTTCCCTCCCAACAGGAAAAAATCCAGAAATTCAGATACCATTTCACAACATGACCTGTATGCCAATCACACCTGCAATCAAGATAACATCCTACCATATACATTAATTACCACCCTGTCCCATATACCATGCCACCCTGTCCCATATGCCATGCCACCCAGTCCCACATGCCATCCCTTCATGTCCCATATACCACGCCACCTTGTCCCACATCCCATTCCTCCCTGTACCATGTGCCATCCTAACCTGTCCCACATGCCATCCTTCCATGTACCATGTGCCATCCCACCCTGTCTTACAGGCCATTCCATCCAATCCCACATGCTATACCACCCTGTCCCATGTGCAATCCCACCTGAAATCCAAGTAACATGCCATCCTGTCTCACATGTCATTATACTCTGTCCCCCATGCCATCCCACCTTGTCCCACATGCCATCCCAGCTTGTCATAAATGCCATGACACTACCTTATTTCACATGCCACGCCACCCTGTCTCACATGCTATCTCACCCTGTCCTATATGCCATGACATCCTGTCCAACATTCCATGGTAACCTGTCCCACACGCCACCCTGCACCCCACCCTGTCCCACATCCCGTCTCCCATGCAATCCCTTATTCACCCTAATTCCTACATCCATCAATCATTCTACCATCTTCCACCCAACATTCTTTCCTCTCACTCCCATTCCCTCACTTCTATTATCTCAACATGTCCCATTCACCTACCATCACCCAAACATGCCATGCCCTGTTCATCTACAATCCTCCATTCACCTACCATCTTCAATTCGCAACATGCTCCAATCACCGTACCATTCCCCATTCACCTACCATCCCCCATTCACCTAATATCCCCCATTCACCTACCATCCCCATTCACAGTACCATTCCCCATTCACAGTACCATTCCCCATTCACCTACCATCCTCCATTCACCTACCATCCCCCATCCACCATACCATTCCCCATCACCTACCATTCCCCAATCACCTACCATCCCCATTCACCTACCATCCCCATTCACCTACCATCCCCATTCACCTACCATCCCCATTCACTGTACCATTCCCCATTCACCTACCATCCCCATTCACCTACCATCCCCATTCACCTACCATCCCCATTCACCTACCATCCCCCATTCACCTACCATCCTCCATTCACCTACCATCCTCCATTCACCATACCATTCCCCATACCATTCCCCATTCACCTACCATCCCCATTCACCTACCATCCCCAACCATCCCCATTCACCTACCACCACCCATTAATCTACTGCCACAACACACCTTTGCCATCCACTCATCTACCAAATACACTCTTAACTAACTCATTCCAACCTTCACAATAACCTCCACTCTTTCCATTGCACTACAGCTGCCCCCTCCCCCTTCAAGCCATAATCTAAATCTCACACTTCCAAAGGAAACATGCTATTTTTTCCCTTATAAACTAGATAGAGATGCTCTTTCTACCAAATCAGAATGAAAGTTCAGTACAGATGAATTTGCAGATTATCATAAGTTTATTCTCTATTTAAATAAAGACATTATTTTTTGGCTATTCATTTGCAAGACACTTTATTATAATTCCATTAAGTCGTCAGATCTATGATTGAACTATGAAAATATAGTACAGATTAATTTGAAGATTATCATAAGTCTATTATGTGTCCCTCTATTCAAGCAAAGACTTATTGTTTTTTTGCTATTCATTCGCATGACGTTTTATTTTAAATTCCATTCAGTCGAGATCTATTTTTCAACTTTTTTCATCCTAGAACAAATCCTTTAATTGCTGCTATTCAAGTCTGGAATGCATTTGTTTCCCTTTATATAAATTTATTTTCATAAAAATAGTCAAGAATTCCTTTCCTAGGGCAGCAATTTTTTGTTCTCTAGTAGCTAAACAATGCAAGAGGTCGGACGGACGATACATGTGACGGACGGATGGAGGAACATCAATAGACGGACGAACGGACGGATGGATGGATAAATGGACGAGCGGTAGAGATGCTATATCACCTCTTCACCAACTTCGTTGGCGAGGGGCTAAAAAGAGCTGTTAAGTCTCGATGGGAGTTTTTAGAATTTGAAACACTTTTACCTTAAAGGAAAGGTATCGTCCCATAAATAAATTCAAAAGTGAACACCACCGTAACGTCACTTCCCTTTTTCAATTTTCCTTATTGATTCCAAGAAATCTGAGATGTCATCATTAACACATGTAGGCCCCTATGTTTGGTTCGACGGATGTGTGATCGATAATATCTTATATTTTTCACGATCAATAGGCAAAATTGACAAACGGAAGTGACGTTCCCAGCACGGCAGCTTTCACTTCTGAATGTATTTATGGGATGATACCTTTCCTTTAAGCAATATAGCTGATCAAAGTTTTAAACTTTGGCAATGGATGTGAAATTTGCAAGGTTGGAAAAGGCAAGTCATACTTATAATACAAGATATAAAATATAAACAATGTTTTTCTAAATTCTAATACATTTCTGAAATGCCCCTGAAAATTCTTGCTTGGGGTCCAATAGTCTACTAATAACTGCTTTCTAAACTTGTAAATATATTAAAATCATGATTTTTCTTGTTCATTTCAATCTAATTCTTGACTTTTTCCCATAGATCTGAGCTTTAAAACCTTCAAACAACAATCTCCAAAAACCATGAAAGAAGAAGATTGTAACAAAATACCTTCAGTATGAGGGTCTCTGCACAGTTCCAAAGTAGCAGATTCCATTTTTTAAGTCATTGGGCATAGACTGCTGCCCAGGATTCAAACCCCTAGAACCTTTCAACTGGAACGCACACACTCAATTTGAGGGTCCCAGGTTTTGTTTGTATGATCTTTACCCCATTCAATTCAAGGAGCTGTTGGCCAAAAAGTGATGGTGTATTTTCCTCAAGTCTCAAGAATATTTTAACAAACTTTACGTACATGTGATGAAACTGAAATCCTTTGATATGAATGTTCAAATTTGATTATAATTATTTCTTATGAACACTTAAAGTAATTTTTAATAACATGAGTACCAAAAATATGACCTGTATTATCTCAAAATTCCCGTGATTTAGCAAAACAGACCCCTGACTTTTTGATGGATAGCTCCTTCAAATCCATCCCAACTGAATAGATTTGATAATAAATTTGTCCTTTTTCAGTTTCAAGGATATTTGGCGATGTAGCAGAAAACTGCATTGAAGGATTAGTTCAGTGGTCAAACATGTCCATCTTGTATGAAAGAGGGACTTCAATAGGAAACAAAGTGGTGAAGAAAGTATCTTATATGAAAGAGGACAAAAAAATCTTATTTTTATTCCGTTAAAGGATTAGTTCAGTGGCCAAGCATGTCCATCTTATATGAAAGAGGCCTTCAAAAGAAACAAAATAGTGAAGAAAGCATTCAAAACTCTTATTCTGTTTAGGAGATATTTAAGTTTAAAGTTTGGTATCATTTGTGTAGAAATGACTGGTGTAGTATGGCATCTTCATCCTCACATTATTGACAATTGTTAATGTATTTTAAGGAAAGTTTATCTAATTTTTTACTATTTGAATTATTTTGCCTCAAACTTTCTCAAGTGTTATATTATATATTATATTTAATATAACACTTAAAGAATGTTTGAGGAAAAATAATTCAAATAGTAAAACAATTAAATATATATATATATATATATATATATATATATATATATATAAATATATATAAATATACATATATATATATATATATATATATATATATATATAATAAAATATAAATAATATAAAATATATATATATAATATATATATATATATATATAAATATATATATATATATAAAATATATAATTTAAAAATATAAAATATATATATATATATAAATATATATATATATATATATATATATATATATATATATATATAAAAATATATATATATATATATATAAATATATATTAAATATATATATATATATATATATATATATATATATATATATATATTTTTATATATATATATATATATATATATTTTATATATATATATATATATATATATATATATATATATATATATATATATATATATATATATATATATATATATATATATATATATATATATATATATATATATATATATATATATATATATATATATATATATATATATATATATATATATATATATATTTATATATATATATATATATATATATATCATGGTTTTTAAGTCAAAAATTCACAGGACAAAATATGATATACTTCAAAACTGAAGAATCTGAGGCTATGACATCACAAATAGTCTGATTTCAGTCATTTCTACACAAATGATACCAAACTGTAAACTTAAATATCTCCTTAATGGAATAAGAATTTTGAATGCTTTCTTCACTATTTTCGTTTCTGTTATAGTCATCCTTCATATAAGATAGATAGACTTGCTTGACCCCTGAACTAATCCTTTAATACCATATTTCATATATTTCACATTTTCACTGAAACTCAAAACAAACATTGTGTTATAACTAAAACTGCAAATGAAAGCCAAATCAAAACATACTGCAAAAAACAAGCTATTGCACTGTATGTCGTACCATCCTTAATGACAAACTTCAGGGTTTCGCACACTATATCATACACAAGTGTGAAAATTAATTAACAGTGGTCCATGATTTTGAAAAATACAATACAGTACATTTGTTTGAATAAAAAGCAATTTATGAAACATTATTACTTTCGAAATGCCCGCTTATAAAACTTCTATTGATCTGCTGTGTCTACTAATAAGAGGCTCTCAACATAGATGAAACAATTTATTTCTAAGATACAAGCATAATAATGGTTATACTCATACAGTTTTTATGCTTTTTAATAAAGATGGTAGATGTATTGTCAAGAGCTGAGGAAATGAACTGTTATTCATAAAACAGCTTGGGCTGTAGTTCAAGGAATTTTAATATATGGGTTTGGTGAGTGTGGGTGGCAATGATCTTGTACTGCATATGGTATTTAATATTAACTGTATAGTGCTGAGTGTGCAATTGGCAGAATGTTACAATGTGCATATACATGGAGACTGTATCTATACTTGGTGATCCTATCAGCCCTTGCAGCTGGAAGCATGTGGCGTCTGAGAACAATGAGTTAAGTTGCTGCAATGACAAGCATGTGAAGTACCAACTCTCTTAATTTAAATGCACTGAGTTGTGAATCTATGAACGTTTATGAACAGTTTTGCAAACATCCAATGAGGGAAAGAAAGTTAAAAGGTACCCAAGGACTTTGCACCATGCACATTCAATCTTTAATTACGATATGTGCTGCATCTGGGGTAACACCAACACCACGGAATTTTTGGAGTTTCTGAAAAATCTGTCCATAAATTTACTGTAACGTACAGTACTGTAACGCATAGTACTACTGTAAAGTACAGTACTGTAAAGTACAGTACTGTAAAGTACAGTACTGTAAAGTACAGTACTGTAAAGTACAGTACTGTAAAGTACAGTACTGTAAAGTACAGTACTGTAAAGTACTGTACTGTAAAGTACAATACTGTAAAGTACAGTACTGTAAAGTACAGTACTGTAAAGTACAGTACTGTAAAGTACAGTACTGTAAAGTACAGTACTTTAAAGTACAGTACTGTAAAGTACAGTACTGTAAAGTACAGTACTGTAAAGTACAGTACTGTAAAGTACAGTACTGTAAAGTACAGTACTGTAAAGCACAGTACTGTTAAGTACAATACTGTAAAGTACAGTACTGTAAAGTACAGTACTGTAATGTACAGTACTGTAATGTACAGTACTGTACCTGTCTCTCGATGCCAATTAAGAGATGCTTTGTTCCTAATTTTTTGCTCCTCATTCGAAACCCAACACAAAGATTTGAATATAGGGTACATCAACATATTTTACTTCTGCTGCCCAAATGTTTGTTACATGGAACTTTGTAATAAAGTAATCCCTAAACAAATGTCAAAATGTACACTTGTATCACTGCCATTCCTATTAATACTGGCTATTACCCATAATTACAAAAGCTAAACAAAGTTAGACAAACATTAACCCAGCACATAAAGAAATATTATTTCAAGAAGTTATGGACAACCACAAATAATTTGGGTGAAGTAAAGAAACAAAATGGTGCAAAAAACATTCATACATCTTATTCCATTAATGCAATTATCAATCTATTCAAGTTGAAAGACGAAATTCTGACTTAGTTGTGTAGAAATGATGGAATCAGACTGGTTGTGATGAAAGACCCTTGCATTACTCAAGTCTACAGTACATATGTTTTACCATTTAATCCTGAAATTTTGTGGCTTAAAAACCATTAGATATGGCAGTAAAGTAGTAAAACAGAATCTACAGTAGTAAAGGTAACATTTTACCAAGAGGTAAAGTAGTAAAACAGAATCTACAGTAGTAAGGTAACATTTTATCAAGAAAAAATTCAAAAGTACAATTTTAGGTAAATTATCATTTTGTGAATACATTCACAATTGTTACAAAAAAGTGAGGATGATAGGTGCCAACCTTCTACAGCTGACATTCTATACCAGTCATTTCTAGAATGAGGGTGCCAACCTTCTACAGCTGACATTCTATACCAGTCATTTCTAGGATGAGGGTGCCAACCTTCTACAGCTGACATTCTATAGCAGTCATTTCTAGGATGAGGGTGCCAACCTTCTACAGCTGACATTGCATACCAGTCATTTCTAAGATGAGGGTGCCAACCTTCTACAGCTGACATTGCATACCAGTCATTTCTAGGATGAGGATGCTAACCTTCTACAGCTGACATTGCATACCAGTCATTTCTAGGATGAGGGTGCCAACCTTCTACAGCTGACATTCTATAGCAGTCATTTCTAGGATGAGGGTGCCAACCTTCTACAGCTGACATTGCATACCAGTCATTTCTAGGAAGAGGGTGCCAACCTTCTATAGCTGACATTCTATACCAATCATTTCTAGACAAATGTGACGGAACTTAAAACTTGAATACAGTATCTACTTAACAGTCCGGAGTGAGATATTGAAATACTTTATTCACAACATTTTGTTATTTTTAATTTCTCTTTTATATACCATGATCTTATCCATTAAGAATGTTGATTTTTCAGTTGATGTTGTATCTAAGAAGTTGAAGGGTTTGAATTCAAATAACGCACCTGGTCCAGATAGTATACATCCTGCTGTCTTACGCAAGTGCTCCGATGTTCTTTGAGTATTATCTTTTCGAAGTGCTTTGATGTTGGTGTTGTTCCTAGTGATTGGAGAATTGCTAATGTCACTCCTATTTTTAAAAAGGGTGACCACAGTTTGCCTTGTAACTATAGGCCAGTGAGTCTTACTAGTGTTATGTGCAAAGTCATAGATTCCATTGTTAAGGATGTTGTACTAAATCATTTACTGGTCAATGATTTGTTAAATTTGTCCCAGCATGGGTTCTTACCTAAGAGGTCTTGTGTTTTTAATGTATTGGAGTTTCTTGAAGATATTACTAAACAAGTTGATTATAGTCATAATGTGGATGTTATCTATTTAGATTTCCAAAAAAACATTTGATAAGGTTCCATTAGGCAGGCTCATGATAAAAACAAAAGCACTTGGTATAGGGGGAAAGTGTGCCAGTTGGATATATTCTTGGTTAGTTGACAGGTCACAAAGAGTTGTTGTTAATGGTAAAAGTATCTCTATGGAAGAAGGTTACAAATGGGGTTCCTCAGGGTTCTGTATTGGGTGTGCTTCTTTTCTTAATCTTCATTAATGATATTGATGTTTCCCTTGGCTCCAGGATTTGTAAATTTGCTGATGACACTAAGCTGTACAGGGTTGTTGATGATGCTAGGATTCTTTACTGTTGCAAACTGATCTGGATAAGTTACAGTAGTTTCTTGGTCCCAAACTGGCAGATGGCATTCAATGTTGATAAATGCAAAGTTATTCATTTTGGTCAAAGCAATTTGGCTTTTGATTACTGCATGAATGATTCAAATCTTGGTTGTTTTGATCAAGAAAGGAATCTAGATGTTATGTTGTCATTACTAGCACTCTGAAGCCTTCTAAACAGTGTGATTTAGCAGCTGCAAGGGCAAATAGGATGCTTGGTTTGATTAGAAGAAATGTTTGTTTTCTTGGTAGAGAGGTTGTTCTTAATTTGTATAAGCAGTTAGACAGGCCTCACCTTGAGTATGCTATTCAGGCTTGGAGTCCCTTTTATGAGAAGGATAAGTTCATTTTGGAGAAGGTTCAGCAAAGAGCCACTAAACTTATTCCTAAAGTAAGAAATCACTCTTATGAATCTAGGCTGCAAAT
This sequence comes from Chiridota heheva, assembly GCA_020152595.1. Classification (NCBI taxonomy): domain Eukaryota; kingdom Metazoa; phylum Echinodermata; class Holothuroidea; order Apodida; family Chiridotidae; genus Chiridota; species Chiridota heheva. The sequence goes on along the minus strand of JAIGNY010000186.1, from coordinate 785,151 downwards.
TCTTGGTTTGACCATGCTGGTGTTGAGAAGAGTATGTGGCAATATGATTCAGGTTTTTAAGTTCCTATCTGGTAGTGATGCTTTGACTTGCTCTTATTTCTTGCATGTGTCAGCTAATCCTCATGTGACAAGTGTTAACAATTTAAAGTTGACCAAAGAGTTCTCATAGATAGATATTCATGAGAATATTCACAATTTCAAGGTCAACATTGATAAGTTCTTTACTAATTCTGGCATTTTTGGTTTGATTTTTTTGTGGTGGTGTTGGTGTTAGTTAGGGTTTTTATGCCATGACTTACCCTTCTTAGTCTGTAATCTTGTTATATTATGTTATGTTAACTTGCTTTACCACTGAACAAATCCTTCAAGAAGCAAGCCACAACTTTTGCAACCTCATGGATAAAGTCACTCACCAGGTACAATACTCTGTGCTAGGACTGATATGTAAGTTTTCCTTTAAAATGGACTCAAGAGGTAAGAGGAGTCAAGAGGTAGTAACAAACAGAGAAACCATATAAGTTTGAGTGCATGTAAAATATTGATCTTGCAACACAAACACCCTGTGTGTTCCTGTAAATATACCACTCACCTGGTAAAATGGATCTACTGTTTGCCAATGTTTTACAATACACCCTGCTCTAATACAGTAGAAAGTCTCCACTTCCAAAAGAAACAAAACATTCCAACAGAAAAAATTCCATACACATTAATCAAATTAAAATAATTCCTTGAAATTCAATTGTTGATTTCAGCCTTCAGGCAAAATATGAATATAAAGTGCTGATACACATTTCTTATGCAAATTTTTAAGATGCATGAAGTCTCGTCAGAAATCACTGCTCTCCTTCAAATAATTGTGACAGATGATAAAATATGAATTAGGAAAATTGGAGTCTGCCAAATCTTGCACCACAAGTTTGTATAACAGTTGGAATATAAAGGTGTGAAAATGCGTGAATATAAAGCTGTTAAAATTGCCTACTTTAGAGACTTGTGATAGAAATTTTGGTTATTTTCATGGTTGCCTAGATTTTCAGTGGGCACATCCAACTCAAAAATTTCCACACTGACATTTTTTGTGTTGACGTTTACAACAATTTAATGTTCAACAACTCACAACTAGACACTACATTGATATTCTTGGTCATTATTGGACAAAAATCTACCTGTTTATGTTGCCAATTTGGTTTACAAACCAGGGCAGTAAAACGTATGCTCTTACAGTATGTAAATGTATGCTCTTACTAGCAGCGTATGTTGTGACATCAAAAGGTTGATTATTTTTACAATCCTTTTCACAGGTTGTTTTGGTTTAAACAGCTCTTTGCAAAAGAGCCTTGTACACAATAGCTTCAACACAAATATTTAGAAAGTGTAATAAACATGCCACACAATCAATCAACGAACTGCTATCTGGTTTTTAATTGTTGCTAGCAAGGAAGGACAATCTGGTCTCGTGAAAAACAAAACATGTTTTGAGAGGTTTTGAGAACCCTTTCACACACGGTGACTTACATGTTACTGTACATACTGTGCCATATAGTCAGTCTCAAAAATAATCCTACAATATAACGCGTCTTTCAATTCATTTGGGGTTTACCAGACTACGGAAAAAGACAGTGTAAACATTCTGACTGCAAAATTGATGTTAACTATATTATTTTGATAACCTTATAACATATAGACCAAGAAATGGACAAAAGGTTTTGTTTGGTTAGGTGGTGAAGAGGAAAAAAGAACAAAATCATTGCCTCCAAACAGTCAGTTCCCAGCCTTGCGTTATTGAGGTGGATTAACATCATCCTCTTCGCACAGGACTCCGCCCACTTTTAGAATTTCGCAGTTTTCGTGAAACTGATCACTGAAAGGGACAATTTTCTATCACGTGGGGTGTCACCTGACAATGTTGTAGCAGTAAAGTTTCTAAGCTAGGTGCGAGTTCGTTGATTTTTCTTTAAATTGATACCAAATTTGATACCAGATTTGTGTACTAAAATATTGGCTTAATTTTTGGGCCAAATTCATGACCAGCCGGTCAAAATAAAAAAAATACAAATTAAGGCAAAATCAATCAATAATTCATTAGATGACGCATTAAGCTTACTGCCAGTACTAAATTTGTATGAACCCGGTGGTGATTAGAAATAGTATGTTGAAGAAAGAATTTTACGTGGATTTTGATTGCGATCATGAGTAAGTTAGTGTGATAGCTAGATTTAAAGTTTATTTTACATCCATCTCATTCATTACTCTTGAGTCTGACCTAGGGCCTAGCTGCCAATGTGTCATTTGATTTCCTTTAATCTGTGCAGTATTGAATCTAAATGTTAGTTAATCATAAGCATATTTGAAATGTGTTGTAATAGTGAAAAACCAGTGATTTTTTTTATCATTGTTAAAGTTGAAATGTGAGCAAAGTCTGTCATGAAAATGGAAATAGTGTGTCCATAGTTACAAATCAACCATGGATCTACAATCACCAACAAAATTATTAAGCACATTTTTTCCCCCCTACTAACCCCTTTTCAATGTTGGTAAAAAGGTTTGTACAAAGTTCTTAGCGTCTTCATATGTATCATGCCTACATTAAAGCGGGGAGGGGGAGGGGGGGGGGGAAGTGCCAAGTATTTTGTTGTTGATTGTCTGAGTTCCGGATAGAAAAACATAGAATATTAAGAGGTACATATAAGTGTAGTTCTATGTGTTTTCATTTATTTAGTTATTTATGGTATCATGCGGGTTTCATATGAAGATTTTGAATGACACTTAGAACTATCAACCCAACATGCCCTATTCACATACCATCCCCCTTCACCTGCCATCCTCCATTAATCTACCATCCTCCATTCACCTACTATTCTCCATTCACCTACCATCCTCCATTCCCTAACAGGCCCCATTCACCTTCCATCCCTGTTTCACCTACAGTACTACCCCAACCCACCTTTTGCCATCCCATCATCAACCAAATATGCTCTTAACCAACTAATCATTCCAACTCTCAATATAATCTTTTATTATAATCTTCACTTACTCTATTGTAGTACAGCGCCCCCCCCCCCATTAGGCATTAGTCTATTAGCGAATTATTACTCTATTCAAGCAAAAACTTTTTCCTTATTCATTCTCAAAACACTTCATTATAAATTCCATTCAGTCGTCAACTCTATTATTCAATTTTTTTTTTCATCACAAAACAAATCCTTTAATTGTTGCTATTCAAACCTAGAATGCATTTGTTCTCCTTTATATAAATTAATTTTCATAAAAATGATTAGAATTCCTTTCCTAGGGCAGCAATCTTTTGTTCCCTAATAGCTGAACAATGCATGAGGCCGGACGGACAATGGGTGTGGATAACGGACGGACGGGAGTGACGGACGGCGTACAGAGTGACTGACAGACGGGAGTGACAGATGGACGGACGGGAGTGACGGACGGAAGGAAGTGACGGATGGACAGAAGTGATGGACGAACGGGAGTGACTGATGGACGGGAGTGACTGACGGACGAGAGTGACTGACAGACGGGAGTGACGGACGGGCGAGAGTGACGGACAGACGGGAGTGACGGACAGAAGGGAGTGACGGGCGGACGGGTGGGAGTGACGGACGGACGAGAGTGACGGACGGACAGGAGTGACGGACGGACGGACAGGAGTGACGGACGGACGGGAGTGACGGACGGACGGGAGTAACGGACGGCGTACAAAATGACAGACAGACGGTAAAGGTGCTATATCCCTTCTTCACCATTTAATTTCATTACTTATCTAACTGCAATCACTTTTCCCAGGATAGAGCTAAATATTTATGAAGCTACTTCTATCAACACCCTAATACATTAAAAATGCATGAATTGTTCAACTCCAATAACCCCTGTGTGTTGTCAAATGTAATCAAATCTTTCAAAATCATTAGTAAAAAGTTCAAATAAGCATTTACAGCATAATCCCATGTATCCGCCCATTTTTTTGGTAGTTTACATCATAAAGTTTTAATTTATTTTGTGTTACCTTTTCCACCCTGTTGTAAATAATTATGTTGTATAGTTTTTTAAGTAGTTTACAACTTGCATTCAATTAAATTTTCTTTTCCTTTGTCATTATTGTATATAGCATAAATACCATTTTACCTTTTATTATAATTTTCTTTGTTTTTATTCTTGCATGCCATCTGTATTTTGTTATGTTCTTTGTACTCTCATATCCCAGAAGGGGTCGGCAGAGTCTGAAAGAAACTTATAAACCAACTTGGTTGGTGAGGGGACAACAATGAATTTTGATTACACAAATTGATGGGGCTCTCTGTTTGTACAAAATATGCAAATTAACACCTAAAATCCAGAAAGGACAAAAATTATCCTTAAAATATGATAACCATACATGTATTACTTCCTACCCACAGGTCTTGTACAATAACCTAAAAGGCCTGTGAAAAAAACTACATGTGATTTTGGAATGGTACAGTAAATCCTGTCTGAGTCACTTTCCTTGCAGCAATTCCCTCTGCAGTGATTTTTTTTTTTTTTTAATCATTCCACAGGAAATGTAACCATGGCACAATGACAATGAGTACTATGTGAGTACTTGCATTCACTTTGAGCTGAAAGACAGACATGACAGTCATCTGGCCCTTCATCCAGTATCCAAGTGTGAGTTCATGGAAACATTAGTTTTTCCTACTTAGCTTTGTACTGTGAATCTCCTCACACTAAATGTCACATTGACAGACTCTAGTCAATTCAAGGAAGAGCTACACGAATTATCATTAAGAGAAACTTCCATTCTTCTGAGATAGCTACGTACATGGAAAGAATTAAACCTTTCAAAATATTACTATCAAGGACAATCTAGTTTGAAGTTGTCTTTCTCTGGGCCATAAAGCCTACATTAATCTGTGCCCAGAGAGTTTGACTGATTCATTATACATAGCACCAGAGTTCCAAATAGACTTCTGCATTAGAAAACAAGAACAGACCTTTCCACAATTCACCTTTCGTTTCTTTTACTCGTTATTGGAACATGGTTTGGTTTTTTGATGTTTAACGGCACTGCGACAGTCAGAGTCAAATGTGCCAAGAGGGTGTTAAAAACTAAGGTGCTTGAGTTAGGACAGAGAAGAAAGAGAGGTGGGATAGAGGAAGGAGGGAGAGAAGTTGAATAAGGGAAAGAAGGTAATAAAAGGAAGGTGAGGAAGGTAAGGCAAGAAGGGAAGGAAAGGGAGGTTTAGATCAGGTGGAATAAAGAAGTTGGAGGTAGGATTGTTCTTGAAAAGATCAGAAATTGAGATGTGAGGGGGAGAGGTGTGACCTGGAGTTCAAGTATATGGGACAGGTTAAGAGAATATGCTTGATCGAGAGATCTATGTTGCATGTAGGGCAGAGAGGAGCAGGGGAGCCGGACAGTAGGTGAGAGTGGGTGAGAAAGGTGTGGCCGTGGCAGATGCGGGTAATAACAATGTCCTCCCTGTGGTTGCGACTATGTAGGGGGACATTGGTCCTGACTTTGGGTTTGATGGCGTGAAGTTTGTTATTGTTCTCGAGATTCCAGGAATTTTGCCAGGTCTTACTGAGATGGCTGGATGTGGAAATGGAGGTCTGAGTGCTGGATAGGAAAAAAGAAATGCGATTCGACAGATCATTGTTGGTGGCTCTGTCGGCTCTTGCATTGCTGGGAATGCCAATGTGGCTGGGGATCCAAAAAAAGATAATTTTTTTCCCAAAGGAGGAAAAGAGTGAAGTTTATTGAGGTTTTGTAGGATGAGTGGATTGGCATACAGCCCAAGCTGGCATACAGCACAAGCTGGCATACAGCACAAGCTGGCATACAGCACAAGCTGGCATACAGCACAAGCTGGCATACAGCACAAGCTGGCATACAGCGCAAGTTGGCATACAGCGCAAGCTGGCATACAGCACAAGCTGGCATACAGCACAAGCTGGCATACAGCACAAGCTGGCATACAGCACAAGCTGGCATACAGCACAAGCTGGCATACAGCACAAGCTGGCATACAGCACAAGCTGGCATACAGCACAAGCTGGCATACAGCACAAGCTGGCATACAGCACAAGCTGGCATACAGCACAAGCTGGCATACAGCACAAGCTGGCATACAGCACAAGCTGGCATACAGCACAAGCTGGCATACAGCACAAGCTGGCATACAGCACAAGCTGGCATACAGCACAAGCTGGCATACAGCACAAGCTGGCATACAGCACAAGCTGGCATACAGCACAAGCTGGCATACAGCACAAGCTGGCATACAGCACAAGCTGGCATACAGCACAAGCTGGCATACAGCACAAGCTGGCATACAGCACAAGCTGGCATACAGCACAAGCTGGCATACAGCACAAGCTGGCATACAGCACAAGCTGGCATACAGCACAAGCTGGCATACAGCACAAGCTGGCATACAGCACAAGCTGGCATACAGCACAAGCTGGCATACAGCACAAGCTGGCATACAGCACAAGCTGGCATACAGCACAAGCTGGCATACAGCACAAGCTGGCATAAAGTTGGCATACAGCACAAGTTGGCATACAGCACAAATTGGCATACAGTCAAATATATTTCGCAACGATTAAATAGTCAAATATACAAGCTGGCCCAACAAACTGAATATCAACGACAGATTAAGGGTGCACATACAGTAGCTAGCCTTTAGGTTGGGGGACGTCAGGGAGGGGGGGGGAGCTGATACCCAAAAATATTTTCATTTTGTAAAACTTTTGCAAAATCATATAGTCTAGCTATTACAGTTTTGATGATAATTGTACTGAACAGCAAATCAAGGTCAAAGCCTCAACATTTGGACCAATTAGCATATTTTCTGGACCTTTTTAACACACTTTTATTTTGTGTGGCTATACAATTTTGTGTGGCTATACAATTTTGTGTATTAGGTCAAAATCAAACCAATTATTTCAAAACTCCTGTAGTCAGGCTATACAATTTTGTGTGGCTATACAATTTTGTGTGGCTATACAATTTTGAAATTCAATGACAAAAATTCATAGTAAATACTGTAATGTAATACTGAAAATACAAAATATGCAATACATTTCTTAAAAGTGTAACAAGAATTGTAGAAAATTTGTCCCAGAATTACTAGCAAAACATACAAATTGATCTGTACATCGTATTGTAACAAAGTAAATTTAACAAGTTCAAGGCAATTGGTTAACAGGCTGGTTAACAAGTTGGTTAATTAGCCGCAGTAAGTTTGATACTAGAGAAAATAGATCAATGCTAAATCAATTTGATTTGAGATGTGTAATGTTGTTGCTAACACACCAACCAAACAAAACAAATTGTAATGTAGGGCAGTGGATTGAACAAATGCAAAAAAAATCATTATCCAAACTAAACTTTGCTTTGAAATCAATTGATAAAACACACACTAAATCTCACAAATCACAGATGATACCACAACGTATCACTTTCTTTCATTTTGCCAATGTTTACATTCATCATAAATTATTTGAACTTTGTTCTGAGTTGGAAAAAATGGTTTTCAATTTCTCCTGGATGCTTAGCACAGTTGCTGTACTAGGTGTTTTGTTCACTTTCAGTTGTCTTATGCTTACAATTTATGGAAGAGATTTCAATTATGTGGAAAACGCATTCAGGAAATGAAGACTGTGGTATCACTTCCTGTTGATCGGCGTCCTGGTCTCAGGCTTTCAAAGCAGCTCCTCAAATGACTGATGACACCCACAAAATTTACAGGCACAATTGCCCAATGAAAGAACTGTACTTTTCATGAAAAACAATCTATGTTGAATTTGGAAAAGGCTAAATAAACTTCTCTTCTATGGGATACAGTATGCTATCTGAAGATTCTTTAATGCTGTAAAGGAAAATCTGTGATTCAGTACATGTCTGTATATACATATATATATATATATATATATATATATATATATATATATATATATATATATATATATATATGTATATATATATTTATATATATATATATATGTATATATATATATATATATATATATATATATATATATATGTATATATATGTATATATATATATATATATATATATATATATATATATATATATATATATATATATATATATATATATATATATATATATATATACATATATATATATATACATATATATATATATACATACATACGTATACATACATACATACATACATACATACATATATACATACATATACATACACACATACATATATATATATATATATATATATATATATATATACATACATATATATATATATATATATATATATATATATATATATATATATATATATATATATATATATATATATATATATATATATATATATATATATATATATATATATATATATATATATATATATATATATGTATTATAAGACAATTTAAAATCTTTATTTAATTGTGATGATTTGTAACTTACTGTATCCATTCATACACGTGTAGTCTTTTCATGAATTCATACCAGTACATATTTTCCAGATGCATATGACTGAAATATGATACAGTCATAATTTCTGAACTGAATCAGGTTTCTATGACTATGAAATATAACTGGAGGAAAAGTTCACTGTATATATTCTATTACTACTGACCACGTATTCATTATTCTGTTACTACTGACCATGTATTTATTGTTCTGTTACTACTGACCATGTATTATTCTGTTACTACTGACCATGTATTATTCTGTTACTACTGACCATGTATTATTCTGTTACTACTGACCATGTATTATTCTGTTACTACTGACCATGTATTATTCTGTTACTACTGACCATGTATTTATTGTTCTGTTACTACTGACCATGTATTATTCTGTTACTACTGACCATGTATTATTCTGTTACTACTGACCATGTATTATTCTGTTACTACTGACCATGTATTATTCTGTTACTACTGACCATGTATTATTCTGTTACTACTGACCATGTATTATTCTGTTACTACTGACCATGTATTTATTGTTCTGTTACTACTGACCATGTATTATTATGTTACTACTGACCATGTATTATTCTGTTACTACTGACCATGTATTATTCTGTTACTACTGACCATGTATTATTCTGTTACTACTGACCATGTATTATTCTGTTACTACTGACCATGTATTATTCTGTTACTACTGACCATGTATTATTCTGTTACTACTGACCATGTATCCACGTACTGTGTAACAGGTTGGGAGCTGGGCTAAAAATATCAATTGGAGGTATGTAATAAGAAAATATGGTAACTGTAATTTACTTGAAGTGGCATTGCAATACTTGTTATCAAAATAATGATTTCCTTTTCTCACAATTAAAGCAAAACTGTCCTTAAAATAACTCACAAAACTTTTGATCTTCTTTTTTTTTGCATTTCAAAACTTTGTAGCTATGGTTCAAATAAATTAGAAAATATTACATCATATTTTGGGAAATACTACTGTAGATCACAATGCCCATGCAAATTGACACCCATATCATATGACCCAGCCAATTATAAAAATGGCATCTCACACTAAGTCGCACATGGCATCCCATGTCCCACATGGCATCCTACCCCATGTCCCACATGACATCCCATCCCATCCCTTGTCCCACATGGCATTCTACCATATCTCCCACCTGGCATCCCACCCCATGTCTCACATAACATCCCATCCCTTGTCCCATGTGGCATTCCATCATATGTCCCACATGGCATCCCATCCTATGACCCACATGGCATCCCACCCTATGTCCCACATGGATCACATCCCATGTGCCAAATGACATCCCATGTACCAAATGACATCCCACCCCATGTCCCACATGACATCCCACAATCATGTTGATATCTTTTTCATTTAGGAGTTATTGCATTTCAAAGATTGCGAGAATGTGTTGAAAAGTGTAAAATGTGATGTCACTAAGGCAGATCCAATACAATTCTTATGTATTTCTACAACAAAAAAACAAAAAAAATGTTTTCCTTTTACCTAGAGGTTGTAAGGTACATTAGCAGATGGGGAAAATCACATTCTTATAAAGTGTATGCTATACCCCATCTCAATAAACAAACAAAAAATGCTTCCAATAATTTAGGACAAAATTTTCAAAGAAACACACAAAAATTGTCTTGGATTTGCCTTTATGACATCACACTGTGCACTGTGAGGTCACTTTTCAATAAACTCACGTAATCTTTGAAATGCAGTAACTCCAAAAAGGAAAAAGATATCAACATGATTTTTACACCAAATTATTTCTTACATCAAAAACAAAAATTCACAGGAATGCTTACATACTGATAATGGGCAATCTACAGTGCATGTACTTTTTGCAGGCAAATCCAGAAATTAAAAGATTTTTGAAATCTTATCCCTTTACAGAAAATGCCACAAAAAATTGGTAACTGCATGGTACTGTATTAAAAGGGCTTTGCATCACCCCCTAGTGACTTGACTGGACTCACACTAGTGAAAAATCTTTGTGAATTACTGAGTGTATTAGGAAAATAATTAAAATATCTACACATGCTATTTGAGCGATTATTAATATGTCATACAATTTCCAAGAAAATACATCATAATTTAAAATAAATTTAAATTTGTCATGTACAGTACATGTCCTATAAAGCTGTGAATGTGTCAATAGTGCATACATGTATTGTCTTAATTAATTAGTTAGCTAGCACTTAACAATTGATTGCTTCCAATATATAATGTGCTAAACATGCACAGTCTTATGCTAAAGTCAGTTTCACAAGTACACTACTGTTTCCTCTCAGTTGACAATTCTGCTGGACGGGGCTGTTCCGTCTCAGTTGACAATTCTGCCGGATATATATTATTTGAAGCGGGGGCAGCACTAGGGTGGCCGCATCGACCATTTACCGATGGACCAACTATAGCCCCTGAACTTTAAAAAAATGAAACCAAATTTTTCATATATCCGTTATGGAATGAAAGTGAAACTATGAATGACATCCCATGCCAAATGCCATCCCATGTGCCAAATGACCATCCCATGTGCCAAATGACATCCCATGTGCCAAATGCCATCCCATGTGCCAAATGACATCCCATGTGCCAAATGCCATCCCATGTGCCAAATGCCATCCCATGTGCCAAATGCCATCCCATGAGCCAAATGACATCCCATGTGCCAAATGACATCCCATGTGCCAAATGACATCCTGTGCCAAATGACATCCCATGTGCCAAATGACATCCCATGTGCCAAATGACATCCCATGTGCCAAATGACATCCCATGTGCCAAATGACATCCCATGTGCCAAATGACATCCCATGTGCCAAATGACATCCCATGTGCCAAATGACATCCCATGTGCCAAATGACATCCCATGTGCCAAATGACATCCCATGTGCCAAATGACATCCCATGTGCCAAATGACATCCCATGTGCCAAATGACATCCCATGTGCCAAATGACATCCCATGTGCCAAATGACATCCCATGTGCCAAATGACATCCCATGTGCCAAATGACATCCCATGTGCCAAATGACATCCCATGTGCCAAATGACATCCCATGTGCCAAATGACATCCCATGTGCCAAATGACATCCCATGTGCCAAATGACATCCCATGTACCAAATGACATCCCACCCCATGTCCCACATGACATCCCACAATCATGTTGATATCTTTTTCATTTAGGAGTTATTGCATTTCAAAGATTGCGAGAATGTGTTGAAAAGTGTAAAATGTGATGTCACTAAGGCAGATCCATACAATTCTTATGTATTTCTACAAACAAACAAAAAATGTTTTTCTTTTACCTAGAGGTTGTAAGGTACATTAGCAGATGGGGAAAATCACATTCTTATAAAGTGTATGCTATGCCCCATCTCAATAAACAAACAAAAAAAGCTTCCAATAATTTAGGACAAAATTTTCAAAGAAACACACAAAAATTGTCTTGGATTTGCCTTTATGACATCACACTGTGCACTGTGAGGTCACTTTTCAATAAACTCATGTAATCTTTGAAATGCAGTAACTCCAAAAAGGAAAAAGATATCAACATCATTTTTACACCAAATTATTTCTTACATCAAAAACAAAAATTCACAGGAATGCTTACATACTGATAATGGGCAATCTACAGTGCATGTACTTTTTGCAGGCAAATCCAGAAATTAAAAGATTTTTGAAATCTTATCCCTTTACAGAAAATGCCACAAAAAATTGGTAACTGCATGGTACTGTATTAAAAGGGCTTTGCATCACCCCCTAGTGACTTGACAGGACTCACACTAGTGAAAAATCTTTGTGAATTACTGAGTGTATTAGGAAAATAATTAAAATATCTACACATGCTATTTGAGCGATTATTAATGTCATACAATTTCCAAGAAAATACATCATAATTTGAAATAAATTTAAATTTGTCATGTACAGTACATGTCCTATAAAGCTGTGAATGTGTCAATAGTGCATACATGTATTGTCTTAATTAATTAGTTAGCTAGCACTTAACAATTGATTGCTTCCAATATATAATGTGCTAAACATGCACAGTCTTATGCTAAAGTCAGTTTCACAAGTACACTACTGTTTCCTCTCAGTTGACAATTCTGCTGGACGGGGCTGTTCCGTCTCAGTTGACAATTCTGCCGGATATATATTATTTGAAGCGGGGGCAGCACCAGGGTGGCCGCATCGACCATTTACCGATGGACCAACTATAGCCCCTGAACTTTAAAACAATTAAACCAAATTATTCATATATCCGTTATGGAATGAAAGTGAAACTATGAATGGTCGTGCTATTCTGTGTGCAAAAATTATACGTTTTGGTGACAAATTCGGCCGGTCGATAGGCCTACACAAAACTTGGAAGGGACAACATGTATCATCGTTTTCATTTCTTTTTTGTGTGCTATGCATCCAGCTTGATGTGTTAATGCAAGAATGTACGAATGAATCTTTTGGTTAACAGAATCTCAGAAGGAAAAAAAAAAAAAAGTAGAATTGGTAATATGTATTGTTAACTCTGTTAGGTAAACTTGAAACATGAAAATGAACCCATGAAAAATCGAACCAACACGTTACATAAGAAATAACATGCGACAACAACAAAATGAATAATGAAAATTGTTTGGTCATGATTCTTTTATTGTTGAAATGGTCCCGCTGTGAAAGATAAGACTCAGGTAAAATAGTTTAAAGGTATTTTGAAATTGTTTTTCTTTTCTTTATTCATGAAGGATCAAAACCACTGCAAAATCAAAGCATTACAATTGTACTACGTGCGCGTGTATAGGACAATATAGCAAATGTGTTATAATCATATTTAATACCAAGTATAAAATGTAAATCACTAAACATATCTTAAAAACTCTGAGAGAGCCTGAACACTATTAAAACTCAGCACAGGCCTTCTCAATTACTACGAATTAACTTTATTCAACAATGAAGACAAGGATTAACTCTTGAGTTGAATGGGCTGTTGTTAACTTATATTGATTTTATAGACTCATTCCTGACGATTAAAAGTTTGTGCTTCAATGAAAAATCGGGAGTATTAAGGGGGACGCAAATCTGACGGGAGACGCATTTGGGGACTCATTTCTGACGCATTTTGGCCCGATGTAATTGTCAATTGAGACATAACAGTCAGACCTCTAGCTTGATTTAAAAAGGGCAGCGTGCTAGACTTGTTAAGGGGCACATTAATGCGCGCGTGAAGTGCTGTGTCTTTTCCGCATGGAGTCCTGGGGGCCCTTAAGGCTCAATCCTATAGTGAAGAAGCTCTGGGATTTTAGCTATAATCATACCTCAGAATGAAACTATTCTGATCGATAAGAACCATTCATGAGCCAAACAGGACAATTACTTACTATGCTATCATTCTGAATCCGTATACTGTAAGGTATTCATTTATGAGGTTAATTAAGATTATTAAGTTTAACAAATTAAAAAAAATCTTTAAAAAATAATAAAAAATAATTTGTATGCCCCAGGGGGCAGGGCAGACCCCCAGGATGCAAGGCAGACCCCCAGGGGGCGGGGAAGACCCCCAGGGATAGGGAAAACCCTAGAGGCGGGTGTCCACAGGGGCAGGTCGGACCCCAGGGACAGGGCATACCCCAGGGGGAGGGCATACCCCAGGGGGGCAGGGACGAGCCCATGGAGGGGAAGGGCGGGCCGCCCCTGTAAAACAGCAAAGCTAGGGGTCTGGTTCAACAGTACTGTACTTTGATATAATTCAGATATAAGATCCAGTCCACAAAAGTGAATCAAAGTTCATAATTACTAAAATACTTTTGGAATCCTAGCTGGAATCTATTGAAGTTATTACTGAAACCTAAAGACAGGAAATCAATTAGAGATTGTAGAGATTAATTGGTGAACAATACATGTGCGAAACCTCCAGAGCACAGTGACTTAAGTAAAATTGCTTTTTAAAAAGAATAGTGTTATGCCATCAAAAATCCATATTATCAGATATATACAGTACCCTACATGTATGTGTGAAAGCATAATGAGAATGGCCAAAGTGACCACTACTTAAAAGCAAACAGATGTCTCATTAAGTACAGTACAGTTAAAGGTTGCTTTATTTATTTTAATAACTGACCAGCAAGGCAGATGGTGGTTCAATTTGCAAGTCCAGTGTAGTGCAGATCTACTTCATTTTTCTTTTAATCATATGTATAGTAGACAGGTACTGTCTGTCATGTTTAAGAATTATAACATGTACTGTATGGACAAAACTAGCTGAAAAAATCAGCAAAATTGGATGACAAAGAATGGAACAGAAATTGAATCTGTTTTATAGAGTCCGGATTCATATGGAAAACATACTTGTGAAACAAAAACAAGCTTGTATATGGCTCTATCAATCTTTGTTCCAAGCAGGATGTAAGCTCACTACTATATGAGCAATACAGAACACCACAACAATACCGGTCAAAACACCATGACAATACAATAAACTTACTTGTGAAACAAAAACAAGCTTGTATATGGCTCTTACAATGTTTGTCCAAGCAGGATGTAAGCTCACTACTATCATATGAGCAATAGCTATGCCCATATGAGCTCAAATTTGAGTACAATACCGGTCAGAGCACCATGACAATACCGCTCAGAGCACCATGACAATACCGGTCAGAGCACCATGACAATACCGGTCAGAGCACCATGACAGTACCAGTCAGAACACCATGACAATACCAGTCAGAGCACCATGACAATACCAGTCAGAGCACCATGACAATCAGAGCACCATGACAATACCAGTCAGAGCACCATGACAATACCGGTCAGAGCACCATGACAATACCGGTCAGGGCACCGCACCACCATGACAATACCGGTCAGAGCACCGACAATACAGGTTAGAGCACCAATACCGGTCAGAGCACCATGACAATACCAGTCAGAGCACCATGACAATACCAGTTAGAGCACCATGACAATACCGTCAGAGCACCATGACAATACCAGTCAGGCACCACAATACCGGTCAGAGCACCATGACAATACCAGTCAGAGCACCATGACAATACCAGTCAGAGCACCATGACAATACCGGTCAGAGCACCATGACAATACCAGTCAGAGCACCGCGACAATACCGGTCAGAGCACCATGACAATACCGGTCAGAGCACCATGACAATACCGGTCAGAGCACCATGACAATACCAGTCAGAGCACCATGACAATACCAGTCAGAGCACCATGACAGTACCGGTCAGAGCACCATGACAATACCGGTCAGAGCACCATGACAATACCGGTCAGAGCACCATGACAGTACCGGTCAGACACAATACCGGGTCATGACAATACCAGTCAGAGCACCATGACAATACCGGTCAGAGCACCATGACAATACCGGTCAGAGCACCATGACAATACCGGTCAGAGCACCATGACAATACCAGTCAGAGCACCATGACAGAACCGGTCAGAGCACCATGACAATACCGGTCAGAGCACCATGACAATACCGGTCAGAGCACCATGACAATACCGTCAGAGCACCATGACAATACCGGTCAGAGCACCATGACAATACCAGTCAGAGCACCATGACAATACCAGTCAGAGCACCGCTGACAGTACCGTCAGAGCACCATGACAATACCAGTCAGAGCACCATGACAATACCGGTCAGAGCACCATGACAGTACCAGTCAGAGCACCATGACAATACCGGTCAGAGCACCATGACAATACCGGTCAGAGCACCATGACAATACCAGTCAGAGCACCATGACAATACCAGTCAGAGCACCATGACAATGTACCATCAGAGCACCATGACAGTACCAGTCAGAGCACCATGACAGTACCAGTCAGCACCATGACAGTACCAGTCAGAGCACCATGACAGTACCAGTCAGAGCACCATGACAATACCAGTCAGAGCACCATGACAATACCAGTCAGAGCACCATGACAGTACCAGTCAGAGCACCATGACAATACCGGTCAGAGCACCATGACAATACCAGTCAGAGCACCATGACAATACCGGTCAGAGCACCATGACAATACCGGTCAGAGCACCATGACAATACCAGTCAGAGCACCATGACAATACCGGTCAGAGCACCATGACAATACCAGTCAGAGCACCATGACAATCAGGAGCACCATGACAATACACACCATGACAGCACCAGTCAGAGCACCATGACAGAGCACCATGACAATCAGAGCACCATGACAATACCAGTCAGAGCACCATGACAGTACCAGTCAGAGCACCATGACAATACCAGTCAATACCGGTCAGAGCACCATGACAGTACCAGTCAGAGCACCATGACAATACCAGTCAGAGCACCATGACAATACCGGTCAGAGCACCATGACAATACCAGTCAGAGCACCACAAACCGGTCAGAGCACCATGACAATACGCAGAGCACCATGACAATACCAGTCAGAGCACCATGACAATACCGGTCAGAGCACCATGACAATACCAGTCAGAGCACCATGACAATACCAATGTCAGAGCACCATGACAGTACCAGTCAGATCACCATGACAGTACCGGTCAGAGCACCATGACAGTACCAGTCAGAGCACCATGACAATACCGGTCAGAGCACCATGACAGTACCAGTCAGAGCACCATGACAATACCGGTCAGAGCACCATGACAGTACCAGTCAGAGCACCATGAATACGGTCAGAGCAATGACAATACCGGTCAGAGCACCATGACAATACCGGTTAGAGCACCATGACAGTACCGGTCAGAGCACCATGACAATACCGGTCAGAGCACCATGACAGTACCGGTCAGATCACCATGACAGTACCGGTCAGAGCACCATGACAATACCGGTCAGAGCACCATGACAATACCGGTTAGAGCACCATGACAGTACCGGTCAGAGCACCATGACCAATACCGGTCAGAGCACTATGACAATACCAGTCAGAGCACCATGACAATACCAGTCAGAGCACCATGACAATACCGGTCAGAGCACCATGACAGTACCAGTCAGATCACCATGACAGTACCGGTCAAAACACCATGACAACAACAAATTTGGCAGGATTTTGTCTGTGCATTATCAGCACTTTAATATCACCAAAACTGCCAGTGTGCTTACAAGACATTTTCTGGACTCTTTCTTCTATAATCCCCATGCTTTGTTTTAATATTTCTCACATATAAACCCATGGGATTAATCTAGCAAAATCAACATTACCAACTTATTGAAGATCAAGCCAATTTTTCAGTTCAAGTTTGTTACCAAAAAAAAAAAATTACTATAACACAGAGGTCAATACCCAACAGTGAAGGTGCTCTGTGTTTTCTGGGGGATTTTTGAAGCCTGCATAAAGGACCTAAGATTCCTTAGGAAAGCTTCTAAAAGTAGTCTGTGACAAATCTACATATGCATAAATTCTGAACAAAAATGCAGTAATACTTTGTTTGACATAATCACAAATAAAATAGAAGAAGATTTTTTTAATTTTACATGCTTAAATACAGTACAGTAGTAAATTGAATGCCCAAACACCAACTTTGGCTAAAGATGTCACGTTTATTTTGAAAGTGTTAATTTATAACCATTTACCAGGAAGTAATTGATCAAAGCAAAATATAAGCACCAAGATACAGCAAGTATAGTTTTTACAGCTTGCAGCTTTATGAGTAAGGGGAATTCTTTTTCTTCTCAATGGGGTTTTTGTACAAGTGATAAAATACTACAACAACTAAACACAAACTACAGGAAATAGCACACAAAATACTTGAGCATCAAGGGAGTAAAATCCCAAAATGTGCATGTTTTAAGAGTGTAATCAAACCTTACATGGGAAATGTGACCATTGTAGTACAATTGAATCATAAATCTTAACCAACTTTGGCCTAGAGGAATAAAATACCCTATAAATGTTATCTCATTGAATAGATTGATTCAAACCAATTTCAATTTCAAACATACTGTATAAAAACATAAATCTTTACAACTTTGACCTAGAGGAATAAAACACCCTATAAATGTTATCTCATTGAATAGATTGATTCAAACCAATTTCAATATCAAACATACTGTATATAGTATCAATATGGGTTGATATTGAAACTTACATTGTGAATTACAATATTTGCCAAGGGAAGGTTAAACAGGATATCAGAGCTGGTTCCATTGAAAGTCAAATGACACATACAGTAATTGTAACATACTATTTAATTTTAAAGTAATTTCACCCCTATCTCTTCATTTTTAGAGAGCAAATTCCACCCTTGTTTTTGTGGGTTTCTATTTTGCCGAGCACCTCATCACACCTGTACCACATCAGTCTGACTCATCTTTATCAAAGTAGCCACTCTGTAGATAAGTAACTACAATGTGGCTGCTGTCCATCTTTGAGACAATTGACCTGATGCAAACCTCAAACTTGGAATACAAAAATCTAACAAGATAATGCTTTCTTCCCAGGAACTCAAGCACTCTTGGTAGAGGACAAAAAGTGTTATAAGTAACCTGGAATACAAACCAAAACCAAAAGGTATTGTGGTTCCGATGCTTTTTTTCATATGCTGATTGATTTGCAAGTTTCGTATAAAATGTTATGTCATTGCATATCGTGAAATATTTGTTTCAGGATATTTATTCATAAGCCACGACCACCATGCATGATGCAGATCAATAAAATAGACATAACTATTGACAACACTAGCATGCAGGGGTCGAATTTAAAAAACATTCACCAGTTTCACGGAAGTGCTTTCTTAAAAAACACTGTTCCAGATCAAATTTCATTGTTCCAACATTTTCCTCAATAAAAAAAGCAAATTCCTTGTTTTAAATTGGACTTAATATACACCATTTTTGTCATAAGATATACTTGTATAAAGAGACACAAATAAACCAAGTAAGGCTGTAACACGTATCGTATGTATACGTGGTAAATACGTAACAGAACCCATGATAGTTGAGTTCACATGCAAATAGAGTATTGGGGATGCGAGTGACACATAAAAAAGTCTTTTGAAGATTATTAATATGTAGCACAAATTATTAGGTCTTTGGCAAATGGTATGGGGGAGGTCAATATGACCATACTACATGCTGGAAAATATATTTTCCCAACAAACAAAAACTCAAAAGGCAGAAGGGAGAAAAATGAATTCATGGGGATGTTTGAACAAAAAATTATACTTCCAACGAAAGTTATGAGCTGTTTTGTATAAATTATAACGTGTGGGTCAATGGGAAATTCTTACCTATTCCGGTCGATTATCGAAGTTATAGGAGTGACACAGTCAATTTGATTGGAACATGTGGTGGGAAATCAAATTATGTCAAAAAAATTGGGTTCACACACAAAGTTAAAAGAACAAACCTTTGAAATCCCATCTTGCACATATCTCATTCATACTCAACAATTCTGAATTTCCTATCACATGAGGAATCACCAGTAATCCATATACATTGAAAAAAATTGGGATTCACCACCTGCAATAGCGCCAGACCCCTAGCATTGTTGTTTTACAGGGGCAGCCCGCCCCGCCCCTTCGTGGGGCCGTCCTTCCCCTGGGGGTATCCCTGCCCCTTGGGGTCCACCCTGCCCCTTGGGGTCCACCCTGCCCCCTGGGGGTTGGCCCTGGCCCCCTGGGGTAGGCCCTGGCCCCCTGGGGGTCAGTCCTGCCCCCTGGGATCCACCCTGCCCCTCATGAGAACCTAATCATCTTAATTAACCTCATAAATGAAATACCTTACATGGATACAGAACACAGATTGATAGCATGGTACACAATTGTCCTGTTTGGCTTATGAATGGTCCTTATCCATCAAAATAGTTTTATTCTGAGGCATGATTATAGCTAAAATCCCAGAGCTTCTTCTTCACCATGGGATTGAGCCCCTGAACTCCATGCCGAAAAGACACAGCGCTTCGTGCGCGCATTAATGTGCCCCTCAACAAGTCTAGCACCCTGCCCCTTTTTAAATCAAGCTAGGGGTCTGTGCGCTGCAGACCTGGCTGGGCCTGCGCAAATTGTGTTCTGCGCAAGTCAGTTCATTATTTTGCAATCTGGCAATCCGTCACAGGTCACAAAAAAAAAATTCTCAATGAAACTTATTTCAGTCACGCCTGTTTTTTACCATACAAGGCCAACACACTTCTCTCACCCTAATGACTGGTCCCACATCACAGTGTACTAAACATACAGTGTACATCACGTAATTTTGTGTATATCACATTGCATTATTAAGGCCTTGACCATTCATGGACATGTTCAGAGCTTGCAAAATTCACCATGTTTAATCGATCGTAGAAATTTTAAAACTTAAACTTGCACTTCTACACAGCCGTTTCAGCCATTTTCTAGGCAACTTTTCTGTAACATCAGGATACCAGAACTTAAGTGACTACCGGGATCCTGTACAATGCTATCGATTGAGCCGGCAATTGCGAGAAAAGAAAGAGTTTTTTCCCCTTTATATTCATACTTAAATGATAATTGTTAGGAGGGACTCTACTCTTAGAACATGTTTTATGAGCAGAAAACAATATGCTTCAAGATGTTGATGCTATATGTTTGAGAAAAAACACTTCCGATTTGAAAATTCACTATTCCTGCTTAAAAAGCACTGTTCTCAGAACAGCAGAACAGCAGGAATTTCGACCCCTGGCATGTGCACAATAATTAACAACATTATCATAGCAAGTATAATGCAAAACAGACATAGGGTTGCTCATGTATCTTATTTGAAGAATTTTAGGTTAAGCCCCGCCTACTCATTAATATGATGGTATCACCACCAAACCAATAAGGCACATCCACAGACCATGGGCTATCTGTGTATCACATATGACTTGGATCCAGTTTATCATTCTTTAGATTATAAGCTTTTTTCAGCAAAATCTTATTAAGCCCCGCCCACTACGCATACTAACAAAATTCAACATTTTAAGCCCACTACGCATACTAACAAAATTCAACATTTTAAGATGTACACATTAATAAACATGTTCACATTAGCAAACATCATAACTGTACCAAATATGAAACAATATTTATATGTGGTTGTTATAATATGAACATTTATACATTTTTACATTAAGCCCCCCGCCTACTCATTAATATCCATGACATTACCAACAAAAACAATAGGGCACATCTACGGACCATGGGCTGTATGTATACCACATATGATATCAATCCAATGTACCATTCTTGAGATATCGTGTTTATGAGCTGGCCGTCACAAAGACACATACATACTAGAGCTGTGAACGTTTAGGGATTTTAGTAAACGTGTACACGCCCAAAAAAGCGAGCGTGTATGGTGTACACGCGATTAGTACTGTAATTTTCGGAAATACACCAAAATTGCTTCATAACTACGAAGCGAAGTAAAAAAAATCGCACAACCAGTATGGCAAAAGTACTGACTCCATTGCCCAAATAGACGCTAAGTTTTGCTCTCCAAATCGAAAAAGTTTACTTCTACAGTATAAATCATCATTTTTATGAAAAATATGTATGGAAATTCAGTTTTGAAAGAACAGATACCTTCCTTTCAATGTCATTTAAACTCAACATCGCGTAACTTTTTTGTCCTATTTGCTACAGGCTTTCAAAGTTTTTTTTGTAAAAATCTTGCATACTAGGCTGCTCCTATGATATACCTCGCCGTAAAACATTTCAAGAAGTTCTGCAATATCAGTCTTCTCAAAAAAATGGCCGCCATCTTTAGACGCATGCAGAATTTCAGCTCTGTTAAAACCTTTTTCTGTTTGTTTATTATGCAATATTTGTTCTTTCTTGCAAAATTTATTTGACTTATCAGGTAATGTTTACATGTAAATGCACTGATTGTCACGATTCAAGTATTTTTCAAGTGTTTTTGGTCCATTTAACAGCTTGTAAAACGGGCCTTAATTGCGTGGGGTTTAAAGCCTTATGGCCTAACGTTAGGCCTATTGTTAGTTTCACTGTTTACTGCTGCACATTCGCGATGCATTTTACAAGTTAGATTACTCAGATTTCGGCAAAATCAAAGTGCATAATATCCCCATTTATTGGTGATTACTGCGCATTTGTGATTCGCACATTTAAAAAAGATTAGGCTAATTGGGTTTACAGTTTGTAGAAAGTCATTGATTGGAATTTTGTCAGCCAAATGTGTGTGTGATTTGAATCATGAATGATATTGATTTTCAACGGCAAGACACTGATGTATGAAAAACGGTTACTCGCAATGAAGTATTTAGTAAACGTTTACAAGATATGCGAGCATGTACACGCTAAACGGTCACAGCTCTAATACATACACATACACCCATACGTACAACCATACACACACGCCATCATGACCGCATAGGTTCCTGATGCTATCCTATCGGACTCAAAATAAAAACAAGTTGAAGCTTTCTTGCCAGGTATCCAGGCACTCTTGGTATAGGACAAAAAGTAGTATAAGTACAAAACCTAAGCCCAACATTCCCAGGGCCTTTAAAGCTCTCTGAGACCTGATGCAGTGAGACAGATAACCACCCTTGTTGAGCTCTACTACATTTGACTAAAGTTTTACCACTTCGTTTAAATGACATGGACATGATTTCATAGTTTCAATTTCTAGCTCAAAGGAAATATCTCAGTATCATTCAAAAACAAAGTACTTCCTGAATAAACTGATACACATCATTAATCGTATACTGCAGACGAAACAACCGCATTTTCCATTTTACTAGTTACTAAACAGTTTCATTTTGGATGAATACTTTCATGCACAGCACATATTATCATTACAGCAAGATGAAAACTCTGAAAGAGTACTTTTTTCTTATAACACTTGAAACGATGTGCACAACATGCTTAAGCAGCGCAGAAGGATTGTATAATTTGCTTTTTAACCATTTTCAAAAAATCTATACCACATTTATAACTTTTTACAACTAGTGACTGAAGTTCTTCCATATTTAGATAGTACTTAGGGATAACTTTAGCTTGTGATTTCAATAAAACTTAATAGGTACTTGAAAATACTACTGTATAGGAGAATAAATGCCAACTTATGAATGTGGCATTGACTCATTGTAATCTTAACTGCAGTGAGATAACAAAATGCCAATGTAATACTCTGTGAGCCTTATTTCTTCAAAAACTGCATCTCTTGGTTTTCCTTGTTGCAGCAGAGATTTACTGGGATCAAGTTTGTATCAGTGAAGTAATGTAGTTTGCTCAATTTTCATCTCATCACCTACATATATAAAAAGTTTACTTGTTAGGCTACTTGAATCTATTTAAATGTGCATGAGTTGTTAGCCAATCAGCTGTATGACAACCAAAGAAGTAATATGACGTCAACATAAACAATACGAGTGACAGAAACTTCAAAGGTCTGACTTGGAAAAACTTTGTTACCAAACCAGCATACTAAAACCAAAATCCAACAACTGCATCTCTTGATTTTCCTTGTTGCCGCAGAGATTTACTGGGATCAAGTTTGTATCAGTAAAGCAATGTAGTTTGCTCAATTTTTATCTCATCACCCACATATATAAAAAGTTTACTTGTTAGGCTACTTGAATCTATTCAAATGTGTATGAGTTGTTAGCCAATCAGCTGTATGACAACCAAAGAAGTAATATGACGTCAACATAAACAATACGAGTGCGGAAACTTCGAAAGTCTGACTTGGAAAAACTTTTTTACCAAACCAGCATAAATTATAAATTTGTCTTTTTCAGCACTAAAATGTCTTCAAAAAACTACATATCAGAATTAAAACAAGAAAGGTACAAATATGGTACGATGGCAAGTTTGGAGCGAATTTCGTACCATCGACCATGGGCCTAAATTTGGCAGCCTAGTATCACACCTTCACATATTTCATGTATGGAAAGTGTAATAACCCACTGTATACGCCATCACTATGTCGAAAAAAGTATTGTGGGTATATGACTAATAAGTTAGCCTAGGCCTAGCCTACCCTGAAATATTGATAATCTTAATTTTTTTTTTTTCAGAGAGGATTGGAGAATACAGGAAGCCTGTGTTGGAACACTGATGAGTAAAAGTACCTAGGCCCTAGGGGGCTTAACGTTGGGCATAGTAAAAAAATATTGTGCTAATACTTTAAAAGAAGACTCAAGAACCATTCAGTTGATTTATATCATACTTTATATATGGATGTGTTGTGATCTGCATTAGGGTGTATAATTTAGATTTAGGGGGGCCTAGCTGTTACTAGTACTAAAAGTCGCCTACGTGAATTTAGTACATCTCATTGCTACATAGGGCCTCAGCCTACATAATTGTCTTACCTCTAGCCGCGGTCGGCTACTCGCTGGCACAGAGCTTGAACTGAAACTTATTGCCCCACGTCGCTGAAGAACATGAAATGGTACGGTTCTGTCAAGTGGCAAAAACGGCAATTGATGGCACATCGCCATGGCCATAATCATCGAAATTGAAGCCCAGTGAATTCCTACCAATCTCTGCTTGACAGGTTTCCAGCTAACATTCAGACATTGCAAAAGCGGTACGCTGCATAAGTGTCAAAAAGATGGCAGCAAACACTTATCGCCTTCATTCCTCAGTCATTCATGGTATAGCATATATCATTGAGATATCCCAAATAGTATATCCAAGTTTATATACACAGGTACTATTTTTATCATGAAGATACTATTTACCACAAAGAATCGTCTTTGGATTACAAACAAAAAAATGTCAAAGAAATTAACTAAAAATTTCCTCATCTATTATGATACTTATGATGTTTCCTGGACAAAAGGCTAGTAGCCTGAGATTCCAGACCTAGCTGCCTAGAAGTGTCAAGTAATTCGTGACTGTCGGCCTTAAAGTGAAAACGAAAAGCCCGATTACACCAGTGCTTATCCAGCCTGTTCTTAAACAAATTTAGATTACATGCTTCCACAATCTCCCTAAGTAAATTATTCCATAACTTGCAAATCCGATTGGAGAAAAAATTATGTCGAACGCTGGTGGATGAATGTGATTGAAGAATTTTCTTGTTTTTTGAACTTCTTGTTCTAGTATTAATACGAATAGGTAAAAAATGTGCAACTCTTGTATCATATATATGTGAGACCATCTTATATACTTCAATCATATCACCTCTTGCTCTTCTGTAACTTAATGTTGGTAGTTTCAGAATATTAGGCCTGTCAGGATATTGTAGATTACGCAGATGTGGGATAAGTTTGGTGGCTCTCCTTTGAACATTTTCAATCAACTCACTGTGTTTTTTCTTTGATGGGTGCCAGACACAGTTTCAAAAATCCAGATGAGGTCTTACAAATGCCTTGTAGAGTTGGACTAAAGAAGTTTTGTCAAGATATGTGAATGATCTACGGATGAGTCCAGCTATCACATTTTCTTTGTTGACTTTCTCGTTGATGTGAGCTTCAAAAGTAAGCTTGGAGTCAAAAGTTACTCATAGATCCTTCTCATTAGTTACAAATTCAAGATTGTGATTCAACATAAATTACTAAATGATAAGGCTTGAAAATTAAACAAAACTGTAAAATAGTTCATTTTTAAACGATTTTGATAACAATTCTGCTATTTTCATGGTTTATATCATATTTTCTTGACATTCTTGATATAAGTGAAGTAGGTGGCTGGCTTTGGTAAAGTCAAGCTGACTACTGGCGAAAGTATTTTATTTTCGGGCAGAGATAATGAAAAGCTTTATCAGAGAGTTGCATTTATGTTATCACAGAAAGCTGGACAGACACTATTAGAATGGAAATCTGTACATGAGAGGTTGATTTAAGCAAGGTTTTTCTCAAAAGTGTAATAATTTGTCAATCATTCAAGTATATGCTCAAACAAATGATGCAAATGATGAAGACAAAGAACCTTTTTTATGTTCAGTTACAAACCCTGGTAGATGGAGTTCCCAATCATGACCTATCAATCATAGTGGACGACTTGAATGCCAAAGTAGGATGTAATAATGATTAATATGATAATCTTACTGGAAGGTATGGCATTGGTGAAAGAAATTCTAACGGCGAAAGGCTTTTGGACTTCTGTGGTATCAACAATTTATTGGTGACTGACACAATTTTTCCACAAACTCATTTATAAACAGACCTGGACTTCCCCAGAAGGGAGGACAAAGAACCAAATTGATCATGTGCTTGTAACAAAGCAACACATAACCTCCATATTAGACACAAGAGTGATGAGAGGGGCTGACATTTCAAGTAATCACCACTTGATACGGACCAGGATCAAACTGAAAGGAAAGCCGATAACAAAGACATGTCGATTCAAGTATGATACCATCAAGTTACAGCAACCAGCAATCAAAGAAGAGTTTTCGGTTGAACTACGAAATAGATGTAATGAGACTGAAGTACCTGATAACATTGAAGAAGTTGAGAGTAAGTGGCAGACATTTGAAGAGGTATAAAATGGGGCTGCTAAAAGGGTCACCCACAACTGGTTATCAAAGGCCGTGGACATTGACTTGGTTGTCGATGTTATGTCTGTCAGTACGTCGTACCTGTGTTCTCGTCCGGGTCGTATTAAGCGTTTCGTGATAGCATTGTTTCTATCATAACCGATTACGCAGGTGACGACCCCGTCATTGTAATTGTGTGTTCACTCGTCGTCGGGTCCTTGGGTACAAAAAAGAAGGGCCAAAAGTCATGGATCAGCAGAGCAAGTTGGAAATGTGTTGAGGAGAGAAAACAGCTGATTGAGAATGCCAAGTCAATTAGAATTAAGATATTATGAGAGCTAAGTATGCTGAAAAAGACAAAGATGTGAAGAAAAGCTTAATGAGAGATAAAAGAAAGTGGGTTGACGACCTTGCTACATCTGCAGAGGAAACAGCTGGTAATGGCAAATGAGAGAGCTTTACAAGATAACCAAAACAAATTGCAATGAAAGGACAAAGGTTGGGAGTGCCATAAGAGACAAAAATGTGAATTTATTAACGGATGAAAAAGAGAGAGGTAAAGAACATTTCGAGGAGATACTAAATAGACCAGATCCTGTTTTTTAGTTCCTAACATAACAGGTGACCCTGATATAGACGAAATCAGTACCAGTTATATTACAAGAAGTAAAATAAAAGAGGCATTGATGAAGCTAAAGAATAACAAAGCTGCAGGCAAGAATAATATACCTGACGAGTTGTTAAAAGCTGATATATGCACATCAGTATTATGGCTTAAAGAGCTGTTCAGAATTGTATGGGAAAAGGAAGTTATACCAAAATCATGGAAGCAAGGACTGATAACGAAAATATCTAAGAAAGGCAATACTACTGTATGCGATAATTGGCGCGGAATAATCTTAACATCCATACCAAGCAAAGTATTTGGAAGAGTTTTAATCGACTGAATTAGAAACGGTGTTGGCAGTAAGATGAAAGATGAACAGTACCACCGAGCAAATTTTCATCCTGCGCAACATTCTAGAACAGGTGGCTGAATGGCAGTCAACCATATATATCGCCTTTGCTGACTTCGAGAGGGCGTTTGACTCAGTGTACATAGAAAGCCTCTGGAAAATATTGGTAGCCTATGGTATTCCACAAAAAGATGATATGTTTGATTAAAGCGTTATATGAAGACAGTGAATGTGCAGTTATAGATGGTGGTGTGAAATTTGAAAGGTCTAAAGTCATAAGTGGTGTAAAGCAAGGTGATGTAATGGCAGGGTTCCTTCTTCTGATGGTGGTAGACTGGATGATGAGGAAAACGACTGATAATAACAGAAACCGAATTAGCTAGAAGTTCATGTCAACCCTTGAGGACTTAGATTTTGCTGATGATATCGCTCTACTTTTATTTACATATAAACACATGCAAACCAAAGTGACCTAGCTAAATCAGTGCGCAGCACAAACTGGGCTAAGAATTAATAAGGATAAGACAGAGCTCATGAAAGTAACAGCAAATATGCAAACAAAGTTTGTATCGATAACCAACAACTAAATAAAGTAAACAAGTGCAGATACCTTGGTGCAACAGTAGGCTTACAAGATGATGGCGAGGAATATATTTAAAACAGAAACTCTAAAGCAATAGTAGCATTTATGAAATTAAATAAGATATGGAACTCAAGCACATACTCAATATATACAAAAATACGACTGTTTAACTCTCTTGTTAAGTCTGTACTCTTGTATGGTTGCGAGACATGGAGAGTTAAAGAAGAGGCTCGTCTTAGTAAAATACGGTAAAAATGGGGGATACTTTATTTTGACGTCACTTCCGGTTGTGGAGGCAAGATCCAATCCTCTGCCTGTTTGTACCACACAGTACAGCCAGACACTAGCATGTACGTTGTGTGTGCAGAATTACATACACAGCGCATTACGTTACTGTGACGAGAAACTTATTTGTTTTTTTTAATGCTTTTTTGTCAGAAAGCGAAAGTGAAATTTCAGTATTATTTACTACAATGATAGTCACCAAATGAAAATTACTGGGAAAAAAAAAGAAGAAGATGAAAGCAAAAAGTCAAAATAAACGATTCTACCGGGGCTTAAACTCACGGCATGATTTGAAAAAAAAGATTTTTGGCGGTCGCCGCAAGCATCTGGGCTGTTTCGTGAGATGACTTTAAGGCGTTTTAAATAATTATATACCTGCAATACGAGACAACGAATCGCGCAGCAAAATTTCAACCAATCAAAAAATTTGAAAGGAATTCTAAATATTGTGCACATATGACGATATCGCCTCTTTAATGTAACATATAATAAAAAGCTGGATACATTTATGTTCAAATGCTACAGGAGAATTTTGAAGATCAGATGGTCAGATGTAATATCTAATGATGAAATACTGACAATCACTAAAAATGACAAAATCAGCACTGAAGTAAAAAGAAGAAGGTGGAGGTGGATTGGTCATGTGATGCGCATCACTATTAGGCATTTTTTAGAGCTATGACGTGGAAACCAGAGGGGAGAAGAAAAGTTGGTCGCCCCAGAACGACCTGGAAAAGAACAGTCGAGAAGGAGAGGAAAGTGATGAGATGGAGCTCGTGGACAAATTGCAAATAACAGAGTCCAGTGGAGAGAGTGCACTGCATTCTTATGAGCCAGGAGGCATGAAGAGACTAGGTGAGGTGAGGTGAGGATATCATACGTTCTTCCAATTTTAGCTCAAGTTGTTGCTATGCACAGATAGCAATTTCTATATTTAAAATGTAAATTTAAATGAATATTAACTTTAAGATCTGATTATGGGCAGATCAGTATATGATATTAATATATAATTATCTAAATGATTGATTAATTACCCAACCTTCAGTATGGTATACTTAGCCTCCTAATAACCATTTTTTGGGACCATGACCCCATGGCCCCATTTTCTACGCCACTGAAATATGGCAATCTCCTCAAATAAAGATTAGCTTATTCTGACTCCTGTTATCACACATACATACATACATACATCACCAGTACATATAAATTATGTACACGGAGGCTTCAACCCTTGACAAAAAATACCATTTGAGCCGTTTAAAGATGTCATGAAGATTCCTACAGTACAGATGGCAAATCCAGTGGAGATTTATGTCCCCATCCAAAAGACTTTCAAAAAATAAAATCTGTTATCAACTTGTACGCATGATATATAATACTCCAGATGGCTTTAATCAGAATTTTGGGTGAGGATGTTTTAACAAGTTTATTCTATATAAAAGGGCGTACTGATCCCAAAACTAGCAGCTCTATTGACCCCACTCATAATTTATGGTCCATTCTTGCATTACTATGATTTTCATCGCCGCCATTCTCATCTGTAACATTTTCCACTTTTATATTATGACATACAGACTTTTAACATATTATGTCAATTTCAACCGACATTTTACATGTTACATCACTGACCAAACTTTGTCACATCATGTTCTAAAATCGTCATATTATTAAGAAATCAAGCGTATGTTCGATTCTTTGTGATATGACGATTTGGAGCATTCTCATTGGCTAGAACCATCATATCGCTCAGAAGAAATCAAACAATGTCAAGTTTTTGTGTGACATGTGACGCCGGGTTTCAGCCAATCAGAATGTTTCTCCTTTCCCCATTCTCTGATGCTCTTTCCTGACCCTCAGTACCAACTTTACCAAAACAAATTAGATTAACTTGTTAATCTAACACGTAATATTCGGTCTACCTACTGACCTAATCGTAAGTTCTGTATGAATCAAGGTTCAAAGTTAACGGAACAAGATTTTAGTATCTTAAATACTTAGGCTTCCTGTTAACGCGATATCAAATCGTCCCTAAAAAGAGTAGTCTTCTCTGCATCTTCCTGCAATAAAAAGATTCCAAAATGAAGGAAATTCCCAAACATTGATGAATATCGATCACTTTTAGTGCTAAATTTGTCTATGTGGGTGTCAAATGTATCTAAGTGGTGCCAAATATATTGTTTGGTGACAGAAGTTATTTCCCGTTTCCAAATCACTTGTCATTAGTGCCAAATGTGGTTCACTTTGGCGACAACATTCCAAATGCCAACCCTGCCCAGTGGCGTAGCCAGAGGGAGATGGGGTGAGGGGGGCGGTTCCCCCTCCCCATATTTCAATCCGTCGGTTCAGATTTTAATCCGTCGGTTCAAATTGTAATCCGTCGGTTCAGATTGGTGTCGTCGATTCAACAAGCTTTGACATTCCAGGTGCTTATTATGTTTTTAGATTTCAAACTGTCAAAAGGGCACTTTCTCAAAAAAAGATTCTTCGGTAATAATATAAAAAACATTTGTGCGATTTTGTAATTAAATATTAAGTACTAATATTGAATACATGAGCCAAGACACAGAGAGAAGGCGAGAGAGGGAGAGGGAGAGAGAGAGATAGAGAGCGGGTGTCGGGTGCATGTGATACACAACAGGCTCATATTAAACGTTTGACAACATTTACACAAGTTTGTAATAAATTAATAAAACCTTTCTTATAGACAACCCATATTTTTCAAAGAGTGACGATAAACCTAACCATGCACAAACGTAAACAATAAAACATTGTATTTCCACATTATGCGCTTTCATAATTTTGTGTTTTGCATATCATGTGGTGCATTATAGCTCTCTTCGACATGAATTTTGACTTGTATAATATACTCTCTTACTACTGAACTATGCGCTGTGACATACGTTTTTGCTCTTGAAATGTCAACTTTGAAGAGCTTCCAGGGGCTTCGCCCCCTGGATCCCTACCGGGGCAGCGCCCCTCAAACCCACCAAGGGCCCTTTAACGGGCCCCTGGAATCCACGCCGAAAAGTAGAGCGCTTTGCTCTTTGATTTTGTGTTCTGTATATTGTGTATTAGAGCTCTCTTTGACATAAATTTGGACTTGTATAATACACCTTCTTACTATGCGTTGTGACATACTTCCTCCCCCCCCCCCCTCCCCCCTAAAATGTCAATCTTACCGGGCTTTCGCCCTAGACCCCACCAGGGACCCTTCGACGGGCCCCTGGACCCCACGCCGACAAGTCGAACGATATGCGCTCGAAGTGACACCTTAGGTGTCACCTCAAATACACCACTAAATATCGTGTCGGTTCATTTCAATCCCCACTCACCCCCCCCCTCCCCCTTCCTTCCCCTCTCCTTCCCATATGGAAATCCTGGCTACGCTACTGACCCTGCCTGTACCATGCACGCACTCATTCTATTACGTAAGACGCGCGTGGGGCGTATACAAGTAACAAAATAAAGTTGGAAAAATAAATAAACGAATGGGAAAACAAACCAAACTCAACTCGGGAAAAAGTGGAAACACGAAACGAGACTGAAAAACAAAACTGCAATAAAAGTTAGCTCGGAAAAACAAAACTATATACTCTAGGACATTTTGTCCGGCCTAACAGACTGACATAATTTCCTTACAGTACTTCCTGTTACACCGTCTTTGAGACCTTCACTTACCTAGAACCGTGCAGTGGTACGTATAGCTATAGGATTACATTGTTAAGGGGAAACAATCCTCCTTATGGAGGGGGACGGGAATGTCG
The DNA here is from genome assembly GCA_020152595.1 of Chiridota heheva. Taxonomy (NCBI): domain Eukaryota; kingdom Metazoa; phylum Echinodermata; class Holothuroidea; order Apodida; family Chiridotidae; genus Chiridota; species Chiridota heheva. The sequence continues at coordinate 752,653 of JAIGNY010000186.1, read as the reverse complement.
AATGCAACACGGCACCATTTTATGATCGAAGAACACTGAATTAGAATACGATCATTATTTTAAACTGTACAGTCAAATGATGTTATAACATTGATGGTATAGCCAAATTCAAATGTTGTATATATTGTTGTGAGGTATGAGCCCTGGGTTCCAAAATTATGTTTCCTAAATACCAATGTCTGTATGTAATTTTTGCCATCATCTGGCCCACCAGTGAAAATTCCTTTAAAACAGCCCTACAACGTGGTGCAAGCGTACGTACCATACATATGCCCAGTGGCGGCGGGATGGGGCGGGCAGCTTGCTAGAGTCAAGACTAATGATCAACAAGAAAGTTGACCCCACGTTCACAAAATGTTCACGGCCTTGTTCCCCACTATCCACGTTGACTTCCTTTAACCTTTAAACTTGACAAAAAATTCTAGGGAAATTCACAGTGGCGGATTCAGGCACGGCCCTGGTAGCTTTTCTTTCCATTAAACATTGCTGCTTATTGGGAATTTTATAATATTTTGGGACATCTCCTTCTGAATTTTGGGGAAATTTGCTTCATATTCAGGAAATTTCTTTCATTTTTCTGGATTTTTTTTTTTATTTTGGGAAACATTTCCTTCATAAAGGTGAACATTCCTGCAATTTACAGAAAATTTCCTTGAATTTTCGGGGTATTATATAATATACCAAAATTTCCATCAATTTGACTACGACTAAAATGTTTGTGTCAAAGCTGCTCATGAAACAGGTTATCACATCATCCCTGGCTATCTGGTTTGGTTTGGCTTGTCCCCCTGACAATATTGTTGAATTTTCCAGTTTAAAGGATTAGTTCAGTCATGTCAGTGGTCAATCAAGTTTTTTTCTTATTGTGGCGCCCCTTGTTTATCGTAGGCGTCCTCTATTTATTTTGAAATGCCCTCTATATGTTTTGAAACGCCCTTTATTTGTTTTGAAACGCCCTTTATTTGTTTTGAAACGCCCTCTATTTATTTTGAAACGCCCTCTATTTATTTTGAAACGCCCTCTATTTATTTTGAAACGCCCTCTATTTATTTTCAAACAGCCTCTATTTATTTTCAAACACCCTCTATATATTTTGAAACGCCCTCTATGTATTTTTAAACGCCCTCTATTTATTTTGAAACGCCCTCTATTTATTTTGAAACGCCCTCTATTTGTTTTGAAACGCCTCTATATGTTTTGAAACGCCCTCTATTTATTTTGAAACGCTCTATTTATTTTGAAACGCCCTCTATTTGTTTTGAAACGCCCTCTATTTGTTTTGAAACGCCCTCTATTTGTTTTGAAACGCCCTCTATATATTTTGAAACTCCCTCTATATATTTTGAAACTCCCTCTATTTTTTTTGAAACTCCCTTTAAATACTTTGAAACGCCCTCTATATATTTTGAAACGCCCTCTATATATTTGAAACGCCCTCTATATATTTTGAAACGCCCTCTATGTGTTTTGAAACGCCCTCTATATATTTTGAAACGCCCTCTATATATTTTGAAACGCCCTCTATATATTTGAAACGCCCTCTATATTCCTTATTCCTTATGCCGCATCTTTATTCCTTATGCCGCATCCTTATTCCTCATGCTGCATCCTTATTCCTCATGCTGCATCCTTATTCCTTATGCCGCAACCTTATTCCTCATGCCGCAACCTTATTCCTCATGCTGCATCCTTATTCCTCATGCTGCATCCTTATTCCTCATGCTGCATCCTTATTCCTCATGCTGCATCCTTATTCCTCATGCTGCATCCTTATTCCTTATGCCGCATCCTTATTCCTCATGCCGCATCCTTATTCCTCATGCCGCATCCTTATTCCTCATGCTGCATCCTTATTCATTATGCCGCAACCTTATTCCTCATGCTGCATCCTTATTCCTCATGCTGCATCCTTATTCCTCATGCTGCATCCTTATTCCTCATGCTGCATCCTTATTCCTCATGCTGCATCCTTATTCCTCATGCTGCATCCTTATTCCTGATGCCGCAACCTTATTCCTCATGCTGCATCCTTATTCCTCATGCTGCATCCTTATTCCTCATGCTGCATCCTTATTCCTCATGCTGCATCCTTATTCCTTATGCCGCAACCTTATTCCTCATGCTGCATCCTTATTCCTTATGCTGTATCCCTATTCCTCATGCTGCATCCTTATTCCTCATGCTGCATCCTTATTCCTCATGCTGCAACCTTATTCCTCATGCTGCATCCTTATTCCTCATGCTGCATCCTTATTCCTCATGCTGCATCCTTATTCCTCATGCCGCATCCTTATTCCTCATGCTGTATCCCTATTCCTCATGCTGCATCCTTATTCCTCATGCCGCATCCTTATTCCTCATGCTGCATCCTTATTCCTCATGCTGCATCCTTATTCCTCATGCTGCATCCTTATTCCTTATGCCGCAACCTTATTCCTCATGCTGCATCCTTATTCCTCATGCTGCATCCTTATTCCTCATGCCGCAACCTTATTCCTCATGCTGCATCCTTATTCCTCATGCTGCATCCTTATTCCTTATGCTGCAACCTTATTCCTCATGCTGCATCCTTATTCCTCATGCTGCATCCTTATTCCTCATGCTGCATCCTTATTCCTCATGCTGCATCCTTATTCCTCATGCCGCATCCTTATTCCTCATGCCGCATCCTTATTCCTCATGCCGCATCCTTATTCCTTATGCTGCATCCTTATTCCTCATGCTGCATCCTTATTCCTTATGCCGCAACCTTATTCCTCATGCTGCATCCTTATTCCTCATGCCGCATCCTTATTCCTTATGCTGCATCCTTATTCCTCATGCCGCAACCTTATTCCTCATGCTGCATCCTTATTCCTCATGCTGCATCCTTATTCCTCATGCTGCATCCTTATTCCTCATGCCGCAACCTTATTCCTCATGCTGCATCCTTATTCCTCATGCCGCATCCTTATTCCTCATGCTGCATCCTTATACCTCATGCTGCATCCTTATTCCTGATGCCGCAACCTTATTCCTCATGCTGCATCCTTATTCCTCATGCTGCATCCTTATTCCTCATGCTGCATCCTTATTCCTTATGCCGCATCCTTATTCCTCATGCTGCATCCTTATTCCTCATGCTGCATCCTTATTCCTCATGCTGCATCCTTATTCCTCATGCTGCATCCTTATTCCTCATGCTGCATCCTTATTCCTCATGCTGCATCCTTATTCCTCATGCTGCATCCTTATTCCTCATGCTGCATCCTTATTCCTGATGCCGCATCCTTATTCCTTATGCCGCAACCTTATTCCTTATTCTTCATACCGCATGATTAACCGCATATATTTTGCTGTAGGCTATAGGTACTTTTAAGTCAGTACATGGTCTTTTTCGTCTGCAGTGTCTAGTTTAATACTAATATCGAATACAAAAAAAAAATTGGGGGGGGGGGGAGTAATTTCTGAGACGTATTATTGGGGCCATGCAGTGGTGTAATTTGATAATCTTTGTTTTTTATATCTTTTTTGCTGTTGAAAAACAAAATTGCCCTCAGACCTGCAGACGTGGGCTAAATTTTAACACTTCGCCTGGTAGGGGGTCTACGACCTTTTCGGACCCCTCACTTTTTTAATGTTGGCTACGCCACTGAGGCCATGTGATTAATTTCAGCCAATGGGGAGTAAAATATTTGGTCAAAAGTGGGTTATGTCCAATCAGGAGTCGTCTCAAGATATGCATTGCTTTCTAGTAATATAAAAAGGCAAATTTTGTCTCTTTTTGGTGCATTTGTCTGTCTAGGGCGACGCTATATCCATTTGTGGTATTAGATTATAGTTTTTGGATTTAGTCGTATTTTCACAATTGTAAACTGCTCCGTACGGATTAAGGAATAAATATGTTCTGTACGGCATAAGGAATAATTGTGTTCTTTACAGAATAATATCTTAATCTGATCCTTTTTTTTTTACTTTGTGAAATAAACTGATTTTTCTGAAACTTATTTTTGGTCTCTTCCTGAGTTTTTGTTTTATTTTATTTTCTTATTTACTTGGCCAAAATTTCGAGGCCCATCCATCGATTTAGGTATCGGGACCTTCCACTTGGTCCGTTGCATTATATAAAAGGACTTTACAAGAAACAAAATGGTGAAGAAAGTATTCAAAAATCTTGTTTGACCCCTGATCTAATCCTTAGATTCCTTTACACGGACAAACTTCAAAAATTGGATTATCCACCAGGTCCCTTCAGTACTGTTATCACTTCCTGAAACGGAACGGGTGTTGCGTTAACGTGGACTGGTGAATAACGTGAAGATGAAAAATGCAATACAATCCAACGTTTCGGATTGGTCGAAATGTTTACACCATTTTCATACTAGTAACGTCACTTCCGCAGCGTTAATTGATTGGCTTGTCGGTGATGTATAGTACTTTCTTGATATTTCGACCAATCAGAACGTCAGAATGTTGGATTGTACTGTACTTTTCTCTGCACGTTAACACGATATAGCCTTAAACTGTTGCAAATGTTCCTAATCGTCTCCACGTTGACACGATATAGCCATAAACTGTAGTAAATGTTCCTATAGCCTTGATTCTGAGCAAGCTAAGCAGACTTGTACACGTAAACTAATATGCTCTACTCCCAGTCCACCATTTTGGCATTATTTTCATTTCACTACTTAATTGTAAGGCTTATATAACGGTGAATGACCCTTTCATACAGGGAAATCACAACTTTCTAGTTAATCTAGATCTTATAAAAGTCAAAGTAATAGTCAAAGTCACATATCTACCTACTGTGGTGTAGCGGTTATTATACCTGTCTACAGACCACGAGGCCCTGGGTTCAAGCCTGGGGTGGGTAGACACGCCAGTGCACCACAACTGGTTATCAAAGGCCGTGGACATTGACTTGGTTGTCAATGTTATGTCTGTCCGTACGTCGTACCAGTGTTCTCGTCCGGGTCGTATTAAGCGTTTCGTGATAGCATTTGTACTATCATAACCGAATACGCAGGCGACGACCCCGTCATTGTAATTGTGTGTTCAACTCTCTCTCTCTCAAAGTCACATATGTCAGAATCTTCTCACACAGTTGCAAGGAATATAACGGTGTCTTCGCGTGCAGCATCATGCATTGATGAGCATCTATTGTCAATACACAATAAGGGAGTCGAGTCCACTGGACGCATTGGGACACAATGGAAGTTGTTACGTAATTTCAGTGCCCCAAAACTATTTACTCGAACGCTGGTTCTGTGTTAACCTGTGAAACTCTTCCAAGGTCTGATTTTTCCTGATTTGGTTTTTGTTGTTGCTCGTGGTACAGACATACAGAGCGTCAGAATTAGGACACTCCTTTTGTAATCAATATTATAACACCCACTCTCTGCGTAGTGCGTTCATGGTTCCAGTATACACGTTGTCGTGTTTTCAGTGATTAACACCTGCATAATAAGGGCTGCTGCATTTATTAAGCCGATAAAATTCATACGGAGAGACCATATACTGTTTTATAAAACAGACAATTAAACCTACATTGAACGTAAGTTTCAAACTTTTTAATTTCATTTTTACCCGTATGAGGTATCATAAGGAGAAAATGTACCATGTCCATGAACGATTTGATTTCTCATATCAACCATTTACAGATTTAAAGGCAGTAGGCATGTCAACAAAAACATTGTTGAGTATTGTTTAACAAGGTAGGATCGACATCGTGTGTTCCTCCGCCATCGGTCGAGTCCGCCCAAGTCCGGGCTAGGGAAATAGGCCTATTATTGTAACGGTCATTGTTTTCATTCGTATTGCTCTTACTTGCAAACCTATTAGCCTGAGTTGTGTAAGTTGACAGTTAAGTCCAGCAGAAGGCCTAATCACTGGACCATGGAGTTAAAATTTAACTCCATGCTGGGACTTAGACAATAGTCTGTAGGCCTGCGCATCTCATGCAAACGGCCTGAGAAACTTTTTGTTTTTCTATAATTGTGTTTGTAAAGCTACCAGTTTTCATTTGCGGATGTTATATGATAAATTTAAATTTATTTACTGGAAGCTCTTTATGTAATTTCTCGGTCCGTTACAATATTTATCATGGCATGGAGTTACTTGAATTATATATCTTATTACAAAACTAATCACCAGATCATTACACTGATATTGATAACGATTTGTAAGACCAGGGATACTGTTATATCAGTAAATAATAAACAAGTTGAATAAATGTTCCTCAAAATACGACGAAGGGCACCAACTTTCTACAGTAGACTTACTACACCAATCATTTCCACACAGATAAGACATAACTTTAAACTAAGATATCTCCTTAACGGAATAAGATATAAAAGAGGTGTCTTCACAATCTGGTTCTTTTGAGTTCTTCTTTCATATGAGATGAACTTGAGCACCGAACCAATACTTTAATGAGTTGCATAGGCGTGGGAGTCTGGTAGTTCAGTTGGAAGAGCGCACGACTGAGATGTCCCGAACAGGTCTCACCAGTTTTTCCACAGCTATGCAGACAGATACGCCGATCATCAAAGCGGAAGTATATCGTTTGCAGCTCCTGTTCCTCATTCAGCTGTTGAGAAAAGTGGTAATGGCTGAATAATGCTCGCCGTCCTTCGGAGGGGACGTTAAGCCGTCGGTCCCGATGGTAGGACAGTCATACCCTATACCTGGTTCTCTGAACACTTCTCGAAAAGAGTAAGGGGAAAACCCAGTGTTCATCCACTACCGTCCAGGTGTGATAGTAAATTTTGCCCCGCGGTCCTTATTTCTTAAGGAATATCTAGTAAATTTGGTTCACTCCGGACTGATTTTACTAGGTAATTTACCGGTGTGTCTGTACGGTTCCTTCAAATAATGTTGTGTACTGAAGTAATAAGCTAAAACTGAAGTTAGTAATATTTATGTACGGAATGCAGCGCCGTTGTACACACGAACAGAAAATGGCTTCCAGTAAGCACTTCGGTGAAAAAGAAATAAAATATTTTATTTGATCTGGCTGGGCAGTGCCCATCGGGATACACTAAAGAAAAAATTCGTGCTTTACGCAAAACAGCAGTGAGATTTACCGTGAAGGGAGAAGGCTTTTTTTCTTGCAAAAGGAGGACAAGTTGTTGTCTTGAATTTTCCTAGGAAAGAAGGGCCGGGTGCCCAAATTTTCTAGTGGACCATTTTTACTATGACGGGGGACCAATTTACTGGATGGCTACGGCTTAATTGTCTGGGGGCCAAATTTCTTAGGAAATAAGGGCCGGTGGCCAAAATTTACTAGGGGCAAAATTTACTTTTACACTAGTCGCGCGAGACTGTCATCTGATATGCAGGCCATAGCTTGGCGTCTATGCTCCGTACAGGAGTCTTGCCGAGTTCTCGTAAGGGAGGATCACATACAAAACAAGAAATGATGAATCCAGGGGTGTCGAAAGGAACTCGGGGCAAGCAAGGAGGCAGAAAATCAAGTGAGGGCATTTTTTTGACAGTAATGGAGGGGCACTTTTCATTTTCAAAAAAGGGCACTTTTGTCAGTTTTTTAGAAGTGGGGGAACGTGCCCACTGCCCCCCGTTCCTACACATATGGTTTGAGAATGTGCAGGATTTAAGGAAGAAAGGGGGCACTTGCTCTATCTGCACTTTCCTCCAAATATACAGATATATATACTTTTGTATGGGAATGTCTTAGACCTTATTGAAGTTAGTTACTTATTTCTTATTACTTTTTTGGCTATCCATTAAAAATCGAATAAGGAACCTTTACTTATTCAGCTTCTTATTCGGCTACTTATTCAAAGTCGATTAAGGAACCATTACTTATTCAAATTCGAATAAAGAATCGATTTTTATTCGGCTACTTATTCAAAGTTGAATAATAAGGAGCCGTTATTTATTTAAATTTGAATAAAGAACCGTTACTTATTGGGCTACTTATTAAAAATCGAATTAGGAACCGTTACTTATTTGGATACTTATTTAATGTCGAATAAGGAGCCGTTATTTATTCGGCTACTTATTAAACTTTGAATAAGTAATCGAATAAGGAACCGTTACTTATTCGGCTACCTATTAAGAGTCGAATAAAGAACCGTTACTTATTCAGCTATTTATTCGGCTACTCATTCAATGTCGTATAAAGAACCGAATAAGGAACCGTTACTTATTCGGCTAGTTATTAAGAGTCGAATAAGGAAACGTTACTTATTCGGCTACTTATTCAAAGTCGAATAAGGAACCAATTAAGGGAACGTTACTCATTCAGCTATTTATTCAGCTACTCATTCAATTTCGTATAAGGAACTGAATAACGAACCGTTACTTATTCGGCTACTTTTTAAAATCGATGTCATATGCATGCAACTTGCAGCACGATTCTCAGGTATTTCTTTATAATTTAATTAAAGTTTCCTACATTATCAATCAAAAAGCTTGGTTCATTATAATGGTATGGTAGAATGCATAATTAAGAAGAACATTTTGTCTTGGTATACATCAGTTTTTCAATAAGAAAAAAGAAATTCCAGTCAATTTTAAATAAAAACAAAAGACTTTTTCTTGAAATTGCCTGTATGACACCACAGATGTTGCCAATCTTTCACTTTTGGTTTAAAATTAAAAATCATTAAAACTTCATAACTATTAACACAGTTCTCACTTCTTTGTGTCTAAACTTAGAGAAATCCATGGAACTATTCCTTTAAACAACACCTTCTCGTTTCGCAATTTGCATAAGCTTGTAAGCATTGGCCTTGCATCGATACATGTTACACCCCAACATCAAACGTACCCTCTACGTGGACGACTTCACCATCTTCTACTCCTCCCCTAGCTTTCCTTTTGTCGAAAATAGACTCCAATTCAGCCTCAACCAGCTGCAAGTCTGGTGCAACAATTACGGTTTTAAATTCTCCAAAGACAAGACAGTCTGCATGCACTTCTGTCATTTCGACAACCTTCACCCCAACTTGAACCTCGTGTTCAATGGCAATCGCATCCCTAAAGTTGAACACAAAAGTAACAGCTCCCTGGTTTAACTCTAGATCCCAAGCTCTCCTACAAGCAACACATCACCAGCCTGAAACTAAAGTGCAACAGCTCTCTCAACGTTCTCCGCCTCCTCTCCAACACCACTTGGGGTGCGAACCGCCATGCTCTGCTCAAAATCTTCATGCTTCCAATTCGTACCAAGCTTGACTAACGCAATATTGTCTACTGTGTCGCTCACAACTCATACCTCAACAACATCAACACCATACAAAATGAAGCCCTCAGGTGTTGTCTAGGTGCCTACAGGACCTCCCCAATCACCAGCCTTCATGTTGAAGCCAACGAACCCCCTTTCTACTTAGATGTAGAAAGCTTAGCCTCTTCTATCTTTTAGGGTCCTCACCAACACCCATAACCTTGTTTACAACCTCATTAGGTACCCTAATTTCCCCACCCTCTTTGATAGGACTAAAATCCTATCCCCTCCTTTAGCTTACGCATTTAATCAGAACCTCTTCCATCTCAGCATCAACCCGCCACTCATGGCACCTCTCCTGGTCCACTTTTCTTCCTAGGGCCACCCCCTCCCTTGTATCCACCTCGGCCTCTCTACTCATCACAAAACCCAAACCCACCCTAACCTCCTCATCAATCTCCACAACCAAATCAAAGACCAACTCTCAAACTACGCCTCCAACTATACTGATGGCTCAAAGGAAGGCAACAAGACAGCTGCTGCTGCCGTCATCCAAGACATCACCCTCTGTAGCATACTTCCCGACTACTCGTCTATCTTTTCAGCCGTGGCAAAGGCCATTCTCCTCGCCCTCAATTTCATTGAGTACTCTTCGCTCAGCCACTTTGCCATTTTCTCCGACTCAAAGGCTGTTCTAACTTCTTTACTCAATCCTAAATGGGATAACCTCACATGCCACCTCCTTCTCCGGAAACTCCTTTCTCCCACCCTCTGCAGGAAAAGTCTTATTTTCTTCTGGATACCCAGCCATGTTGGCATCCCTGGCAATGACAGGGCTGATGCAGCCGCTAAGCTTGCCCTCAACCTCCTCCCTACCCCTTTTCCTCAAAACCCTTTCTGACATCAAACCGCTTATACCTTCCCTTGTTCGTGACCGCTGACAAACCTCATGGAACTCCCAAATTGATAACAAACTCCATGTCATCCAGCCCACCATTTCGATCAAACCCACTATCAACAACCTCTCTCGTACCGACAACGTTCATATGACCTGTCTTAGCATAAGTCACACCCACCACACTCACTCTCACCTCCTTATTGGCAACCCCCAACCCCTCAGCAACAATTGTCATTGCCCCCTCACAGTTCATCACGTTTTTCTTGCTTTTCCCCTGTACAACCTTTCCAGAGCTTCCCTCGCTCCCCACAACTCAATTGCTGAGTTGTTCCAGAAAAACCTCCGAATAAAATTATCTCCTTCCTTCATCATGCATCTCTCTACAACCATATTTAGTTCTTTCTTCCACCCCCTCTCTCTCTACTTTTTTTTTTTCACCCATGCACCTCCTATCTCGATCACAGCTTTGTAATTTTTTGTTCTTGTATTTCTCTCATTCCCCCTCTGTTTCCTTTCCTTCCTACCTTTAGAATGATCTGACCTCTCAGGCACAATTTGACCCTCGTTGTCGTGGTACCCTTAAGCCCTCATCAAACAAACAATAATAGTTACTTAGTCTGTTAGTTACTTAGTCAAAATAGTTACTTAGTCAGTTAATTCATTCAATCCAAATTTCAGAAAGATGACCGCACCAACGCATGATATAGTGTGGATCCTGCTGTGTATGGGGATGTGTGTTTCTTTCATAGTCTGCCAAGGATTCAGCTTTTTGTCTATGTCTAGCGAGGAAGGGGGAAATGGTGAGTTGATGTTTTCTATCCATATTTGAAGTGAATTTTGGCATTGTCGTGGGATCTTGAGAGGGTATAAGGGTGTTCCGTTCTCCCACCTGGTACTTTTTAGTGAGTCAAAGACTTTAAAAAACACATGGTCAGAAAGTATATTATTGTATGACATTGTTCATTATTATTACATTTTGTATTTTTCATCTCTCTCTAATTACTGTTCATTACTATTGAAATTGTTTATTCTTTGTTATATGATGTACATGGGCCAAAGGCCCTAGTAACGAAATAATCTAATACTATCTTAGTAAAGATCTGTTTGTTTTTGATCAAGTGGACACGGAAGGAGCTTCCTTTAACCGGGTTGCCTTCTGAATCTCTTTCTCGTGATACTTGAAAGGTTATTGAACTGATCAAAGAAAACCAATTCAACTTCAATGCTTTGTCTATACATATGTAATATGCATATGTCGTAAAGTGTATATAGAGTAACGCAATGCAAGAAAGTGGGTAACCACACACGTTTGAACAGGTACTTGTAGAATATTATTCTCTTTTCAGGAATTTTCACTTCGAACATCGCCAACATATCTGACACGTACTACATAGAGATCACCCCCCCTGGTTGGACGTTTTCAATTTGGGGCATTATTTACATCTTCAATATCTTTTGGCTCGCTTATCTGCTCATCGCCATTTTGAGAAAAAATAAAGATGGTCCAGTTTACCGGAATCCAGAGATCGTCAGCTACCTGTTTATGATTGTGTACACCCTCAATATGCTCATAAACATCAGCTGGTTATTGCTGTTTGACCGGGAATTTTTTGAAGTTGCCTTGGTCTTCCTGATCGCTATCTCAGTCACTCTCTACATATGTCTCTTTGACTTTCACTTGAGACTGAACAGAAATGGGAAATATTTGTACAATGGGCACAGGTAAAACATAATAGAGTTTTTTTTTTCTTCCGTTCTCAATGGGTTTTCGTGACCAAATTACTCCAAAGGAAGGCAACAAGACAGCTGCTGCTACCGTCATCCAAAACATCACCCTTTATAGCAGACTTCCTGACTACTCATGTATCTTTTCAGCCAAAGCTAAGGTCATTCTCTTCGCCCCCAACTTTATTGAGTACTCTCCACTCAGCCACTTTGCCATTTTCTCCGACTCGAAGGCTGTTCTTACTTCTTTACTCAATCCTTAATGGGATAACCTCACATGCCACCTCCTTCTCCGGAAACTATTTTCTCCCACCCTCTGCAGGAAAAGTCTTATTTTCCTCTGGATACCCAGCCATGTTTGCATCCCTGGCAATGACAGTGCTGATGCAGCCGCTAAGCTTGCCCTCAACCTCCTCCCTACCCCTTTTTTCAAAACCCTTTCTGACATCAAACCGCTTATCGCTTTCCTTGTTCGTGACCGCTGGAAAACCTCATGGAATTCCGATCCAATCCACCATCAACAACCTCTCTCGTATCGACAACATCTATATGACCCGTCTTAAAATTGGTCACACCCACCTCACTCACTCCCACCTCATTATTAGTCCCCCCCCCCAACCCCCAACCCCTCTGCAACAATTGCCACTGCACCCTCACAATCCATCACGTTCTCCTTGCTTGCCCCCTGTACAACCTTCCAAGGGTTCCCTCGCTTCCCACTACTTGATTGCTGAGTTCTTCCAGAAAGATCCTCTGGATAAAATTATCTCCGTCCTTTATCATGCTTCCCTCTACAACCATATTTAATTCTCCTCTTCCACCCCCTCTCTACTTTGTTTTGGTTTCACCCATGCACCGCCTCTCTCGATCACAGCTTTCTGACTTTTCGTTCTTGAATTTCTCTCATTCTCCCCCTGTTTCCTTTCCTTTCTACCTCTAGAATGATCTGACCTCTCAGGCACAATTTGACCCTCGTTGTCGTGGTGCCGTTAAGACAAACAAACATTTCGTGACCTACGTTAAATCTGACACTTTGAAATACCAAAGCTTAGGCCTAAAGAGGCGCTAGACCAAACAATGAAGGCACAATTTTCTAGAGACTTAAAAAAAAGCAGCAAAGCTTTTTGACCTTCGTGGAGGGCTGCAAACTTCTCTAACATGCACCAACATTTATACCAAGTAGGTATCTAAGATTTATAAACAATAACATTGCATCCCCTATAGGAGGACAAAACAAGCTTTTTAGATGCCCTTTGCACACAGGTTTACTTCGTGGATTTACATTATTAGTTGTATTAATATACATTACAAACTGTATTGTAAATCGGAACTAAAATGTTCCATACTTACATCTATAGTGTGCACATACGTTTTCATTAATCTACTCACTTGTTTGTATCCAATTTAATGATTATCTTTCCTTCTCTCCAGAGTTGACTTGTTTTTAATGCGCCTCTTTCTTCAAAATGGCGTCGGTATCTACGCCACATGGTGCACCATCGCCACCCTGCTCAACCTTACCATTGTCCTTGTCTACCGTATTGGCATGTCACAAACAGCTGCTTGCTGCATTGGCCTCTCAATTCTTGCCGTAGAACTCGTAGTCTTCTTCATCCTGGACCAGTCGTTTCTAGAGCGCTACCTGAGGTATACTTTCACAACATATCTGACCGTGATTTGGGCCTTGACCGGAAGTATAGTTAATAATTGGAATTCAAGTAACCCCATTCAATTATCAGTGCCATCTTGATCGCCGTCGCCATTGTCTTCTTGGTTGTTAAGGTTATTGGAGTGTGCGTGAGGGCGAAATATCGACCCCTTCATGTTACGGATGTAGACCTCACTTAAGTCTGATATGTTTATCTACATCGAAATAAATTGAGAAATCCACTAACTAATGCGAACCTAAATAATAGCGATTTCGTCCGTCTACATTTGTTCCTGATATTTTCTCAGAAATGTTAAAGTTTTTTGAGAATTTCTCAGAAAATGTTAAAGTTCTAACCTTCCTTATGAAAGGTTAGAATTTCCTAACAAATTGTTAGTCTTTCAGAGACACTTAAGATCGATTGAAGACTAATTTCCCTAAAAAGTCTACAAAGCATTTTGATATTTCCTTAAAAGATTACTGTAAAATGATATAATTTTTCAATATACTTTAGAGATCCTCAAGCGTCTCTCTCTAGCACTGTAGATTTAAAATCATTAAAATTCTTCCAAATATTTGGGCAGCAACGGTTGTAATGGCAAGTATGATTATTGAACTTCGCCTTTATTATTTTGTTCATTTGCATAAAGTTGCTACAGTATATGACCAGACTTTTTCATTTAGTATGCTTAGTCAGCGAGTGTGACAGGATGTGATTGCATATGGACATAGGGATGGATGTCATGTGGAATATGGATGGGGGCCATGCGGGACATATGATATAATATATACCATGATATACACCAAGGGCTATATCAGGCATAATGTTTTGACTGCCTTTTTTCTTATTCAACAGAGTATTTGCATATAAGTTATTATATGAACTGACACTTTCATACATAGTATGCTCAATCAGGGACTGTGATAGTTAGGATGAGACTTCTTATGGAGCCTGTGGGATGTCATGTGGGACATGGGGTGGGATGCCATGTGGGACATGGTGTGGGATGTCATGTGGGACATGGGGCTGGATGCCTAAGGCACAGGGTGGAATGCCATGTGGCACAGGGTGGAATGCCATGTGGGACATAGGGTGAAATGCCATGTGATGTCATGTGGAACATGGGATGTCATGTGGGACATGGGATGTCATGTGGGACATGGGATGTCATGTGGGACATGGGATGTCATGTGGGACATGGGGTGGGATGCCATGTGGGACATGGGGTGGGATGCCACTAGTAACACAGTGTGATATAGCTTGTGATGCTATGTGTGACATAAAGTAGGATGTCTTTTGGACATTAAGAGGGGTATCATGTGGAACACATGGTGGGATCCAGTGTGGGTCATAGGGTGGGATGTCATGTGGGACATCAGGTAGGAAGCCACTGATTCGGGATATACGGTGGGATGCCATGGGGGACATAGGGAGAGATGCTATGTGGGACACAGGGAGGGATGCCTTGTGGGACATAGGGAGAGATGTCATGTTGTACATATGGTTAGATTAATGTGGGACATACATGTAGGATGATATCCATATGGGACATAGGGTGGGATGCCATGTGGGACATAAGGTGGAATGCCATGTGAGACATACTGTGGAATGCCATGTGGGAGATATGGTGGAATGCCATGTGGGAGATATAGTGGAATGCCATGTGGGACAAATCATAGGATGTCATGTGGGACATGGGGGTGGGATGTCAT
>JAIGNY010000186.1:680000-727500 GCA_020152595.1 Chiridota heheva | reverse complement strand
CCGGTCGTCTTCTGCCCACAAGAAACCTTCTTAAAAGCCTCTGACCAAAATTCCCTCAACAAGTTCGCTTGTTATCACAAACATCAAGTGGACGCCGACAGGGCCTGTGGTGGCGTCTCCATTCTTGTTAGACACGATACCCCACACAGCCTTGCTCATGTGAATACCTACCTTCAGGTCATCTGTATGTCTATCTCCCTCCACAAAACCTTCACTCTTTGCATATCTATCCCCCAACGCCAACGTTTAGCCAACCAGCCTTAACAACCTTATCTCTCAGCTCCCTCCCCCTTCATCCTTCATGGTGACTTCAACGCCCACAACCCCCTGTGTGGCTCCAATAGCACCAACCCCATAGGCAAGCTCGTCGAAAACACTCTTCGACAGCACAGCCTCTCCTTGCTCAACACTAAGTCCCCGACCTACCTTCACCCTGTCACAGGCACCCTCACCTGTATTTACCTGTCTATCTGTTCCCCCAACCACCTCCTTGATTTTAGCTGGAAGGTCACTGCTGATCTCGGTGGTAGTGACCATTACCCTCTTCATATACAATCCAATCTTCGAACCCCGGTTGACCACACCCCCAATAGGAACCTCGAGAAGGCCGACTGGCCCCTTTTCGAAACCCTCTGTCACTCGCACCTCTCCCCCATCTCCTCGAGGGTGATGATCTCATGTCAAACTTCAGTAACATCCTTATCAACATCGCCACCTGCTCTATTCCCAAAACCTCCGAACCCTCCCCCCCCCCCTCTCCCACCCCCTGGCTTTCTGATGACTGCAAAACCGCATCATGAACAGGTAAAGGTCCCTCAGGAACTTCAAAACTAAGACGACCACCCACAACTTCAACCTCTTGGTCCTCACACTCCTTTTCCCCTATCTGGAGGACAGCTATTGTCAACCCCGTCTTCAAACCAAGGAAGGACAGTGCCGACCCCGCCAGCTACCTCCCATTGCCCTCACCTGCTGTCTCTGTAAAATTATGGAAAAGATCATTAACCAGAGACTAAACTGGTTCCTTGAGACCAACAAGATCCTCTCCCCTCACCAAAGCGGCTTCCGGAAACGTCGCAATACCTCAGGCCAGTTAATTACGACCAACACCGCTATTCGGGAATCCTTTGCAAAAAAGAAACACCTCATTGCCATCTTTTTCGACCTCGAGAAAGCTTTCAACACTACTTGGAAATACGGCATTATCCACAACCTTTACACCATCGGCCTCAGAGGCCACCTCCTCATCTTCATTCAAAACTTCCTTTCAACCAGGCAGTTTCAAGTTCGTATTGGCCACACCCTCTCTTACCCTTATCTCCAAGAAGAGGGCATCCCTCAGGGTAACATCCTCTCCCCCACTCTCTTCAATCGGAGCATTAACGACATCGCGGACAACCTTGGCCACAACATCAAACGTGCCCTCTACGTGGACGACTTCACCATCTTCTACTTCTCCCCTAGCCTTCATCTTGTCCAAAATAGGCTCCAACTCAGCCTCAAACAGCTGCAAGACTGGTGCAACAATAACGGTTTTTAATTCTCCAAAGACAAGACAGTCTGCATGCACTTCTGTCAGTCTGTCATTTCAACAACCTCCACCCCAACCCGAACCTCGTGCTCAATACCAATTGCATCCCTAAAGTTGAACACACTTAGTTCCTGGGTTTAACTCAAGTCCCCAAGCTCTATTTAAGCAACACATCACCAACCTGAAACAGAAATGCAACAGCTCCCTCAACTTTCTCTACCTCCTTTCCAACACCACTTGAAGTGCGATCCGCCATGCTCTTCTAAAAATTTTCAGGCTCACCATTCGTGCCAAGCTTGACTACGGCAATATTATCTACTGTGTCGCTCACAACTCGTACCTCGACCACATCAACACCATACAAAATGAAACCCTCCGGATTTGTCTGGGTGCCTAC
The DNA here is from genome assembly GCA_020152595.1 of Chiridota heheva. Taxonomy (NCBI): domain Eukaryota; kingdom Metazoa; phylum Echinodermata; class Holothuroidea; order Apodida; family Chiridotidae; genus Chiridota; species Chiridota heheva. The sequence continues at coordinate 725,572 of JAIGNY010000186.1, read as the reverse complement.
AGGATCCCCCCCCCCCAATTACCAGCCTTCATGTTGAAGCCAACGAACCCCCTTTTTGCTAAAGCGTAGAAAGCTTAGCATCTCCTATGCTTTTAGAGTCCTCACCAACACCCAGATTCTTGTTTACAGCCTTATTAGGTACCCCAATTTCTCCACCCTTTTTGATAGGACTAAAACTTTATCTCCTCCCTTTAGCTTACGCATCAAATCAGACCCCCTCAATCTCGACATCAACCTCACCACTCTTGGCACCTTCTCCTGGCACACTTTTCCTCCCTGTGCCACCCCTTCCCTTCTCTCCATCTGGGCCTCTCTACTCACCACAAAACTCGAACCCACCCTAATCTCTCTATCAATCTTCACAACCAAATCGAAGACCAACTCTCAAACTACACCTCCATCTATACTGATGGCTCCAAGGAAGGCGACAAGACATCACTTTCAGTAGCAGGCTTCCGGTCTACTCGTCCATCTTTCAGCCGAGGCAAAGGCCATCCTCCTTGCCATCAACTTAATTGAGTACTCTCCGCTCAGTCACTTCGCCATCTTCTCCGATTCCAAGGCTGTCCTTACTTCTTTACTCAATCTTAAATGGGATAACTCCACATCCCACCTCCTCCCGAAACTCCTTTCGCCCACCCTCTGCAGGAAAAGTATTCTTTTCTTCTGGATACCCACCATTCCGATTAGCCCCACCATCCACAACCTCTCTTGTGTCGACAACGTTCATACTACCCATCTTATAATAGGTCACACCCACCTCACTCACTCCCACCTCCTTATTGGCTCCCCCAACCACTCAGCAACAATTGCCATTGCACCCTCACAGTCCATCACGTTCTCCTTGCTTGCCCCTGTACAACCTTCCCAGAGCTTTCCTCGCTCCCCACAACTCTATTTCCGAGTTAATTCAGAAAAACGCTCCGGATAAACTTATCTCCTTTCTTCATCATGCTTCCCTTTACAACCATATTTAGTCAATTCTCTCCCACCCACCTCTCTCTCTACTTTGTTTTTTTCTTCACCTATGCACCTCCTCTCTCAATCCCAGCTTTCTAAATTTTAGTTCTTGTATTTCTCTTAATCTCTCCCTGTTTCCTTTTCTTCCTACTTCCAGAATAATCTAAGCTCTCAGGCACAATTTGACCCTCGTTGTTGTGGTGCCGCTAAGGCATCAAACATCAAACATCAAACATAAACATCAAACAAACAATTTCGGAGAAACCTATATTAGACCTCCCAAATGGGACTTGATTATTATGACGTCATACACTGCTACAATAAGTCAATTGGGAGTTTTAACCGCTGCACTAGAAAACTTTAAAACAACCTAGAATATATGTTAATGAATATTCATTAGATTCGACCGCAAACGTTTGAAAATTCATCGAATCCTTCTTTATAAATCAAAAGAAAACATTATGACCTCACTTCACCTCTGGGTTAAAATGTCGTTCCGGGACTTCGAAGGAGGAATTTTCTTCGGCTCATTTCAATAGTTATCAAAATTTCGGTATCTCCAAAGAAATTGTTTATTTGGTATCAAGAAAAGTAACATCTATAAAAAGTTTTACACCTGCCAGTAGGGAGAATTTATTGGACATGAATACATTACCACTCACATTGCACCCTTTAAAAGGTTCCCCAAATTGATGTTTCACCCAGACTGATTGAAGAAGTTAAGAAAACGCCTTCATTCTGTTGTCACTTAATGACAAACTTCATGCAGGTGAGTTTTGTTCGAATAGCCTTTAATGCACCTGCTAAGTTGCATGCATACAAACTTAACCGGAATTAATGGCGCATTCTAACCAAATGTTTTTAAAAATTATTGGAAGAAACCATGAAAATAGAGCTAGAAACCATTAATTTTTATCATAATGAATTATGCATATTTTATTGCAATTCTATGACATCACAACAAAAAACCTATGAATTTCCTTATGTTCTTACGTTAACCTATTGTTTTTCATTTCTTCACCACCGTTTGAAGGGGAGCAGTTGAATATAATCAAGAAATTTTGAATTTCCATCATAAAAGTTATCAATTTTAGCAGGAGTAAAACGGTCCAATGATTTTTGTGACTGAAATTTAATTTGAAAGAATTACATGAAGGTTTTTAAGCTGTTCTTTCTTTCATACATTACAACTTTTACAATAAATAACAATTCTTTAAACTTTAATTAATGATAACTCAAAAACTACAGGTACTACTGTCGAAATTTTAAAATGACTCTCTTCAAAATATATAGCTCTTTCTTGTGTATTTAAAATCTCTATCTTCCCATGTACTTTAATTCGGCGCATTTCAGAGGCGGCGAAAGATGTTTGAATCTAGGGGACACTTTCCAATTGTCGTATTTTCAAAGCATGTAGCACAGTAGTACAGGTTTATAGGGTCAACCTCCCACACCCCCACCCCCATTGGAAAATTTATAAACATGTATTGGTCCGAAAACTACTGGTGACCCATTTTCCTTCTTTTTTAAGATTTACAGTTTTAAATATTCAAGATATTTTGATCCAAAATTCGGTACAATGGAACAAATTGTAAGTCCATACCATCTGACCATGATTAGCCAATTCTATTGGTCATGAATCGGGATATATTTAATGTCTAAAATAATGTAAAAGGTAAGCAACTAAAAGGTCGTTACACTCTAAAAAATGTTTGGTACAAAATTCCTGCTTAAAATAAATCCACCACGTTTCTGGTTATTTTCATGCCATTTCGATAGTTTTAATCTTTAACATAACTATCCCGTGAAAAATCATTATCTCATTGGCAAATTTTGTCCAGCTTGAGAGACACCGCTTCTGATTGGCCAATTTTTCCTTGAAGCATTTTGCTGTTGTTATGGTACAATATACGCGCTCAACGATTGGAAGCCTATCGGCAGAATGGATAAATTTGCGTCAGATAAATAAAAAAAAACCGTTTTTCCATTGCCGTTCGTAAAGAAAATATGTTTTTAGTACATTGCTATTGGCATGGCTGGTATTTATTTTTCTTCGAATTCCATGAGTATGCAGGCCGCATGTCATTAGGTCTAGTACAGTATGTAACTCATTGTAATGCCTAACATTAGCCTATAACACTAAGCTTACTCACAATGCTACACTACAGATGAACACTAATCACATCCAACTGGGCATTTTTTGAAATTTTTTGTTATTGGACTTGGTGTTTTTGTGTTAGTGCATCGCTATTGGCATGGTTGGTGATTATATATCTTCAAAATCTATGAGTAAGCAGGTGGAATGTAATCAAATTTTACTGAAGAAATTTCGCCAGAAATTTTAACAAATCTTCCTTGGTCGTTTTCATCAGGAAGTATGTTGATTACTATTTCAACAGGATTTCTTGGTGAAAACAACCAGGAAAGAGTGGTTCTGTACATGCACCACACCTGGTGAAAATTTGATCCTTTCCTGGTAAAATTTTACCAGACATTTTTTAGTGTGTAGATTATTATTCAGGAGACAATCATTTTCGTGGTAGGTATAAATGTAACTCAGCATATTAGCAGGCCTATGAACTGATAAATTAGACCAGATGGCCCAACTTCACACTCAGTCTTCAGCAACTCAACTGCTCAGCGGCAGAACCCAAATTTAAGGGGCTCAACGAGTGAAATTTGTAGGTATTTTGCTTGATGGTTGTGTTACTTTCTTCAATCTGTCAATAAAAATCTCAATCATAATAAGGGGGCTACAATAAATGTTTGGATCTGCCTCTATTTAAAGAGGCGGTCTCGTCTCAAAACAAATCGCATCGACGTCAGTAAGTACAGGAGCAGTACTTACACACGTCACCAAAATCGTCCATGGCTTGCGTAGATTTAGAAGCGTACATTATGCATTCTGTGTATAAAGATCAGGTACATGCACGTATGTGTGGTAATCATGGAGCTATATTAACTAAAATTAAGTAAGTTAATAGCTCCACGGTTTATTTCAAATAAGAAAAAAAGACAAAGAAAAATTGTTGTTTTGACCAGATCCGAACTCGTTACTTTTGGCACAAAACACATGGCCCGAAGGCCACGGACTTCTCCACTCGGACACATCAACACTCGATCGAAGAGGTTGCTGTATTATTAACATAGTGTGGAATATGATCGAAAGAGGTGCACATAGTAATTGGTTGAAATTTTAACCAATCAAATTATAATTGAATGTCTTTTTGCCGATATCGCACCTTTAACACTGTGCCACTTTTATCGTTTAATATTTACGCAAGTTGCACAACTCAGATAACCAAAAGCAAGGGATAAAATATTTGTCATAATTATATTTTACTGAACTTTTGACTTGCATAAATCAAGTTCGTATTTGTTTCGTAGACCTTCAGAACATAAGTTCTTCTCTTTACCCGGCTACGTCATCAACTAGATCATCAGGATAAGATCCATGTGAAATTAAAATATTGGTCATGGAGCCTGATCCGATGTTACAGTGTCCAGGCAGCCAGGAAACACCACCACCGCTAAGCAGATGCAGTACACATACTGTACACGATTAGAATACAGCTGCCCTATTAGCGTGTACATTAGGCAGTCGGGCCTTGAAAGTGTCATACCGTTGCTTTTAGCTGTCACAACATCAACTGGGAGACAATTTCAATCTGTAATTGTTTGAGAGAAGAATGAGAATTTGTGGTAGTCGCAATGAGAACATGGAGTATTGTATCTGTAAGGTTGGGTTCCGTGTCATTGTAGTAATACACTGGTCCTTGTTGATAGCGACAAACCCGTTACGGATTTTATAAAACATGGATAATCGGGCTTCCTCTCATCGTTGTTGCAAAGAAGGCCAGTCCAGCACCTAAAGCGTTTGTCCCACACTGACTGTGTTGCGGTATCTATGTAGAACATATCTGACTGCTCTCCTTTGTATCATTTCAATTTTATTGATAGAAGTGACTGTGTGGGGATTCTATACTGCTGGCGCATATTCAACTATTCAATGTTGTTGGCTTGAGCCTTGTGTTACTGACTTGGGGGTTTCTCTTGATAAAGTTCAGGGACCTTGTTTCCTTTGTTGTTATGTTATCTATATGTGCATACATCCTCATGTCTGCAGCGATTGCCACGCCTAGATATTTTCACCGTGCAGAGTGTAGGTGTTTCTTCCCAACACTCGAGTTTGTCAAGATCAGATTGAAGATCTCTTGGTCCCTGCTCTGATTTCACTGATATACTACAGTATCATTTACGAATAGTCTCATCTTGGACGAAAGGCCCTTCGGAAGATTGTTAATGCAAGGACCTTCCAAGGTTCTTGGTTTATGTAAAATAGAACGAGGCAGGGTCCCGGAACTGAGCCTTGTGGCACGCCAGATACAACCGTGCCCTCATAAGAGCTCTCACCGTCCAACACTACATTCTGAGTGCTATTCGAGAGGAAGCCGAAATCTATTTGTGTATTTTACCTTTGATGCCGTAAAAATGTAGTTTAGTTAATAATCTGCTGTGGCTAACCTTGTCGAAGGCTTTTCTAATGTCGAGGACAATAACATTTGTCTGAAAGCCATTCTGAAGGTTGTTGATGATGTCAGATATTAATTCAATCAGTGGGGTTTCAAAAGATCTTTTTCTCTGAAACCATGTTGGAGGTCATACATGATTTCATTGGCAGAAGCATGGCTACATGGCAGACAATTGATTTAGCTATTATGTGCTCCATTAGTTAACAAACAATGTAGCTTAGAGAAATGGGTCTATAGTTGGCTGGGTCCGACTTTTTACCATTTTTGTAAATAGAAACAACATTAGCTTTCTCTAAACATCAGGGACTTTGCAAGAATCATAGGAATTGCGGAATATTACACCAAGCATCCAAGTATGTAGGTGCTATTGTAGATGACAGTTCTTTAAGATGCGTGCACTGATATTGTCTGGACCTGCTGCTTTGTGTGGTTTTAGTCCTTTAAGTGTCTTCTGCACACCATCATCTGTGATGATGATATATTTGTGCTTGGGTATAGTGAGTGAAATTTGGTAGTACAGCAAGATCACTGGCAGCATCTTAGGGTTCCTTTGTAAAGACAGATTCAAATTACTTGTTGAGAGCATCAGCGGATAGGCGTTTTTAAGGTACTTGTTACCGGCCCCCGGTGCGGTTGCATTAGCCAAATTATGCCACCGCTACTAATAAGACAGGGACCGGGCGCAAATTTTAGATTAGGAGGGTGGGGTAGGGGGTGATGAAGAAGTAAATGAAAGGCGCCATCACAATCATATTAATCTTTGTACAGTTATAACTCCCAAGCATATTGGTACATATAGTGTTAGGCAGGGGCGCAGGAAGGGTCACTTTACAGGGAAGGGGGAGCAAGAACCCCACGAATTTCCTGGACACAAGTGGAAAAATTGCACTGGTAAATTACGGTAAGTTCCATCACTCAAGTTGCTGCTTATCGAAAATATCCTTCAATTTAAGAACAATTTTGTTCATTTTTGGGATAATTTATTCATTATTGGGCACTGTTCTTTGGGAAGTTTTGTTCATTTTTGGGCACTTTTCTTACAATTTCGGTAAATTGTTTGACAATTTTCGAAAAATCTGATTCATTATTAGGCAATTTTCTTTGGTTTTCAGGAGAAAAAAAATATTTTCTTTTGACAAACTAATCAAAATTTAAAATTTTATTCATTTAAAGTCAGACTTTCAGATTTTCGGTAAACTGTTTGTCAATTTTATCAAATTTTAAATATTTTTGCCAATTTTGTCGATTTTAGAGAAATGTCTTTCATTCTTAGGTAATTTTATTTTATTCTGAAGACAAATTGGACCAAAATTTCAATTAATTTTACAAAATTTTCCTTTAATTTCACCATTGTTTCAATTTTATGTTAATAATTTCCCAATTTTACCTCCCAACCGGAAAAACCGGGAAAGTGAAACGCCATATTAATTTTCATTTTAGCACAACAAAAAAATGTGTGTGATGGAGAGGGGGGGGGGGGAGGGGTGGGAGGGGAAAGGTTCTCACAGTCCCTAGTCCCTGCCCCGTCTCCGCCGGTTCCTGTAAGAATAGTATTTTATATTTTGATTACCTTCTGCCCTTGGTGCCTTTTTGAAAATGAGCGCGCTGGCTGTATTCCAATATCAGCTGATGAAAATATCCAGCAGAATTTAGATTATCAGTTTGAGATTAATAATCTTCAAGAAGCCGAGTGATCTTTGATATCACGACTTATTCCGGATAATCTTTAGAACAACCAGCTATAATTTACTTGACGTCTTCCAGATAGAATATACAATTTTGAATCTTGGACTAATAAAGACAATAGAGCTAGTCTTTTAGGCGTGAAACGGCCATTTTGAAAATTCAAACTGTTTTCAACTTAATGGGGTTTTTTTACATTTCAAGTTTATTAATTAGAAACCATGACATTTTATTGTAACATCTGAACAATCCGGCTGCATGACTCCAATATTCTCGTGGTTATACATGTTCATATTAATAGGCATGCTCCAGGACTGTATTTCCTCAAAATGAAAAATTATTATGTACAGTGTACAGTACATAAGCAGGTGTGCAAAGCATGTTCTTGCAAAGTGTTTGTTCCTCCCTGGTTATATACCCATCTCAATAGTTAAAGGCCAGTTGTCGTCTCTAACGTACGACCTAAATGAAATTCAAATCCTGTAGTTTGATTGGTCGAAACATAATGGTACAGTGTGCACTTACATTGATAGGCCAATGAATATAATTTTGGAATAAATTGTACGCCGCCACATTTTAATCACGATAGATGGCCTTTAAATAAAAGATGTTCCCATAATTTCAAAATACAGGCAAGTATTTTTCAAAAAAATGCAAGGCAACTTTTCAACACACTGGCACACTTTTGAAATGTAATAACCTCTAAATGGAATAAGATATCAACATGATTTTCATTAATTTGTTTCTTATATACTCCCCTCTGTATTGTGTATGAATTATCATAAATTTTCTTTCAAATTTTATTTCATGACGTAGCAAACTTAATCAAACTGCGGACTTAAATCACTTCCAGTGAAAACCCGACACTTGTGTCGCGGTTTCTTATCATTTTATTACAAGGAAATCTGATGTTATCTACATCATAAAACCCGTAAGAAACCTCCAAGACCTTATTCTTATTTCTGTATTTTAACCTGCTCTTAATAGGTTAAAACAAGATCACTAAGCTACTTCGAAATCCCAGGACATTAAATGTAAGTTTGGATATCTTAAAATGTAGAACATGTATAAATGAATAGACTAAGATAACTTACAACATTTTAGGTTTTTCATGCATTCAATTGTTTAATAATTTACTGCTAAAAATGTTATTTACGCAGAAATTATGGTCTCATAAGTCTCCTCATCATAACTATTTATGGCTAAGTGGTGTAGAATCAAATTAGGTTGATGAGACCTCTCTACAAATTCTGATCATCAACCTGACAACTGCCTAAGGTGCCACACAAAAGAGCCCCACAAAAATGAGTAGGCCTATAAGTATTTTCTAAAGAATTTTTATAATGCGAATTGTGAGCTTGTGGCCCTTGAGAAACCAAAATTGAATTAAATAAAGTTCATGCATTAATTTTACACAAAGGAACCCTCACATATTATTTGAAGAAAATCAGAAGTCTTACAAGTAATCAATTGGCATTTAAGGAAGAGAGTAAGTATCGCAAGCGTCCCAAATTTAATCTACAATTTATGAAGAGCTTCCATAAAAAGTTAAATTACACAACTGCACATGATTTGCAATACGACAACAAGTATTTTTTTCGTTTTTTACTCTCATCTATTTCATTGTTACATTACGAAAGAAGAAAACATTAAATATTTTGCCTTGAATTGAAATTTATATCAACTGCTTGAATTACTGTCGTTACACCCCTTTGCTAAGTTTGCTTAATTTCAGAAAACAAAAGTAACCGTTTGGTCCTCGAATCCACGTGATCAAAATCTCAATAGAATAAATAAATTGATTAACTAGTTCTGTATTAGGCTCTTGCTTTTTGGTGAATACTAGTAATTGCTATTCAGTACATATTCACTTACTGTTTTACAAAAATATATTTCTACAGAAAACACAAAAATATATATAAATTTTAAAGTACACGTTAGAAGTCAAGACATGTCCACTTAAGTCGTGGAAAAACCTTAAATTCATTAAGGAACATTGACAGACCGAAGTTTTCTTTTTCTAAAACGAAGAACTTCCTAGACAGATAGAAATTGATACCAATCTTACAATGTGTGTTTCTAATTATTAATCTGTTAATGGTCTGCATTGCTGTTTTCCAGGAAGTTATCTCTTACAATAAAAACCCCTTCTTTATTTATAAGGATGTAAGTGGTCCCTATAATTAAGGTTTCTCTATATCTATCAAAATAATAGAAGACATTAACGTTAAACATTACTCTTAAAACTATTATTCTCTCGTAATATTACGAAGGGTATTTAAATATAAAAAGAGTTTTTATAATAATATCTGTTTCCCTAAAATGTCAAATTTGTTGTGTTACATCAAAATCCATTGATTCTTGACATCAAATGATAAACAGGAAATTACGAGGAATAGATGTAATGCAATCCCTCTGAAGAGATTTCGTCTCTAAGTGTAACCTTACTAGACTGAAGTTTTGTTGTGATAATCAAATACGAATTAATCGAATTGTGCTCCAAACTGCCAAACGTAAATCTGTATAAATGCTGGTTCCTATGTTAAAGAAGCTAAAATCAAATGCTTCTAAAAGGTAAACTGGTTTTATTTTTCGTCTTTGTTTTTTTTTTCTTCTGTCGTTTGCTTGGAGTAGTATCCAACAATGTTACAGAAGGACCCTAGTTCTAGCAGTTGCGCGAGCAGGCTAGCAGCGTCCAGCCCTTCCAAGTTTTATCAACTATTCTTTTTATTAACTGATTAATGACAATTTGATCAAAAGTTTTTACACTCATATCTTTCTATGGCAGAAGTGTTGTTTATCATTTATTGTAAATTAGCAGTTTCGCGGCATGATTCGAAGCAAAAAACAAGAATTTAATTATTCAAAGTTATTATGTAATGCAAACGAAGTATCACTTAGCATGGAAAATTGTTATAAACAAGACCTATACAGTACTTATAATAAGCTCTAGATACTCTTGTTCTATACTTTCTTTCTTCTCGTCGCTTGGTTCCCTAAATTCCTCAACTTGATCATAAAAAGCAATTGCAGATTTCGCTTTGGCCGGAGGAATCCACCTTCCAACCACAGATAAAGCTACTGGCAGAAACAGCAGACCGTGTAATGCACCAAATAACATAACAAGGAATAATGTTTTAAAGAATGTTCGAAATATGTAAACATTTGCCGTAGATAGAGGCAAGATTGCTATAATGAGCTCAATGCACCTTGTAATATCGGCATGCCTAAATTTCGTAAAGCAAATCTGGTTCTTTGATTTGGATCTTTGCTTTGCCCAATGACAAATGCGTACGTGATATGAGCAGAAAAATCTATGCTAAAACCTATACAAAGTACAATGTTTATCATAGAGATAACGTCTAATGACACACCCCACAACGACATGTAGCCAAGGACCGATGTGTCGATTGATATGGTGCACAGTGTCACCCACATGGCGCAAGCGGGGTGTGGGATCATCACGAATGCAACTACAAACATGGACACCATCGCAATAAGAAGCGTCTTGAATGTAGTAGGTTTGATGTCCACAAATTGATCATAAATAAGGAACACCGGAGAATAAGCAATGACATCCAACGATGCAGAACCAGCTATTTCACGAAATGTTAACATCAGTTCTCGCGCCTTTTCGGTGTCATCAGCTCCGTGTGTTACGAGCATAGCGCGAGATGCATTTATTCCTAGGGCAGTTCCGTTCTCATTTCTCTGGAAAATAATATCCAACGAAAATTGCTTGAATCTAGGTTCTACCAAAAACTCCTCGTCCAAAACTCTAAGAAATTCAGCTTTAGTAACATTCTTGCCGGGAAATCTGTTAGACAAGTAATACGAGTACTGACGAATCCAAAAGCTCGTCAGGTCCTCGTCGTATGCATATTCGGAAGCTTCAAAGCTTTTAACAATTGAATTGGCCTCATACTGAACATCAAAATCCCAGTACTCTAAAGGCTCATTGAAGATGACATGAACGGGAGGACTGAATGAGCCCTGATACTTATCGTACAACGTGTAGAACTCCCAAGGCGGTGTATGATCTGCAGCTAGATTTTGAAATTTGAGTCCATCAGTGATATTGAAGCAGCCATAGATTGATCCACTAAATAAGATGATATAAGATATTAAGGTGAACGCTTTAACGGGTGTTTTTGTTATAAACGGGCCATAATAATCATAGAAAAACTTGACAAATGGATGTTGAAAGAAGGCTTCACGTCTTGATATTGTTTTAACGTCGTGGTTTACCCCTCCTGCACAGAATATTCTATATAAGCTGTTCGGCGAATCATCCTTTGATCGTACTTTTTGGTATGTAAAGCAATGAAGCTGTTTTTGTTCTCGTTCTCCCGTATATGCCATGCAAGCACCGAAGAAGGTTATCTGGTAAATATACACGTAACACATGGCAACTCCTGAGTAGGCGCAAAACATCCGCATGCCAAGCAACGGAGCGGTTGCACCAACAATAAAAGCCACGATGTCTGTGAGGTTAGTAATGGTGATCGACACCGCGGCCTCAGAGAATGTTCTCCCCATTCGTTCTTCCAGAGGGAGATAAAGATTTAGCTGACGCCAGGCCGCCACCATGATGAACATATTGTCAACGCCCATGCCTGTTTAAAATCAGAGAAAAAAGAAACAACCTATTAATTACTGCCCTTTATTTTTTGTAATTCAGAAATATGTAGGAGCTTTGGAAGTTTATAAACTATATGCACATTTTCACGATATACACGCAGCTTACATATGTATGACGACTATGTATACAGCGTGGGCAACTATATAAAAAATAAGCTGTCGACATCTTAAGGGCGTTTTGGACCAGTTTAGAATGGAAAGACCCAATTGTTCCATTGCTCATTATTGAACAACAGCTTTGGCATTTGACGGTCGTCCCATCAAGGTTTGACAGACCCAACGACTGAACAAAGTATTTCTTTATTTAACGTTTTCCTTCATGCTCCACATGCTTCACATACATGAGGATAATATTCTCACAAAACCTACAGACCATTCACAAATACAAGGACATAATACTGTAAGAGGTATGGGTTTGACAACAAAATTTCACAGAACTTCGAACACTTACAAAAAGCGTAACTGGATATGTATGATGCGTAGAAAAGGTTTTATTCTGATGATTCAACTTCTTATCACGTGGAAATATCTTCCGAATTTCTTTGCTTTCAAATATAGGCCTAATCATTTATTGTATAACAATAGTTGTATACTGTATTTTGTATTGCATATTTAGAGGTGCTGTGGCTCAGTGGTTAAGAAGTCATACTCGTATTCGAGAAGTACCAAGTGAGCGCTGCATTGTGTATGTGTCCTTGAGCAACATACTTTACTCTACTTGCTTCAGTCCACTCAGCTGTTAAATGAGTACCAGCACTGCTGGGAACTTAATCTGTGATGGACCTGCGTCCCGTCTGGGGAGTATTGTACTCTCATCCGCTTGCGCCATGGAAACCAGGATAAGCACCGGCTCAAATGAGCCTAATGGCTCGGGTGGATTTAGCTTATATATTGTATAACAATATTTGTATACTATATATTGCATAGCATATCAACCACATTAAATGTTTGAAAAGAGAAGTGTCATTTTAGAGGCAATTCCCTGGTTTGAACAGGTTACCACAACGTGTGAATAACGATGACAAGGTGACCTAAACAGATCTCTGAAAATTTGTCTCTTCCACCGTATAACAATGGTTATATGTTTACTACGAAGGTACATTAAAAGATACCAAAGCCTTACATCTTATTTGACCCTTAATCTATTAATGCTGATTTGAGTAAACCAATGCCTTTGGTTTATTGTCTTAAGCTAACAGTCTTCATTGATTGGTTGGTACGGTATTGATGGTCATTCAAAAGATTACACACGTGTACAATTAATTTAGTCTGTTAGTGGGGAAATCACACATGGAATCGTTGCTGGAGTGAGAAAATGCCACCATAATCACAACATTGAGCCAACTTCGCTTCGGTGCCTTCTTATCACTGCTGGGGTGCTTTATCCCTTCACCATTCAAGGGTGCTTACCGGAATAAACAAGAAACAAAAAACAGATAATGGTTTTACGAATGGTGTGAGTCCCCCAAAAAAAAAAAAAAAAAAAAAACAACTTTGAGAAGGAGAATATCAAACTGCACCGTAAAGATTTATACATTTCTTTATTCTAACTTTTCCATTTGTCCAAGGAACTATTTGCAACAGAGCTGTTAGAACAATGTCTCGTTTATATGTATTTGCAATGTCTCACCACTTACAACACTTGGATACACTGATTGGCTAAACACACGTCAAATATACCATTTGTCAGATAGCAGGCTTTTCATGTCTATGTACAAATCGTTGTAATACAGTCAAAATGTGTTACTCATTGGAAAGATATTATAATATCCTCCAATAAATATCGAACTTGCTGATTAATTAATGGCATATAGTTTGATGGTTCTTTCTTATCCATTTTTTTGTAAGGTCCAAGACTTCATGATAAGAGTATGTGGATTAAACAGTTTAAACCACCTTTTTTCCATTTTTACAATATTGTACATGATCCAGCATCCTATAACAAATTAGAGATTATTGCAAGAGATTGTAAATCTTTTTGCAAATATGAGAGAGAACAATGAATAGTTTTTTAAACACTGCAAATTTATTAGTACTTTAAACCAGATTACCTCTTTTTTACACTTTGTTCGCCAATTTGTTGCTTTTAATGTCCTTATTTATAAAAAATAATAACACGATATCACTGATTTTATCCTAGACAAATAATAGTGAATTTGAACAACAGCAAAGTACCCGCATGCGAGAAATGTTTTCCTCCTCGTATTTATAGTGTTTAGAATATCGTAAATGGCAGAATGATCATAAAACAACTAAATAAACATATAATCTTTTTCTAAATGCTTGGTAACTCTTAAATCAACAATTTTCTGAGAATTGAGTCATATTCTAAAGTTTATATTGAATATCTTGAAGTTGAGAAACATATAAAAAAGTCTTCCATGTATTCCCTCATTTTTTAAATGAGTTTACCCGCTTGTGGAGAAACGTTTGTTCTTCTTGATACGTTTTTATTTTACGTACTCCTAGTCCCGGGTTTGTTATTTGAAATAATGATAATAAAATGATAATTATTACTAAGTAGACACGCAAGATTTTTAAAAATAAATTATTTGGTTGCTCTTAAAAGCAACATTTTTGGAAAATCCAAGTTGTATTGCGTTGGTCTTGGTTTTATGAAATCTTCTGATTGACAGTTCGGTTCGTACCGTCGATCGGGGGACTCAATAAGTCCCCCGATCGGGATACTCAAGCATGCGCACTGAAATTACAGTGATATTTGGAAGCCGTCATTTTTATTGTGAAGTTTCAGTCATAGACGCTTATCAGTTGTTTCATTGAAGGTTTGTAACAAAGTTTGTTTTGTTTATGTTTAATTTCACGAAAGTAAAACAACTTCGTTACTATCACGCAGTTATTGCTAAATAATTTTCCCAAATCCCGAAGTTATTTCTCATATTTTCAGAAAACTTGTAAAAGAGCGACTGCCTAACGGTAACACATAATAAGATAATTCATATGCAATTTTTTCAAGTGGTTGAGTTCCCCGAACTCTCAATGTGTATGATTCTTATGTTTTTCCCAAACAAACTTTTAATTTGGATAGATGCATTGCGGGATATTTCTGTAAAGGATCCCCCGATCGGGAGAATAAAACTGTTCTCCCGATTGGGGGTACGAACTGATTAAGGAAAATTCTTATTGCAATTGAGAGAAATATATACCTGTGGTAAATGAAGGGTTGGGACAGTTGTCATTTTGCATTAAAATACAATTTATTTCCTCAATAATTCCTTTTTAAGCTCAAACATCGTATTCCGAGAAAAAAACGTGCATATTATGAATAATGATTTTTGGCCTGCTTTAGAAACAATATGCGCAGCAGCATAATCAGTTTACAAAATGTTATTTGAAATATGATGCAAAAATATCAAAATGTAATCGAGAATCATAAAATAACACAATTTGTTAGCGCTTGCAGAATGTTCAGCCCTCTTGATTATTCAAAAAAATATCCAGATTTTGATGTCATTACTTACTTACCCAAAACTCCATTTTCTCATACAATTATTGTTTCTACTCATCTGAAATGATCTTATGATGGTTTAAAATTAATTGTTTTAGAAAAAAATCATCAATGTTTTAATTTACAAGAAATATGTATTACATACAGACATGCAGTTCTTTGGCATACTCTCAACGTACATGTTACTGTACAGGTTTTTACACTTCGTGTATTCAGGTATTATAATAAAATCTTTGATCTGATATCAGCCATGAATTGAAATATAAAAATCTCTCTATGAACGGTTGTTCTGTTCAGCACTTAGTGTCACTAGACTTTATACATTAATACATTTATGTTTGTTTGGGATTATGTCGAACGTTTCTACAATATCATTTAGAATTTACTCAATTTAAGTATTTGTTTCAACAATTTATCGGCTCGATTACCTTTGATGTTGACATGTGTGACAATTCAACTGCGATTAAGTACGAATTTGCACCAAGGTGCCTATTAAGGTTAATTAATGCTTTGGTTGATATTAATAAAAACTGAAGAACATTCGCATGAAGAGATTATTGAAACTCTCTTAAAATGCTATTTTAATCGATTTATGGCGAAGAGTAAAAGAAATACAGATATTATGTATTATTTCAAATTTTGACCCCATAATCTCTATTAAATAAAGAACTTACCGATGACCAGGAAGGGCATCATTGAAACGATTTCGTTGAAAAGGAAACCACAGTAGCTCAGAGTCCCAACGGACGAGACTATAGCTAAAGCTGCAGACACCAGCCCACATACTCCAAGTAGAGGTTTGCTGACCACCCAATCCCCAGTCATCAAAGACAAAACAGCAAAAACCATCAACATCAAGAATGTTGCCACAAAACGCGGAAGAACATTTTGAGTTGCGTTCTTCACTTCGATGGACAGAGACTGTGAAGTGCATGGTGTTATCACGAGGAGTGAATCTTCGTTCTTTTGTTGTTCTATTAGGAATGCTTCAATCTTCCTCTCCCAAAGATCAGCCTCTTCGACTGGTACATCATTCAAGTAGTAATGCAAAATGACTGATTCTGCGCGAGTAACAATTTTGTTCCAGGAATGACTTCAACTTTTCCTAACTGGTGACCCACAAAGATTTTTCCCGCTGTTGGGTGATAAAAGCTTGGGTAGGTTACTGGCATAGGAGATCCTGCAAGGTTCATTTTTAGGACCCCAAGAATAGGGTTATCAATACATTGCCCTAACCATTTCATGCATAAGTCCTCAAAGGTAACGTTTGCTGTTTTATTTGAATTAGGTATAGAAAAATCTTTTATCATTTCATCAAGCTGTAAAATTTGTTTTACTGCCTCTTCCCGCAGAATATTGTTACCGTCTTTAGCAGTGTATATAAGTTGTAGTTTACTCAACATTGTTTCTAAAGCACGGTTAGGTAAAAATTCCTCTCCTTCATTTCCAATGCGGAATATTGACATGACGTATTCAGTGTTGATTATACTAGGGCTACCAAATGGGGTAAACATTGTATCAATGTCATCCTCTACATACAGTTTGGATACCCCGCTTGCTGTAATCATGAACAATATTAGTGATCAACCAAAACGCACAAACGATGTCTGCATACAAACTTTCCATGTTTGTAAAAACTGTAACTCAGCCAACTATCTACACGGCCAAAGAAAGAGATGCAGTCACCCTTTTCATAATAAGAATCGTATGTTACCTCACTGTATTCGCTTGATTCGGTTTTTAATTTTTCAGTAGAAGATGCTTCCCATTTCGCATAGCTCGCCATTTCTCTTCAGATATTATTTGACTAATTCCAAAGACAAAATGAAACGTAACGTACGGCAAGTCTTCTACCTAAACGGTTGTGAGGAATATCTGTAACAAAAAAACATAAATGAAACACAGTCATTACTCAATTTGTTTTCTTACAAAAATGTCAAAAGGTGATAAGTTCCATTTAACTGTTTAAAAACTTTAATTTCAAAATAGGAATTCCTGTCACAGCTAGGTTCTATGCAAATCAAAGATGGCGGCGGGACCTGATATCATTAAAGTGCGAAGATTTTGTTCATTGTTTTTACAGATGGATTTAAGACACTATTATTCTGATTTTGAAATCAGTTAGACTGTCTAGTAATTGAGTGTTAACAATAATGATATTACTAATCCGGTAGTTATATGTGCTGTTACACACTCTGTTGGATTGTTTGATTCTCTATCAGTTTACCTCGATGCATCGCTATCACTGGGACTTTTTAGTACAAACATTTTCGATGACTTGTGACAGCCAACGTGAGGTATACCACTCATTTTATTAACCATATATACATGTGGAAAAGGCAGACGGATGGTTTAATAACCAAGTTATAACGTCGTTATATAGAATTCTCATTGTATATGCAAAACCATAAATACATTAAAAAGAAAGCAAAATTGTGAAACGATTGATATTGGCATATCGTTTGCAGTGAAAAGAACGTGCCATCATTTGTATTCAAACTACTTTTTTACCTTTTTAAACACCTGACAGATATTGAAGTGTTGAATGCTTATAGGCTTTATGATTACACTTGTATACATTTTCGTTTTAATTTTATCTCACAAACATCAAAAATTCGTTGAACATGAGTTGGAATACAAGATTAATGTTACCCAGAAACAACAACAAAATGCCATTAATATATTAAAAGTAGGATTTCCACGCATCGCGCACTCTTGAGTGATATGAGCACGTTAAAATCTAAAACGATTATTTAAATATGCTAATAATACGAAAATGGGATTCAGATCATGTTATCATTTTCTTTGCAATGTTTGTTAAATTCCACGTAGATCATGATGTTTCGATTCATGCTAACGCATGGTGTTTAATTCTTAAGGCAAACCTTAAATCTTAAAACGTTTAATATTAAATGCAATTAACATTGTTCCTTGATTTCATAAATTTACAACTTGTACAGGTTTTCCAGGTGAACTTTCTTTTCTGATTAGCACATAATTGGCGACCATAAGCTGATAAGGAATGGTGTTAACAGATTTAAATTTGATATTCTGAATAGGTAAGATTTAAAAGTTGAATTAAAGGTAAATGATTCTGATCATGGGGTAGCTTAATGGTTTCAATAGATTATAAGATAAAATAAAAACTGATAGTACCTCACAGTTGGTACTTTTATAAAAGTGAGTTTTTTAGGTTTTCAAGATTGATATTATTTAGAAATTGTGAAAGGCATTCACAAACAGAGAAATGACCTTTTACGATTATTAAAACGAATTAGAAGAAATTTAATTTGGTGTATATTGATTAATACTTGACTGGCTTGAAGTGGGTTGTCAGTGGCCATTTGTCTGTAAATTCGTTGTAAAAGATTGTTTATTATTCATGATTCCATTTGCAAAATCGTGTGAAGTTACGTAATTGAACTAAGTAAATGTTCATTGGTTTTAAGAAACACCAAATCCACAATCTATATTACACATGTATATAAATAGTTTCAGAAACTGCTAAAGTATACATAATCGATCATTATCCTCCAAAATGATTTAAAATACTAAGTATGACTTATCAATATCAATATATATCAAGTATGAATAAATTCATCTTACACAAGAATATGATGATAATCAGGTGATGTGGATAGCCACGTAGTAAAACACTAACCTTAAGTACTGAAAAATGAAATGATCTTTGAATATGTACCTTGTTCATGCTAAATGACGTTCAAATTGTGAAGACAAATATGATAAACGATCTCACCGACGGTTATTCGTGAAATGTACTTTGACCTTTGAATTTCGGATAAGTATGGTTCTATTTACAGAATATTTGTTCTTTAAATGAGCACTAGACCGAAAAGTAAGGGCGTATTTTATGGGGGTCTCGCCAAAATTTTGAATGCTTATCTAGCACGCAACGTTAACAATATAGAAATAATTATTTGTTTAATTACGAATATTAAAATGACCTTTTCCTTCACGTCAACTGTGAGCTATGGAGGCATGAAGTTTAACGATCGGTTGTGGATTTATATCTGTGAAATTTGCAAAAACGAGCGCCCTTCAGTTTTCGGTCTAGTGCTCCTTTAACGTAATTTATTTTATCAACAGTTTAATTTCCCCTCCAACTAAACATAGAGGATTAATTTTATTAAAGAAGTACGAATTCAAGGTTTTCGTATCGTCACCCACATGTCCTCCCCCTCCCCTCGCCCATCCCACCCCCTCCCCATGGCATCAGGATGACGTTACGAAAACCTTGGGGTCGTTGTTTTTTGATGAACTTATCCTCTAACTGTGCTAAGTTAGATGGGTCATTCATAATCATTCCCAGATAGCACAATTATGTTAGACCAACATGGCAACGCTGTCAAATGGTTGGTCCTATGGTGAAAAAAAAAAGTTATATGGAGGGTGGGTGTTCGTTGGAACGATGAACAGCCAACCGTTTGGCCAATGTGCATTGCCAACTTTTGTTTAAAGTACGAAGAAATCTATGAAATGGAAATGCCGAAATTAATACTCTATGAGATATAACTATTCTTTATTATGATCGCTTGATAGCTAGTAATTTTACAAGATTTAATTTATTCTATTCAATGTTGGATCAAACACCAAACGAATTATATCCAACCTGGTAAACGATAAACCTAACATATGAAAGAGTCATAACTGCTTACAGGTTCAATGGGCAAGCAATTTCAAACTTTTTGTGGGGAACTTCTCATTCCGTTAAGGAGATACTCAAGTTTAAACGTATGTTTCATTTGTGTACAAATGATTAGGGTAGAAAAACCACTTGGCAGGGTTGACGACCTTAAGTTAATTTCTTCCCCAATTGTTAATCTATGTTAAAGATAAACAATGTGACGTTTTGTATGCTAATTAACTTTGTTTCATCTACATTACTTCAGGTGGCAAATTATAAATTTCTGACATATCCGACGATTTGTAAGCCACAAAATTGCAAAAAAACTACTATTGTAACATGAGTATATAAAGATTTTGATGAAAGTGGACATGGGGCGTCAGTTTTCATCAGTAGAATTTCCACTATAGTCGTTTCTACAAAATGAGAATCTTTCATATATAAAATGATGTTTTTCAGTGTGTGGAATGATTTACTTTCATGCATACCATTCAACAAAACAATTGTTTCTGACCAGCAGCCCAGGTAGCATGCCCCTATGGGTGGCATATGGGCTACATATAGGCAAAAATATGGGTCCCTCTGGATTACCCCTTTTGGGCCTCTTCGGATTCTGCACCCAAGAATCACATTGGGGCCCATATTTTCATATGGGTAACATCTGGGCCCAGGTGGGTATCATGTGGCATGCCCATATGGGTAGCGTATGGGACGTGCTAAAATATGGGGCCCATCTGGCTTACCCCATATGGGCCCCAAGAATTATATGGGATACATATGGGCCAGCCCAGATGCCGATATGGGTTACATCTTGTGCCCATGTGGGCATAATATGGGTTTCATGTGGTCAGGCAGTTTATGGGTAGAATATGGGCTATCTCTTATGTGCTTTCTATTGGATTCATTTGGGGCCCAAGTGGGCAAGCAATAATATGGGCTATCCCATATGGGAATAATATGGGTTTCATGTGGTCAAGCAGTTTATGGGTAGAATATGGGTTATCCCTTATGGGCGTTCTGTGGGATATATCTGGGGCCAGGCGGGCGTGCAATTTTTGGGCCATTCCATATGGGCCATCCCATATGGGCAACACATGGGATCAAGATGGGGGTGTATATCCATCACTTGTGGTTAGTTGTTCCATATATGGATCAACTGACCTCAATAGATCGAGCCAAAAGAATTACTCTCTAGATACGCATACAGATATACAACTCATAAATTGTATATCTACATACGTTACTTAGAGAAGAAACTTAATCAAAGTCATACTAGATCTGTAAATTCTATTCATTTTGTATTACCCATGCATCATTGTAATCCCAAAATAAAACAAATTCACTTCATTTATCTATTAAAACGATTTTTTTTTTTTTTTTTAAGCTGTATCTCTGTTTTGATCACAAATAACTAAATTGAAAGAAAACGGGGGCAAACATGCTTGCGGATAAATCAAATAAGATATAGTTTTTTTCAAAAACCAAAAATCTCCCATCGCGGTGTTTCCCATATTCTGCCCACATGAACTTGTCCAGTCTTTACCCTTATAACACCCATAGGGGTCAACCCATATTCTGCCCACATGGGCTTGCCCAGGTAATTCCCATATGATACCCACATGGGCAGACCCATATGTTGCCCACATGAGATAACCCAGGTTTTCCCCATATGAAATCTACATGGGCCGACCATATGCCGCCCACATGGGATTACCCAGGTGTTTTCCAGATGTTTCCCACATGGGCCAGTCCATATACCGCCCACATGGGCTTGCATAAGTCCCCCCATGTGTTACCCACATGGGTCAGCCCATATGAGCTTGCCCAGGTTTTCCCAATAATATTTCCCACATGGGGGTCATCCCTTATGAAGCCCCCATGGGATTACCCAGGTTTTCCCTTATATGTTTCCCACATGGGCCAGTCCATTACCACCCACATGGGCTTGCCCAAGTTCCCCCATGTGTTACCCACATGGGTCAGCCCATATAAGCTTGCCCAGGTTTTCCCAATAATAATGCCCACATGGGGGTCATCCCTTATGCAGCCCACATGGGATTACCCAGGTTTTTCCCCATATGTTGCCCACACGGGCCAGCCCATATACCGCCCACGTGGGCTTGCCCAGGTTTTCTCCATATGTTGCCCCAATGGCCCATCCTCATGCAGCCCACATGGCGTTGCTCAGATTTCCCCCATATATTGCCCACATGGGTCATCCCTCGTGCAGCCTACATGGGCTTGTCCAGGTTTTTCCCCTATGTTGCCCACATGGGTTATCCCTCATGCAGTACACATGAGCTTGCCCATATGGGCAAGCCCAAGTAGATCCCATATGGGTTAACCCATATGGGCCATGTATGTGCTCAATATGGGTTGGCCCATGCCCATATGGCCCAGTTCTTTCCCATATGTGCCCCACGTAGGCATGCTACTTGTGAGGTGGATGTATGAACTATTTGTTCAACCATATGAATTCCACCACAAGGAGGACACCTCTGATTTTGACTCTGGAGTAAGACATCCTCGTCGCTCCAATCGTTATCCAGTTAAGACGTTAAACGACTTGGATTTTGCTGATGATATTAGTCTGTTGGAATCCACTATTCCTCGGGCACAGGCCTAGCTGACAGGAACTGCAGTCGCAACAGAAGATCTTGGCCTCATAATAAGTGCATCCAGGACTAAGTATATGACTGTTAGCTGCCATCCCCAGCCAACACTTCAAGTATACGGTGAACCCATCAACCATGTTTCAGATTTCAAATATCGTGGTTCCAAAATGACATCTGCTGCAAGCGACCACAAAGACGAAATGCATTGGCATGGTGCGCTTTTTGTAAACTGGAACATCTGTGGAGAAGTCCCCAACTATCCATCTCTGCGAAAGTGAAATTATTCTACACTACCTGCTTGACTATCCTCCTCTATGGCTGAGAATCCTGGGTGTTGTCCCAGGACATGGAGTGCAAAATCAACGCTTTTGTTACCTCCTGCTACAGGATTATGCTAAATTTCAATATATTGTGTCTGAAATGCCAGCATATATGATTTGAACAACACTGAGCCTGTTCTCCATTGAGTAAGAAATCGCCATCTGAGACTCTTGGGACACATCCTTCGTCTCCCAGAGGAGGAGCCTGCTAGAAGATGTACTCTCTACATTCCAACTCATGGCAAAAGAAGACCGGGACGTCCACGCAACTCTTACTTTAAGTATATTCAACGTATGTTAGGGTATAATGAAAACATCCAAGCAGAACAGATATTGAGAAATAACGTGCATGGAGAAATCTTGTGGTCTCCTGCTCCGTGGCCATAGGATGATGTTAACGATAAATTCAATGGTTTCTTGTACAGAATATGTGTTTCAGGTCAGGAACGACCAGACGACACAATGTGCTATTTCATATTATGTTTGAAATCAACTTTTATCATATACAAATGTATGGTTATGGACACATCATACAGTCATAAAGCCAGAGTTGGTGAAGAAAAAAAAATCCTAACATTATTATGACGGTGTTTCAATGTTAATGGTATACTGTTGTACAAAAGCATACTACCAATTGTCACGCGACCAGTAAAACTAGTACAGTGTAAAAATCATTTCTATCAAAATGTTTTTTGTTTTTTTAAGTCTATTTTTTTTTAAAGTTAATCATGTACCCTGAAAATTTCAAAATAAAAGTACATTCCTAAATTCGTATACAGTCAAACCATATACAGGGTGGAAAGAGACTGTTTATAACATTTTTTGTTTTGCAAATGAAGGTTCTAGTTACTGAACTATCTCGGCGGAACTACATCGAAAAAGGAATTACCAAATTGTAAATGTTTTTATTTCATAGCAACTTCTGTGAAATAGAAATAGCAAATTGAGTAATCTTATATATCAGTATAAAGGAGTACACAATGCATTGTTTTGGGGTCTTTTTTTATGAATTTATTCAGACAAAATATCACGATGCACGATCGCATGATCATATCATGTCAGTCTATCTGGTTATCAGGTTATTGGGCAGATGTGTGGGAAGCTGCAACGGGAGAGCGAGATTTTCAGCTGCACTAAGATAATGCCGAAATGCGATTTGGCATGATGAATTGAACATAGCGATTTTTTTCATGTGAAAGTCCCAATAAAATTCGTGACTTCAAATGTAGAATTTGAATTAGAAAATAACGTTTAAAGGCCGTGACACACCAAACGCGACGCGACGCGATTTTGCTAGAGCGACGCGATGCCAAAAAACGCGTACACACATTATGCATTAGTACATACATATCGAACGCGACGCGTTTTTTTTAGCCGCGCGATAAAAATAAAATCGCTCACGTAGCGACATTCGCGACGCGAAAAAAATCGCGTTGGATCAACCAATCACAGGCCGTGAAAATACTACTGGATTAACAAAAATTGACGGCGACACAAGAAATAATGGAAGAAGAACACTGGATCATCTGCATTTTCAATCATTCAGAGCTGTTTCATAAAAATATCAACATTATAAGAATATGTTTTACGCAAAGAGTGAAATACTTCCAGAAATGAGTCATAAGGGTAAGGGTAAAGGTTAGTTTTTATCTTCTTTGCAAGCTAAATATCAACTAAACTCGAGTGTGATACAATTTGCGTTAACCAGCCGTACCAATATGGAGTAAACGTAGGCCTATGTAGGCGTCTGAGGCCTGCTTGAATTATTAAAATTTAAAGATTTAAGAAATGGCTTTTATTATTCTTTTTACTGTCGGCTATTAAATCGTTTTACCATGAAACACTTACAATTTTCCGATCTTACGTCACCAAAAATTCAAGGGAAAGCTGGGTAGGCCTAGTTATTATACACATCCCTCAGCTTAATACGAGTTGACATTGTGATTGCCGTACGAGTACGGACGGCCAGCCATCACTAACAGCAGCCATACTAACACTGCTGGCATCAGTACTACGGGGAGTATTAAGATAGGCCTAACTTAAAGAAGCTTCTACGTTTGCCATGGGCACGGATACTTATTCGGTTCGTCATCTGTGCCTGCTGTCGGCGCGGTAAGGCTGTGTCTACTGTCGGCTAGGCTAGTCATCTGTGCCGGCTGTCGGTTAGGCTGAAGTCAGTTAGGCTAGCTGGGCTACATTGAACTGCAAGTTGTCGCGCATTGAGTGTGAAATTTATCTCACTGGAAAAGCTATAGCCTACCACCATTAACGGAAGTTACAAATATTTGCAGTCAAAATCATTCCATAGTTTCCATTGGATCATGTTGTCTGTTGACTAACGTTAAAACTGTGCAAAACGTAGGTGTTCAAACTTGATATAGGCCTAAGCTATGCCTGTCAGAATAAGGTTTACATTGGCCTAAGCTCAGACGCTAACGTTAGGCCATTTACTTCTGCCTCCGTTTGAAGTTTTGGGGTCATAACGTTAGGCTATAAGTATGCTCATTAAGTTTGTTGTTATTGGTAATTTGGTACTCCTAACACACACATACACTACTCGTTTGGTCTTTATAAATTATACTGACTACAAATCATTTTTAGAGCAGTGCATGTTAATGTCTTTGATTTGTATTTTTTGGGGGGAGTTGTAGAGGTGGGGTTAGCAGTCTAACGGTTTGGGAAGGGGCCTTGCAGTGTTGCACCAACGTGCATGCAGAAATATGATTACATTTTGAGCTTGGAATTTAGACAAAGGCTATAGATGGTTGGTACAGTATGATTGATGTTTGTGGGTGGAATGGAGGTTGATATTGCAAAAGGTGAGTACTGTCAGCCATTCCTAGCTGGAACTTGGAGTATCATCTGGAATTCAAGGCTTAAATATGAATGTACATTTTGAAGTATATGTTAGCCTATTTGAATTAGAACCAGAATTATCTAAATTACTAAATAGGCTGTCAGTCCCATAGTTTAAATTAAGATGTACATTGTACTATACATGGTTGATTGGTATTGCAGGGCTATCTGGGTGTGATATTTGGCGCTACAGTATGCTAGGTTTAAATGTGCATGTGAAAGATCTGATCAATGGGTAAATTTACAGTTTCTAGCATGAAGACTTATGTAGTCCTCAATACTCCTGACTAATATGACCAATACACCATGCATCATTCCTCAACCTTAGTTAGGATTGCTAATTGCTGAGTAGATTTTTTATCAATTCTGACAAGATTCTGCATAAAAGTAGATCGCATTTCCTACACACTATTGTATATTTGACATAATGTTAAGTTTATTTTGTATCATCCGACAATGAGCGCCATCCATTATCAGGTCAAAAGCCACTTTGTACAGTATTTACTAAGAGCACTGGTTCCTTATAGTTTCACTGCAAATATTGCATTGGAAGTGGTACATACAATTTTCGGATAGTTGATAGTACTGTACTTTCTTTCAAGAGAAAATAAAAACTAAATTGAAAGGCTTTTTCACTTAGTACCTAGTTAATCAAATTAAGATTGTGGAGAAATTTGAACTTGAATATACTGTAGCTATTTTTTGGTGTTTTGGTATAAGTACTCTTAAATTAGCTTTCTGTTAGATATTAAATTTTCATTTTAGTCTCAGCGATTATTTTCCACATACTTATTAATGAAAGGTGATTTATATCTTTTACATGGATGTTACTAGTTTGACCTTTTATTTTGTATTTTTTTCAGTGTGGTTCTAAGCCATCAACAGGAAATAAACGAATGCTTGGGATACCGGCAGAAGGACAAAAGGAACATGGAAGATGGATGACTGTATTAGATGTATCATAACTTGGATACCATGAGACAATCTTTACCCTGTTTAAGTAAGGTATTGTTAAATAATCTCTTCAAATCACTTCGAAAAATGATACCCCAAATAATACTAGATGAAATTTTGGAGTTCTTACAACTCAATGAAGAAAAAGGAATTAGCAAAAATATTTATAACGTTTATAATCAAATGAGCAAATTAAATATTAATTTTGGGGGAAGCCTTTTCATTATAACCAACAAGAAAAAATATATAAAATGTTCAAGTTCTTTGATAGTTCAAGGACTAGTGACACATAAATGCTGATGGGCAATCTTAGCCAGATTGCTCAGTTGCTATCTGATATCAAGATAATTGTTATTTATCTAAACTTGTGAACACCTGAAAAATGATCATGAAAATTGTATCTTTTATATAGATGTCACTAGTCTTATACTTTTATTTTGTAATTTTTTCAGTGTGGAACTGAGGCTGCCATCGAGAAGATAAAAAACACTTTGGAAAAAAAGGAGCACAAAAAAAGAGTTATGACTGTAACAGAAATATCATGACATCAATACCATGGGACGGTCTTTAGCCTGTTTAAGTATTGTAAGTATTGTGAAAAAAATCAGTTCAGGTCATCTTCTGTATTCCACAAAAGATAATAAGTAAATGACATTTGGTGCTTTTACAATTGAACAAAAAATGTAATATAAATATATATATATATATATATATATATATATATATATATATATATATATATATATATATATATATATATATATATATATATATATATATATATATATATATATATATATATATATATATATATATATATATATATATATATATATATATATATATATATATATATATATATATATATATATATATATATATATATATATATATATATATATATATATATATATATATATATATATATATATATATATATATATATATATATATATATATATATATATATATATATATATATATATATATATATATATATATATATATATATATATATATATATATATATATATATATATATATATATATATATATATATATACTGTATATCACCTTTCACAAATAAGTATGTGGAAAATAGTGAGACTAAAATGAAAAATTTAATACTTAACAGCAAGCTAATTTAAGAGTACTTATACCAATATATATTTATATAAATATATATATATATATATATATATATATATATATATATATATATATATATATATATATATATATATATATATATATATATATATATATATATATATATATATATATATATATATATATATATATATATATATATATATATATATATATATATATATATATATATATATATATATATATATATATATATATATATATATATATATATATATATATATATATATATATATATATATATATATATATATATATATATATATATATATATATATATATATATATATATATATATATATATATATATATAATATATATATATATATATATATATATACACACATATATATATATATATATGCATATATATATATATATATATATATATATATATATATATATATATATATATATATATATATATTTATATATATATTTATATATATATATATATATATATATATATATATATATATATATATATATATATATATATATATATATATATATATATATATATATATATATATATATATATATATATATATATATATATATATATATATATATATATATATATATATATATATATATATATATATATATATATATATATATATATATATATATATATATCACATTTATAATCAAAATGAACAAATTAAAATATTGTTGTAGGTAGAAAACCTTTTCATTACAACCAACAAGAAATACATAATGGTAAAGCTCTTCAAGGAATAATGACACCTATGCTGACGGGTAATATTAACCAGATTGCTATATGACGATTATCATTTATTTAAGCATGTGAACACCTAAAGTTCTCATTAAAATTTGTATGGACTTTGACAGCTGGGCCACGACAACTCCTGGTCTAAAAGTTATTAAATTAGAAGTCCTGTTTACATCCCAAGATAAACATGCAAATGTATGACCTCTGTTCCTAATTTTTTTTAATGCTCTAATACGGTAGTTTGCAGAAAAGAAGCTGATTTGGTTCAATGTAAAAGTGTTTTTCAGCCATGGCTAAATTTGAATGAAAACAATTAAAGAAGAAGTATATACATGACACAGACGGACCAGTAGATTGTTACTTTCAGGGCACATGTATTAGAATGAAAATATGTCATGACAATATGAATTATAGGAGGAAAATAGTATGTCATGCATGCTTATGTGACATAATTTGATTTTTGTTTCTTTTTCTTTCACAGTGCATCTTCAAATAGAAGATTGATGTTGCATCTATCATCCAACACTTAACATAAGACAGGACACACTACCTCCTAGAGATAAATTGCTGAATCAACATCCATCAACAATCCTGGCATATTTCAATGGCAGCTGTACCACAATATTGACCATTATGTACCACTAGTTTTTTAGGAGTAGCAATCCAGTCAGTAGAAAAGTTATATTTTTAAAGACATAAAAGAAAAAAATTGCATGAAAAGAAAAGACAAAACCAAAGTCTGATTGAATGTCTTTTTCACTTTAGAACTTCATCCACTTAGTCTAGCTACCGCAAGAAAGTATGTTGCGCAGAACTCACATATCATTAAAAAAAATATTTTGACATTATCTTTTGAGGTAAGGTATTCTTAAAGGATAGAATAATGAAAGAGGATAGAATAATGACATTACAAAAATAGTTTTTGGGATATGATTGAGGAAGGATGGACAGATTATTATTAAGAGATATGGTGTAAAAGGTTATCAGATGGCAGTTTTATTAGGAATTTTAATTAATTGCTGAAAGAAATATATTTAGCAGCTGCTTCAGACTGATGTATGTATTCAATAAAAAAAAAATCATGTTTAAAATGTGTTGAGCAAAAATTTCATTTTTAAAATGTGTTGATCAACCAGTATAGACAGAAGCTGGTTTGCATATATTTAAATGAAACAGGACTTCAAACATATTCTATCCATGTGCATCCTGTGTTGGTGCATTGTGTAAAATCAATGTAATATTTGTAAAAGAAAAATACATAGTTATATTTGAGAATTCCTTTTCACTCTTAGTTTAAACTGTATTTCATACTAAAATGTTGAAACTATTTTAGGACCACTTACCACTAAACCAGATTATATTACTAATATTGTTTTAAAGGTCTCGGTCAAGAAGTAAGGGTGTCTTTTTTGACAAGTTAAATTTGAAATATGTCATTGAAAAATTATGTAAGTATTTATAAGAATTAGTTATGACTAATTTCAACATTTGTATCAAAAGTTTTCAGTCAACTGCACGAAAAGTGTGTTTTGAGTATCTTGATATTCAAGATGCTCTCACGTTTTGGCAGCCAGTTCCTTAGGTATCTGTAAATGTATCAATATTTTGAACCAGCAGCAATCTATAGTAGCCCATAAAAGATGACAATTAATTCATATTTGAAAGACTGCATGTGAATTGTAAAAGAAATCAAAGATTTCATCCAAGTAAAGAAATGAAAAGGTTTAAAACTTTTCATGCTGCTTGTAAAACTTTTAGAATGTATAATAGATACAGCAGACTACTACTATTAAAATAGTTGATCAAATTTCAGAATTTACTCATGTGTTACACAGCGTAGGCTGCAAATCACATTTTTTTTAAAAGAAGGTGAGGTATGCTTAAACCCTCCCATTTTTTCCAAGAAAAATGATTTTGTTGCTGATTAAAAAACACTGCAAATTTCCTCCAGAAAGTAAAATCCATAGAGATTCAGTGTGCTTTATCCCAGTGACCTCCAGCAAGTATAGCCTATAGTTTAGCCTCCACATTTCAGAGCAAAAAAAAATTTGGTCTTTTATCTCAATCTGCCAATAGACCAATTGACGGCTGTTGAAAAAGTTTCCAGGTTCTGAAATCGGTAACTCACAACATGCACTGAATCATTGGCACTTTTTTTTTTTTTTGTGATTGCACGGTTGTATGTGCATATTTCAAACACCAAAACAGCAAAACGAATATGTTATCCAAATATGACTTGTGCACTGTTGTGAGCAACTCAAATGTGTTAGAAGCGCCCCCAAAAATATCCCAAAAAGAGAAAGGTACTGCCATAATAAGGGATATTGGAGAGGCGCAATTGAAATCTCGGCCCCCATTAAATAAATTCCTACATGTGCGTCACTAAGGTTCGAAGACTTAGAGGGAGGGGAAGGGGGGGGGGAGGTGCTGAAATTTTAACCTGACAAAAATCTATAGCTGTCCGGACAGGTCTCTGGAGCAGTTATTCCAGAAGCGGGGACGGGGATTTTTCCCGGGGAGGATTTCACCTGCCTGGTTGCATGCTTCCTTCATGTTTTAAAGGTGAAATTGGGAACTTATTGAAATAGAAATGTTGGGAAAATTTTGCAACATTTCTTGAAAATTGCATATTTCACTTCATTATTTTATGACTTTGGGGCCCTGATAACAACCCCCTCCCCCTCCTTAGACACGCCACTGAGTAGCGTATATTATTGTATATACAGAGTACACAATTCAACATAACCACTATGGTCGAACGTTGGAGCATGTCGGAGCGGAGCTAAATAGAAAAAGTTAGATGTATAGTTGTGCCATTTTTAAACCGACTGCTAATTCTTTCCAGACAAAGCGGGCGAAGAAAAGTCTACCCGACAGGTGATAGCCTGGATGGATCATTTCCACCAACAAGGCTTAAAACTTTTGAAAACTGGAACAATTTCCCTTACAAAACGGCATGATTTTCCCGACAAACCGCAATTTTTCTATCACTCATCTGTGCTTCTTCCACGCACCACATATTTTACCAAAGTGATATCATATCATCCCTGGCTCGTGTAACGAGTTATCAATCCAAATATAAAATTAATCCCATGATCATGCAGTCATGAGATATCTTCTTTATGGAAATCAGTTTTAGGGGGGTACTTCCGGTGTTCATGTGCACTGTATAGTCTGCAGATCGGGGGTAGGCCTACTTTTTTTAATATTTGAAAATGCCCTTCATATAAATAGTAGGCACTGCTTTTTGGTCTACTTACAACATCAGGCCCTTAGCCAGGATTTAAATTAGGATTAGTTTTTCGTATAAAAGGGCAGATAATCTTAAAATTCTGGGTGCTTATTATTTTTGGATTTAAAAGGCACTTTTTCAATAAAAGGGGATTCGGAAGAACCCCCACGCCTCTCCCTTCCCTTTCACACACACCATGGCTACGGGGCTGAACACTTTCAGAAACGCCTCCAGTTCCCTTCTCTTGTCATTTACAGTGTACCGGGAAAAAACGCTTATTATGAGACCTTTGTTTTCATGATTTTACCAGAGCTGTAACGGTATTTGGAGCCTCGTGATTCAACCTTGGGACGCATGTTATTAGACCAAGTTCACGTGACTGTTCCCCCACTGGCACTGCATTTGGATGATGTGTTTCAAATTAAAATTTGATTTAACTGTCGCTGTTTTTTTTTAATTTAAAAGTGGTATACTTTTTCCACTGTGAATACGTCATGCATCAATTCTTAAAGTTATTTTCCGTCCCCCATCATGCGTCAATTCAATAAGTTATGTTATTTTTCAGTTCGCCCCTTCCTCCCTAACCCTCCTCCCTACCTCCCCCCACGCACAAATTATTTTTAAAAATCACATATTATGCCTACGCAAACCACCCGTTTTTCCTCAGTTTATTTTATGTTATTAATTTTTGACCAGTTGACATTTCATCGCCCCAAAAAACGCGTTTGGTGTGTATAGTCCACCGCGACGCGACGACAAGCGACGCGATTCGCGTCGCGTCGCGTCCGGTGTGTTTCCGCCTTAACTCTTTTAAGGGTGACCTTTAAACTGACTTATTGAAAAATGAGCCCCAGATTTGAAAACCTATGTGTGGATAGCTCTATATAACCATACCGTTTGCAGGTTTGCGATAAGTTTTGATCATCATCTTTAAATGCATTTACAGTTTCTTTTGATATTTTTAATATAATAAAAACGAAACCTTTGAAAGTATTTTGGTGAACAGATGATCAAACCTAATTTCATCAAAATAGTAAGAACAAGAAATTTGTAGTTACATGTGTGCTTTGCATATGAGATACTGATTAGGCAAGTGGAGTAATGTTCAGAATGCTAAAAGTGCAATGTAGATTAATTTCTTCCGCTCATGCCAAAATGATATGAGACGGTAGGGAGAAAGATCTTAATGACGTGATGCATGACATTTAATTATGACTAGTAAATACCTTACCTTTACATACAATGTCTGTTTTTAAATGCAGTGTGAAAAACTGTCTTCACATTATTCATGTATTTGACATCTGGTGAGCTCTACACGATAGTATAGTTACTTTCAGTATCAAACGAGTACAGCACAACAACCGAGCAATTATTTCATCACTAATGTTAGCTTCAAGTTCCAATTGAATTTTCTTCCACGGATTAACTTATTATGTCAAATAAATGGTATGATTTAAACAAGTTTATTCCTTTACACTTTGAAAAGCCATAAAATGTTGCTGCAATTTAGAGTAGAGTAAAGCGTCTGTTCGGCTAAAGAATTGATTTACTGCAATGTATGTTTCAGTTGCAGCTTTAACAGCAGTCAGACATGCTTGTCATCTTTAAGTATAAAACGAATGACCTATACAGATAGTTACAAATTTTGTTTATAGTGCTCATTAAGAACCAACACCACACGTTCATTTGTTTTAAGATTACCGTTAACTGGTTGATTGGTCAATGTATAACCTATTGTTAGATTAATCTGCAAATTAGGTAAACAAAGTACCTGCAATGTAAATTAATTTACCAATTTGAACTTTAGTACTGTAAATTCAAGTTGATGACACTTCGCTTTAAATACTACGCAAGTCGTAAGTTGCTGAGAGGCATAACATATTCCTTACCAGAGTAACAGAGACTCAAGAAATTGCGTTAATCTAGAAGAGATGATTAAAAGTGTGATGACCTTCTAGGAGACTGCATAAATTACTTGACAGAGCTGGAAAGGACTAGCACATACTGACATAGGGGTGTGTTTATTTTAAACCCCTGAATCTTATCCTATTCCGCTGCTTCCTGTTAGATTACGTTAAAATGGTTTTGTCATTTTAGGAATTTCGATATTTTTGTAAATATTTCTGCCTGAAAGGCCCACAAAAATGATATCCTTCAAACAAACAAAAATTGTCTGTCCTCACTAACCTCCATAAGTGCGATATCACCAAAAATGTGTTTTTAATGATGTGCTTGCCATCTGACAGTCTTATCATGCGTTGCAATTACTTTTACATTTCTAATGAAGAAATAAAGTTGGTCTGTGTCTGATTATTTGAGCATTTAAAATAGACAAATCACTTGAGGTGATCATAAGCAATATTTTTCGTGTTTAGAATTTTGTTTTCATGTTATGTGGCATTTTGATATACGTATATAAAATGTTCAGCTTGATACAGATGTCATGAACAGATGAATGTAAAACCATCTTTTGAGACCTAAGTTTAAGTCTTCCCATAAGGAACTCTGTTTTCTGTTATTAATTAAACAATCAATGAGCGCCAAAAACACAAGGAATTACTTCAGTCTGGGATTCGAAATGATAACTTCTTACTTCGACTCTTAAGTATACAACCTCTTAAAGATAAGTCATTACATAACAAGTCGGAAGTTTGATCAGCTAAATCACCTTTTCTTTCGACAACCGTTTAAGTGCGCAACTTATTGAGCTATCATTTTTAGAATCTAAATTGTGTCGTTGTTGTTAGTCGTGGACTGCATGTTTAAAACGGTGTTTTATCACTATTTGTGTTATTTATTACAAAAGAGAGAAAAATGTACTTTTTAGCCCTTTGCTAAAAACACTTAATTAACACTTTTCCTCCATTTTCGCACTGTCTGCACAAATCATTGGAAATTGTAGCTAACGCCATTAAGCACTTAAGCCACTATCTGACTGTGGAGAGTTTCATGCATACCCCCAACAACATCAGGTTTGGTTCTTCCTAATATGTAGTGTTTGGTTTGTTCCACCCACCTTAGCCAGGGCGGGATCATTAAAGATTAAAAGAGGCAGTCTGATCATCTAATTGAATATATGATGCCAAAAAACCTTCAATTGTAATGAATAAGTGCTAATGTTACGCGCATTACAGCAACCAATAGCTTCACTCGAAGCCTTGTTTGCGCATGGAAAAGCTCCATCGAATCCACTCTTTTCAGGTTACCGCAATATATACTAACTTTTCTTTTTGAAAATAAATCACAAAATTGACACGGATGTATATGACGATGACCCCATAATTTTGCATTAAACTGTTAAATTTCAACAAGAAATCTTGTCACAATCAAATATGGACCGTTCCTTGAAATGTGATTTTGCGACATAGAAACTTTAGACACATTTACCTAAAGGTAGAAGGAAAGGCAGATAACTGTCCCTTTGTTTGTAATTATTCGCAATCTACATGGCTAGCGACAAGATGACTGAATCGCTACAACTTCAAAAAGAAATGTGGGGTGACCGATCGTTAAAAGACAAAATGGCAATGAGCGTTTTGCAATGAACATTTGTCTTCCTGTGTGAGAACTAAGTCCGCATATCACATGGAAGTGGCATCAGAAATTGGCCACAGTGAGATTCCAATTGTGAGATCAAGGAAGTACTAGTTCCTTGATTTGTTGGTGAAATTGTGCATTTCATGATGGTGTATTCTTAACGTATTCAGATATTGACTAAATTAGCTGCATTTATTCTTTGCAGTGGAAACTTGAAAATGGTACGCAAATACCAGATCGTTTAAACAATTAGCTTTTTTTTTGTCATTTGTTATGAAAACAAGGTTTTAAGTAGCTCTTAACCGATTAGTTTGATATCAAACGCCTTTTAATTGGTGAAATAATTCCATCACAATTGTAAGATGGTTGTTAGTTTACTGTCATGTTTCTGCAGAATTAATGCAAACATCTGTACAGGTAATCCTGAATAAAAAGAACATGATGGCTAATAATAGAGAACAAGAGAGAGGGGGAGAGATGCTCGGAAAGGGGGAGCTGGAATCGGGCTAGGAAAGTGACAAAAGACAAAAGGAGATAGACTAAAGTCTCAATCCTCACTTGAAGGAGAAGGGAGCAGTGAGTGTGACGTGACAACTGAATATATTCTTTCAAGTCATTCAAATAAACATAAAAATGAAAAGAAACAGTAGGTAAGGTTTTTCACCATCTCATCGATTTATTTCTTTGGCTCGAAATTGGTCATCAGTATTGTGATACTTAAATAGCTTCCAAATTAAAGGAGAAATCAAACATCACCGGAAAGATATTTACCCATGCATCTTAAGTGATCAAAGAAAGTTTTAATACTTGGATACTGTACATAGCCGTAATCGATTTTATTTTCAAATCGAATCGCATCTGTTTGTTACATTTGTTTATACATAGGCTATTGATTTCAATCATCAAAAAGAAATATTGAAATTGAAAAATAAGTAATCTTAATGCTAAGTCATAAAATATTACATGAAACCCTGTACATTATATATTGGAGTAGGGAAATTTCGACAGAAAATCATAATTCTATTTTGGAAAAAACATGATAAAATGTGACGTTGCAAGTCATGAGATTCTGCTGCAGTCTCAGCTCAATATAATGAATACTTCAGAGGGTTACTAAGCTCACTTCATTTCGTCTAAGAAACTAATACATTTAAACTTACGAACATCGTGCATGAGAACAATTAAGGGATATCAGTAAGATTGAACTTTTCCTGCAAAGAAATTTTGTAGAGGCATATCGTATTTTAAACGCGTGTGCATAATGGAGGCGGAAAAACAGTGGAAATAGTTCAACAGAACGGTTTCCATATAATTACAAATTCCATAACTTAGTTCCTTATAAAATATAGTCTTCGTTTAGATTGACAAATACAAAACCCTTTGAAACCTTCGCACCATATACATTTCTTTCTAGATTACAATTTGCATAACTGGTTTGACAAGGTGGAGCATTCTGTTTAATAAACCACTTGGAATTCTGCCATCTTTAAGTATATTGATTTACTTGATAAACTTTTTTTCTCCAAAATATAGCGTTTTGCCCTCACTTGGACGTTTATTGAACTTAATTACATACAAGTAATACAAAACACGAATCCTTTTGATTTGAAAGAGAGCATCAACTATGAGTGGTCACACAATTACACCTAGAGGCTACCTGATTATCCATCTAACAAACAAGAAGAGGTCATTTTCTAAAAACATTAAGGAAGATGTATAACGTCAAAATATCAGGTGAAACAAAAATATTTCCTTTAAGAATGGGACACCCCATAAATATAATCAAGGTCAACTGGAACTTCTATCGTTGTTTGGAGATTGTTGTAAGAAGACCCAGGAAATGCAAGTTGTGAATGATCAACCAATATAAGGTTGATGTCGAGTTCCGACTTGAAGGATAACACACACCATACGAGTAATTAAAGGTGAGAGAGAGAGAGAGAGAGAGAGAGAGTTGAACACACAATTACAATGACGGGGTCGTCGCCTGCGTATTCGGTTATGATAGTACAAATGCTATCACGAAACGCTTAATACGACCCGGACGAGAACACAGGTACGACGTACGGACGTACATAACATCGACAACCAAGTCAATGTCCACGGCCTTTGATAACCAGTTGTGGTGCACTGGCGTGTAATTAAAGGTAGTAAATACTTTGTTTTTAACTTCCTTATTTATCATATCCTTCAATCAGGTCCTGATGATTTTCTGCTTCATGTGTGCTTTGCATTTGGCACTGAATCGCTTTTAGCAAAATTACAGACAAATCTCTGGCTGGAAGCAACAGTCAATCTACTGCAAGATTATCTACATTGCACTGCATTATAAATCAGCCAACAGATCAATCAACATCGATTTAGTTATTGAGGACATGTAAGTTTCTTAAATCTGATGGAGATACATAACTTTATTTATCTAAACTTTAATTTGTTATTTAGATAGGAAGATGTCAACCTGGCATTTAAAAGATACTTGTTCTAGGAACGACGTTAAACAAACATTTTACAGTTATATAAGGTTGTTTGAGGATCATCAATATAATTCATTTCCACTCATTTGAAACATGTGGCGAACCTTTTAAAAGCAATACGAAATTCCAGCGTGATAGCTTAAAGTGTGTTCACATACAGTAAAGGTCTACAAAATTATTTGAAAAGCTAGGGTTAACCTTTGATTAGTTGAAAACAAACTACGAAATAAAATTAGGTGAAAGAAATCACATTCTCCAAGTACAGTTTGCTCGTTACATCTTATGGACATATCAACTAATATCATTCACACAGTACCTATATTGATGCACAAAATGTTTCAGGCTTTACGTCTCACCCAATACTACTATATGACGTG
Source organism: Chiridota heheva (assembly GCA_020152595.1). Lineage (NCBI taxonomy): Eukaryota > Metazoa > Echinodermata > Holothuroidea > Apodida > Chiridotidae > Chiridota > Chiridota heheva. The sequence continues at coordinate 687,374 of JAIGNY010000186.1, read as the reverse complement.
CATCCGGATACGCCCGGAGCTATCGGATTTAAAACTCTGCAAAATCCAACGGATTAGCACCTCACTGGGATATTATTTTGTGCCATATGTCTACATTACAGACGTTTGCAACTTCAATTAAAAAAAAGCAAAAGCAAATAGGTATAACAAAGGAGCAGTTATATTCAATAAAGAATAACATTGGTATTCACTCTAGAAATGCAAATTTCGCGTAAAACCTAAAATCAATACAAACTTGTTTATGGTTTGGTTTGTTCCTACTAAGCATGTAAAACATTCACACCAATCATCCAAAAATAGGTTGAAATGAAAATGGCAAGCTTCACAGGCCGATTCGATTTTGGTCTCAAAGCAATCTCATTGTAAAATCAAGTCATAAAGAAAGAGCAAGAGCCCCAAACTCCTAGTTTTCATATTAATCCAGTTTACACCGGTTACATTCATGATGCAATCTCAATAAGAAATTCATGCAACCAACCGTAGCTCATGCTTTTTAGTTGAAGTTTGAATTCGGGGTCCGTGGTATTATGGTTTTCTTAACCATACTCTGCGCTACGGTACATAAAATTGACTAAATATACTTTGGTCCGAGTAAGACGTATCACAACTAAAATCTCTTAACTGTGCTTGTTGCAAGTGAAAATGAAAATAAATTACTTCTTCAAGGAATCAGCCTCTAAATAATTGATAGAAAGCACAGCAAGCACCACAAACTAAAAATATGACATAAATAAATGAATACAGAAAATGACAAGAAACAAGTTACCTTGGAACGTAAAAATGCCGTAAATATTAAAAAATCACAAATCTTGTCAACCTCTTTATCAGTTTATAAGAACCTGAAGATTAAGAATAACAACTTAGAAATTCGTATTTGGTACCTCACATAATAATCCATATGTACGGTAATTCATTACAAATTTCTTTCCTAAATTTCTTGCTGTTAGACTTTGGTTGGGGTATGATGAAGACTGATAAACGTTTGGTCAGAATTTGCTGAGCTTCCTCCAAGATTTTTAATGGACGGGCTTACACACGACAGTACAAATATCATAAAATTGCATACCAATAACTGTTCTGTTTATTTTGCATTGATGCTGCTATTTTCATGTTTAGATAGACTTGAAAGAAATTTAGCTAATGTTGCCATGTGCATCGACCTTAACACCATGCAATGAGGTGAATGATTCTCCCTATTGACTTAGCACATATCGTCACTATAAAGTCTCTACGTATAAGATGATCTCTTAATTACAAAGTTTTTTTCCTCATACCACAAGTAAATTTCTCAAATAATCGCCATCTCAGCATATCAACATAAATTTACTTTATACATTTTTTATTTAAATGAACTTCTCGTATTCGTTGAAACCTTGCAAATGATCCCTATCACCAATTTGTTTCCCAAATAACGACAGACAAGATAACAAAACAAGTTGGAAAGTACTGATGAAATATTTGAAACTCCATCACATTTATATAGAAAATTACAAAAATTCAAGGTCTCCTCTATTGTGGATCTAAAGCCCTAAGTATCAAAAATGTCAACCATCTTGTAGGACTTACATTTTATATCGGAATTTATCGTAATAACATATGAGAATGAAAAACAAAACAAAATTACATTACAAAAAGGTTTAATATGGTAGTTGCAGACCTCTTTCAAACATTTCACTGGACGTATTTCAGCATAGAAGCCTAACAAACGGGCGGGTGATTGACACAAATGAATATGGTTATATTGACGCCTAGGAATACCCGATACTACACAATCAGACGGTGAGGTACAAGCAAAAATATATCCAAGATTTTTAAGAACCTTGCAATATCTTTACGCTTATTGCTAAAAATTCTAGTTAGTTCTAATCAAGGCTATACGGCGACTGAAGCTTCTATTTCATCTGTTGTTCTTTAGGATATTACCTCGGTGGTCAAAAGCCAAAACAGACATGTGAAGACACTGCTTCGACATCTTGTTTCGTTCAGGAAAATTCCAATTTTAAAATGCATGAGAATGACTGGAATAGAGTTTGGAAGTGTGACATTTGTATATTTCTATTGCAAATCAACATTTATTTATAAGGTAATTTGTAGTTACTTCACTTTACTCTGCTAATACTCTCTCGACCTGCTGACATATCCATTGGTTGCAAGTCACAAACCACAGAAAGTACTTTAAAATACTATGTGAGGTCATACTATGTCACGTTAACCTGATTTCAGTCACTTCTACAGAATGTGAAATGAAGTTGATTTCTCCATAGGCGATACACTATCTTCACCATTTTGTTCTTATTTATATCACATGAACATGCTTGACCACTAGGATAAACGCTACCGTTAATTTGCTTAAATGACATAACGAACGAGCAAAAAATCCTCTAGTGTCTGACCTTAAAATTCAGTGAGGTATCTGTTTTTCAAAATCTTTCACAAAATATGAAATCAGTTACGCTTTTAAAGGGCGGAAACAAATAAGACAAGAATAATATATAAGCAGCGACTGAATCTCAAACTATGCAATGATTTGATGTATATTGAACATATGGTTAAGCAATAAAAGTTTGATGATGTACCAATTCTTCAATATATCTTCAATTGGCCATACATATTATTTCCTCTGAGAGCAATGAAGAATACCCTAGGTGTAACAGAGTTAAGTAGGCCTAAAACAGCTCAAACCACGAAATTCATGGTAGTCTATTTGTTATTGTTTTTTGCATGTAAACTGATGCAAACAAGTAACCTAGCTGCTTCGTGCCAAGTGACACATAGGGCCTCCACACAATGTTTCCACTCAGTCCTGCAGGCTGCAACAATTTTGGTTTCGTTCTGTTTTTCACCCTGCCTTGTTTCTTGAAAACAAGTGAAGGTATACAAATTCACAAAACTAAATTGAAATGTAGCCTGAATATTTGGTCCCAGCTTGTGTATCTTGCTCTTGAAATAACCTAAATGTGTAAACCATTAATCCACTAATGCGAGAACGTCAGTAACACCTAAAATGTTTTAAAGGCAGTAAACTAAATACAGTAAGCTTAACCTTTCTTCTGTAAAAGTCATTCACGTGTACTTATAAACCAATCCAGTGGGACAGTAACATATGAGCCATCTAGCAATTTTGTTTTTATGCAGCAAAATACAAATATATAACGTAAATAGGTACTATACTTTTGTTTCTTTTGACAGCCTGATATCTTATTGTTCACTTGTTTTAAATGGTAAAGAAAGAGAAGACATAATTACACACTTTTTGATAATTACTTCAAATATTAGTTTTGAATAACTCTATTAAAAAATGTTCGAAATTGTAACCACACTTATTCAATGTAGAAAAAACATTATAAGGAGCAAAGTTAAAAACACTTCAATTTAACAACTCAAAATAAAATAAATACTCTTTTACACTAATTGTGCTTACTATTTCCAGATAATGTCCAATTTCCAAATATAGTATTTGTGCAGTTGAAAAAAAAAAAATTAAAAACACATCTACGAGCGATATATTCCATGTATATCCTTACATTCAACGGAAAATTATGTCTGGTACAATATTAGTCAGTTAGTGGAATCAATATTTCTCACATGTGTTTCTAAAATCATGTGAAAACAAAATCAATTTTTAAATTTTGTTACTACTTTCTATCACTGCTTCTAAATATTATGTACGGACGAGATATTCCTGGACGGTAAACACACTATTTACATTCAACATATAAGGTTTTAATCATGTTCTGTAAAGGTATGTTATAATAAGATATGCAAATCATTTGAATTACCAAGATATAGGTTTCCATGGTATCATGTTTTTCCAGAGTACACTGTGACATATATTTGTGCTTATTTCTGACGCACTTTGCTATTTATCACTTTCTTGAATAATCAGTATCATAATAATAACTAGAACGGTAAATACCGTCATGGTTCGCATGTCCATGCAAATTGACACACATATCATGTGACCCAGCCAATTATAAAAATGGCATCTCACACTAAGTCCCACATAGCATCCCATGTACCACATGGCATCCCACCCCATGTCCCACATAGCATCCCACCCCATGTCCCACATGGCATCCCACCCCATGTCCCACATGACATCCCATCCCATGTCCCACATGGCATTCCACTATATCTCCCACATGGCATCCCACCCATGTCCCACATGGCATCCCATGTCCCACGTGGCATTCCATCATATGTCCCACAGGGCATCCCATCCTATAGCCTACATGGCATTCCACCCTATGTCCCACATGGATCACATCCCATGTCCCAAATGCATCCCACCTCATGTCCCACATGACATTACAATGATTACATGTCTTGTCCCACATGGCATTCCACCATGTCCCACATCGCATTCCACCATATGTCCCACATGGCATTCCACGCTATGACCCACATGGATCCCATCCTACATGTATGTCCCACATTGATCCAACCATATGTACCACATGACATCCCTCCCTATGTCCCACATAACATCCCTCCCTGTGTCCAGCATCAGTGACTTCCCACATGATGTTCCACATGGCATCCCACCATGTGTTCCACATGGTATCCCTCCCAATGTCCCAATGACATCCTACTTTATGTCCAACATGGCATCACATCCCATGTCCACATGGCCTCCTACCCTATGTCCCACATGGAATCCTACCTTATGTCACACATGGCATCCTACCTTATGCCACACATGGCATCCCAACCTATGTCACACACTGTGTTACTCGTGGCATCCACCATGTCCCACATGGCATTCTACCCTGTTCCACATGGCATCCCACCCCATGTCCCACATGGCATCCCACCCAATGCCCCACATGACATCCCATAAGCTCCATAAAAAGTCTCATCCTAGCTATCTCAGTCCTTGATTGAGCATACTATGTATGAAAGTGTCAGTTCATATAATAACTTATATGAAAATGACTTGTTGAAATGGGGTGGGACGCCATGTCCCACATGACATCCCATGTCCCACATGATATTCCATCCCATGATATTCCACCCTATGTCCTGCATGGCATTCCACCACATATCCTACATGGCATTCCACCCTGTTCCACATGGCATCCCACCCCATGTCCCACATGGCATCCCACCATATGTCTCACATGGCATCCCACCATATGTCTCACATGACGTCCCATAGGCTCCATAAGAAGTCTCACCATAGCTATCACAATCCCTGATTGAGCATACTATGTACGAAAGTGTCAGTTCATATAATAACTTATATGCAAATGAATTGTTGAATAAGAAAAAAAGATGAGTCAAATAATTATGCCTGATATAGCCCTTGCTTAAAACAACATAGTTAATATTATATCATATGTCCCTCATGGCCCCCATCCATGTCCCACATGGCATCCATCCCTACGTCCATATGCAATTTTAACATTTTATAAGGAAATTCTAACCTTCCATAAGGATATCTAAAGAAACTTTAACTTTTCTGAGGAACTCTGCAGAAACTTTAACATTTTCTGAGGAATGAGGAATACTTAGGACAAATCTGTGGACGGCCGGACGGCCAGACGGACGTAATCGCCATTACATAGGTTCGCATAATGCTTCGCATGCGAACCAACAAAATAGGCATTTCCATGTATTGATCGATGAGTAAACAGTGGAAATGAGGTAACCACAGACAGTAGAGGCATATATAACCTAGAATTAAGGGCATGTTTCATATGTTTGAATTTGGAAATTTCTTACGTATAGTGTTCCTCAAGCCAGGGAAGTGACACTTTATGTAGCACTTCCTTCAGTCTGACACAGACATAAGTTACAAGTAACATGATACATATCGCATGTCATCAAATTTTAACATTTTCAGTATAATTTATTATAGTTAGAAGATACTATTATTTTTGATTTCACTTCTTAAGGTAACCTGACCTCAATGAGCATCCGCTTCGCTCGGGTATCCTCTACTGCAGCTATTAAATCATATTATTTCATTCTTTTTTAATAAAAATGTTCTCTGCAAGTTATTATTATTATTATTATCATTATCATTATTATTATTATTATTATCATTATCATTATTATTATTTATCATTATTATTATTATTATTATTATTATCATTATTATTATTATTATTATTATTATCATTATTATTATTATTATCATTATTATTATTATCATTATCATTATTATTATTATTATCATTATTATTATTATTATTTTTATTATTATTATCATTATATGATTTCACTTGTCTATGCTTTCCAAGTACCAAACTTTGTTAATTATTTAAGATGGTAAAGATGCAGTGGGAATAGATAAATAAAATAAGTTATTTTAAGTAGAAGTAAAATGAGGTAAGTATACGTGACTTTCATTCAAAGCTATCAATATATCATTAAACCCTTTGGCAAGCGTCGTTTTTAAATGTTTGTTGACAATTTTAGCAATGATAACCCCCTGGTTTAAGTTCAAGTTCCTCTCTTTAAATTAAGGAAGTGAATTCGCATAAACGACAGTTCACGATCCTTCTACAAAGGTTAACAATCTTCTCAAAGATAAAGTACCTATCACATCATACAGCAGTACAATTCAAAAATATTCCTGGTATTACAGGCTGATAGATTGAAATGTATAACGTCTTATTGATTTTACATGAAAATATAAAATGTTCGAAAACCTCTTTTAAATACTGCTTATCTATAACAAATAATAATTTATTACATTAAATTTTATTATAATCTATAATTGCATATTTTATGAGTCGTACATATCAACAGCAACGATATATGAGTTGTAATTATTGCATCAAGACGGCATTTTTTATATCTATTTATTGCAAACTGTAATATCTTCACACCGTGCTTACCACTAGCTCAACCAACTCATGTACCCGTTTAGTACTTTCCGCCTCCTGTCTTCCACGGACGTCACTTTTCGGGATTGAATAAGAAAATTCTCTAGCCTTTTTGTCTGGCACGGGTATAAATCTGCCAATCATAGAAAGAGCCACAGGTAGAAACAGCAAACCATGCAAAGCACCAAAAAACATGACAAGAAATAATGTCTTGAAAAACGTTCTGAAGATGTACACACTTGCAGAAGCCAGTGGAATAATAGCTATTATAGAACTAAGTGAGCCCTGTATAATAGGCATCCCCACTCCGCGTAATGCCCAAATTGTCCGCTGATTGGGATCTTTGCTTTGACCAATCACAAAGGAGTATGTAATGTGTGCGGAGAAATCCACACTAAATCCTATACACAACACGATGTTTATCATTGATATCACATCAAGTGAAACACCCCATAGTGCCATGTAGCCTAAGACACACGTATCAATGGAGACGATGCATAGTATAACCCATATGGCACAAATAGGATGAGGAATCATTATC